>JANVCQ010000006.1:40202823-40215153 GCA_025531925.1 Erythroxylum plowmanianum | reverse complement strand
GGTAGTTAATTCATTGAGAGAATAAGAGGAAGACAGAAATGTATCACATGAAGACAATAACTTTTGGTTTTTTTATTTTTATTACATAATTTATAGATGTCATATTATAATAATTTTTTAAAATTATATAATTAATTTAAAATTAAATAACGAATTCAACTAAAATATTTTATTTAAATTAATTTTTTTACAAAGTTCTTGTGAATTTAAAGATTATAACATAAGATCCTAATTACACTCTGGTCACCCTTTCTAAACATATTTTTAATTTGACCAAGGACTAAAGACTAATCACATATATAATTATAGATTAAGTCGAGTTTAGGACTTTTTTAAATTCAACTCGGAAAAATGATTATTAAATTGAAAAAGAATTTTTTATTTCTTTTCAATATCTTAGAACTTGAAAAAAAATTCTTTTCCAATTTATCGAAAGAAAGAAAAAATTGGGTCAATGTGTATATTATATTATATTTATATAAGTATATATAAATATAAATATATAAATCAAAGTATAGTAGAAAGACTCAAAGACTCTACATTTGTCATATATTTCATACATGACACTAGATAGACATCATATTCATGGAATACAATTCACTTTTAAGATGCCTTTATCCTTTTTACTGTTCATGATAGATTGGTGAAACTAAGGAAAAATAAAAAGCAAAGAGTATTGAAATATATTTTTATTGACCAATCAGAATTGACTCCTAAGAGAATCGATGACTGCATCTTTGATGTACTTGCTAGTACGAGTACATTTGAAAATTCTTAATTGGCTAGTTGTAAATAGTCCCATCTATGCTCAATCATTCCGGATAATATTTGTATCCTCTGTATTGAAAAGTGCATTAACGTAAATATAGCGGTAAGAAGAGGTAATACAAAAGTGTGTAAATTATAAAAATGAGTCAAAATGGATTGTCCTACACTAACACTTCCACCTAATAACTCTACCAAAGGTGATTCTATTACAAGAATAGCTTTTGACACGCCTGTTACAATTTTTACAAGTTGTTCTTTATTTCTATTCGAAAGAATCTTTAGGAAAGGCTTTTTGTTTCTACCAGGTTAAAACAAGACGTCGATGACTAGTTGGTCTTTATGGAAAGCTCGAAACGACTTAGTTTGGAACCGGCGACGTAGAATTCTTGCTCAAATTGTGCATAGAGCTCGGGATTTTTTGCATGATTGGTTAGTTGCGAAAGCTACGGGGGTTGAACGAAACCTGACTCACGTTCCTCATTTATGGATAAAACCACGTCTAGGTACGTTGAAACTCAATGTGGATGCTGCTCTTTTTGATAATATTGCTGTGAGTTTCGGTATGATTTTACGTGACGATAAGGGTTCGTTTATACGAGCCATGCAACAACGACTCCCAGTACGTCTGGATGCAACAATGGCAGAGATTTTCACGATAAAGGAAGCACTTAGTTGGATTAAGGTTGAGGGATGGTCTAATATCGTTGTGAAATTAGATGCCCTACTATGCATTAAAGCTATTATTGATCCCAACTATATTGATTTTTCTTATTTTGGACTTCTAATTTCTGATTGTAAGTTTCTTTTGGTTGAGATGAATGTGACGCTGAACTATGCTTGTTGATCTGCGAACGGTGTGGCTCACTTACTAACTCGAGCCTCTTGTTTCATTGCAGATTCGGTGGTTTGGACAGAACCACCTAGTAGTATTTTGGATGTTCTTTCATTTGATAATCAATGATATTCACCATATTTTGCTCAAAAAAAGTCAAAATCATCCTTTAATACTTAATTTAATACTTAAATACTTATTTTGCTACAATTTCGACTATACAAAGTACGCAAAAATTGGAACACTTAGTTATTCAATTTTATTTATTTTTATTCAAGCATGACAATAAATCGCGAATACGATCCAAGTAATAAATGCCCAAGTTTCTTTCGGGTCCAACGTCTTTTTCTATTTTTTATTTATGGTTAATAATATAAAATTTAAATATAGTATGCCCGGATCGAATCAGCTTTGGAGTTGAATACCTCATTCAAGAATTGTTTTTGATCTAACCTGTAAGAATCAATAAAAAAGGCAAATCTCTTATGATACACCAGATTTGGCTTGGTTTTTAATAGAGTGAATGAATAGATCTGTCATTTCTTGAAATCTCTCTTCTGATTCAAAATTGTGGTGTAACGTGTACCTGCCTCGTTCCGATCATGAAATAGATGAAATAAATCAAAAAATAATTTTCCAACAGTCTACTAAGGGTTCCAAACTCAACAATGACAACTAAATATTAGGGTTGCGCTCGTCGTGAAACTTAACCCAACACCTTACAACACGAGTTGACAACAACCATACACCACCTGTGTCTACATTCCCGAAGGTACCTCTCTCTTTCAAGAGGATTCACAGCATGTCAAGCCCTAGTAAGGTTCTTCGCTTTGCATCGAATTAAACCACATGCTTCACTGCTTGTGTGGGCTCTCGTCAATTCCTTTTTTTTTCTCTATAAGTAACCAAAAGAGGTTAATTACGTGACTTTCAAACTTGAATTTTGATTTGATTAATAATGAATATTATCTTTTCTCCCACATTTAGAATAATAAAGCAAATGTAGGCAGTCTATTATTATTAAAAAGTGCGAGTGGCTTCGCTTATATATCACGGTATCTTTCTTTCAAGATGAAGGGCGCCTGTCCTACAAGATGTAAGATTTAGAAGACCTATTCTCACGCTACTACAAGATCTAACTCCACAGGTGATGGCTGAGGATCATCCTCTCGAAAAGACAGAAAGAAAGGAAAAAGAACCTAGACGGCTTTTGAAAACATCCTTTGTTGTTCACAATAGCAGCTTGCCAAGTGAGAAATTGTCAACCTTATTGTGAATTTTTAAACTGGAATCTAAATTTGATCAAACTTAATTTAATCCCTTGACTTTGAATTAGATTGATCGAGATTTGATTCATTTATCATGATTAATCATATTAAAACATGTCAAGTTTGGGTCGTTTAAGCTTGAATTCTCAAATCTAACTATAAGAATTCAAGAATAAGAATTCAAGCTTAAATTAGTTTAAGTCAACTCGAACCAGACTTAAACTAATTTATCATTTATCATTCATAATCACACCAAGAAGATAATACAATTCAGTCTAAGCTCGAGAATAATACTGAGCATATGATATGTTCATTATCGAATTGGGCTTGGCCTGATTGACAGTAACTTTGGCGTCCAAATTAGTTTGGGCTACACAAGTAACAAGATAGTACACGCGAAGTCTTGGATTCATTGCCACTGACGCACAAGTTTCAGAAGCGGGTGTTCAGTTTCTGAGCTCCCAAACAAGTGGAAGAAAATGAAAAATCTTGCAGTTAGTTCAATAATTCCGTTGAAGTTCGGTACTCATGTTGGCGCCAAGCTCACCAGAAAACCAGGAATGGTGTTGTGTGTACGCAGTGACGACTCTAGAGCCACTCAAGACGGGCAACAACAGCTAAAACTCTCAGTTCTTCGCTTTACATTTGGTATACTATAAAAAGGCCTCTCCTTTTTTGTCCGTATAAAGCTAAACGTGTTCTGAGTCCATGGTTTTTGGTGGGGTTTGAAGGGATTCCAGGTTTTGACGAGTCATACTTGCCGAGATGGATTGGGTATGGGTTCGGGTCGCTTCTTCTGTTAAATCACTTCGTGGGTTCTTATCCTGAGATCACACCTGCGCAGCTGGTTAGTGGGGTTTTATCGTGTTTTTCTTACATCAAACTGTGTGGTCTCTTGGATTGTATTTATGTTGTTTGATGTTTTGACGAGTGTACTTTGGAGTGTGGAGCAGAGAACTGAAGCTTTGGGTCTTTCTTTGGCTGCATTTTCAGTCGCACTTCCTTACTTTGGGAGGTTTCTGAAGGTCATTACTCTTTGTCCTGGATAATATATGTCAAAATGAAGTACTTGACACTAATCATAACCTCGTGGCTTTTCTCTATTCTACAGGGTGCTACTACAGTGGATAAGGTAACCGTTCCTCCAGGTGCTGAACAAATTTTTGTGATGTCACAGAATATAGTTGATACTCAGAAGGAGGACTTGGCTTGGGCAACTTATGTTTTGCTGAGAAACACAAACACCATAGCTGCGGTTTGTTTCTGTGCTACCATGTTCTGATGAATTGAACTTGTGAGCTACATTTATGGAGTTGCTGTGGTTGTGTTCATTGTTTCAATTTTGCAGCTGATATGTGTTGAAGGGGAACTTTGTGTCCGTGGATACTGGAACACTCCTGATAATTATTCAAAAGCTGAATTACTTGATTGGTTCAAGAGACAGATTGAGATCATTGGTTTATCAGACCTGAAGGACCCTTTATATTTTCCGAAGGCTGCCGGTAAGATTGCTCTGCTTTGGCATTATGTCATTCAATTTCGATCTATTTGACTCTTGCACCATATTTCTGGTTTAGACTCAGCATTTTCATCTTTCTGCAAAACATAGACCTGCCTGTAATTATATTTGTTTTATAATATGTGAATCGTTACGGTTTTTATATGCTAAAGCACCAAATTTGATTTGTATTCAACTTTTAGAAAGGATGTTTATGACTTTAGTAGTCTGACCAATGTATCAGAATTCCAAAGTTGGGAGATGCTGCCCGAGGGGACTTGTACGCTGTTGGTGGAGCCTCTGCTTCAAGACAGTGATGAAACAGCTAATGAGAATGAAGAGAATAAAGGGTTTCTGTTGTTGGCTTCAAGCATCGGATTTGCTTATAGCGACAAGGATAGAGCTTGGATAAGAGGTGTTGCCAACAAATTTGTAAGCAGATCATAGTTTCACAACTGCAATGAAATTTTGTCTTAGGCTTACTGATATATATTTAAGATATGCTGAATGGTTTCTGCAAAATTCACATTTTTCTCAAAAAATATGAAGACTTTGGTTGGAACTCTTATGGGATTATAATCGCCAAGGATTGAGTTTACCTTCGACAGGTAGGAATTTGTCCTGAACCAATTAGCTTTGCGTGATTGCATTCTTATGAGGCAAATAAGTTTGCTTATTCTTTCTGGCTTTCACTTAGGCAGTTCCTCCCTTGGTTTTATCACCAGGAGTTTCTCAATGAACTTTGTTGTTACGGGGAATTCAATAAAACTTTTTAATTCCCAAATCAACTTCACGATTAAGATCCTAGTTTCTACAAAGGTGAAAGTCATACTGCTTACTCCTGACATGAGAATTGATCTATTAAAGAATCTGTTGAAGGGTTGGGAGTGCATATGATAAGAGGAATATCATTACTCGTTAGTTAGGAATGAGGTAAGGGTAGTCCCGAACATCGTACACATTCCTGGTCCTGGTAACCATTGAAGAATTTATCTTAACCTGTGTTTATATAAATCGTTTCAAACTGGTCAAGGGGAAAATAGTCTTGGCATATGTGGCTTGTAGAAGTTGTGGCAGCTTTATCCTTTGGGAAGTTCTGAACTTGTTCTTTATACTTGGCAGTCAAATGTAGATCAGACACGGAACTTGTTAAATTTGCGGATATCCCTACTTCAATGAAACTACCTAAGAAAGATCTCATATATCCTCTGCAGGTTTTATGTCTCAAAATGAATTCCTTGATCCTTAGTTTTTCTCACAGGCTCATTGAGTTACACTTTGGGTGAATGAAAGTGATGGATTGCTTGGCGGTGAGTAATACCCTAACAAAATCTCAGTTTCTGTTACCTCATCTATTCCTTGAGTTTCCTTTGTCAAACGATTTTATACAGGATAGCACTGCTTCCCTTAGTCCGCAAGCCGCCAAAGCATACTTAGTTTCAGTCTGCAGGAAGTTGATGGCTTCCTACAAAAATTTCTCCAATCCATACACTAGATTCTGCAATGATATCAACCAGAAAATGAAAGTTTTACTTGAGCTAGGAGAATGGAGCTGAAAGCTGGCAGAAAATTTTACAATTGCCAGATGATTACCTTTAGACGGATAACTTTTCTTATGGCCAACAGGAGGCCAGGCATGAGGCACTGTACATCTGTGATATCATGTTTTATGGAGTAAACCTGCGATTGACCATACAAGGTTAAAATTAACCATTACGCTTCAGCTTAATGCTTCTTGGTATTTGGAAATGATGAAGAAAGAAACACACCTCTCCTGGACCAGAGAAGTAAACAGTTGTGCTGGAAGGAAGGCCTGGTAGAACCATACTGTGCACTCTAACCCCATCTTCTCCTAGAACTTGCCCTCGAGCCTTGTAAGATACAAAAATATATCTTTTATTTTTCATTCCTACGATAAAATGCAGTTTTGATCCTTTATTTTCGTTAAGCATCCGAGAGGGATAGAATCTTTGTCCTTCCTTTAGTAAACGAATATGAATGTGATCTTAAACATTTTTGCATTGATGTAGCTCAAATATGGGGCCATACATCTGATATGTAGAATTGCTTACCAAAACATCTGTTGATAGATCTTCTTTATTGTACATCTGCCCCAAATTGGAGAGGTTCCTTGAAATTTGAAGAGCATCCATTGATGGAAGATCCTGCAAAAATATTACAATTCACTTATTTGACTTAAATGCCTCAGGCACAATGTTTGTTTCTCTGGTTTTGTTGGGAATTAAAAAAAAGAAGAAGAAAACTGTATCTAACTTGTGCATTGGCCCTTGATTCCAGGATTTCTACATTGTTGTAATGGAAGGAAGCTGAAATGGCAGCTTGCTGGAGGAGTATCGATCCTATAGATAGAGTTGGTGCAACGAGGCAACCCTATCATTGATGCATGTAATGTGAAACTTCAGGAGGCAGAAGTTTGGTCAAAAATCACATGCCACACACTCAACCCAGTGATTCAGCAAATAAGAAACAACATCTCACCCTGTGCTCACCATGCTGGCCTTCTCACACAATGCAGATAAAGCCCCGACTGTGTCTAACTTAATCCGGGGCACATAAACCACGCTTTTCATACCAAAAGCTGTTGCCTGATGACAAAAAGCAGAGTAGCTATGAATGCATATCTTTTCCAGAAATTGAAAGATTATCCGTTGTAAAAACAAGAACTCTGCTTTGTACATGGACAATGAACCTGTTTCACATTGTCATAAACTGTGGAAGGGTCGGTGAAATCAATGACTACTCCTGTTTCTTTAGCCTGAGACCAGAAAATGGGTTCGTTTCATTTTCCTTTTCATTGTCAATGTCTGAGAAAGAGCTTGGATTTTGGTGTATCACCTGAGATATTGATCCTAATACCATGGCTAGATCATTCATTATGGGTATTTCCAGTGGCTCTTCCATGTCGCAGACCTACTTCAGACATGGAAATCGAATAGATATCAACTAGGTACATTATTTACCAGAAACAGAAACACTTGTTCATATGTAAAGTACGAAGATAAGAAAACCTGTCCAATATCTTCTCCAACAAAATGGGAATCAACAGCACCTGCCACCTCCATTCCTCGAGCTTTGGTCACCGCAACAACAGCTGCTCTTCCTATTTCCTTCGCGGCTCCATTTACGACCACCTTGTACAAAATGAGAAGCACACAAAGAATTTGGTATGTCTTTTTAAGTAGTCCAAGACTTTATTGTCAGCAACCCAAGTCTTGCAGAACTGTCACCTTGATATTTGTCTGAGAAGGTTGAGCTGAGCAAGAAATAAAAGGCTTGCCTTTGACATTTTCAGAAGTTCTATGAACACAAAGTGGGAAATGGCAGCTTGTAGCTGCCATGATGGTTCAAGGATTTAGCGTTTTGCCTTAGCAGAAAAGTGGCTATACCCCATGTTGAAGAGAGGTCCTTTGTCTTGCTCCAAAGGATAAGGTTGTTGCAAGAACTGATGGGGCGTGTTTGGAGAGAATCATAGGACAGTGACTCTTTCAATGCCAGCATGTGCTGTGACAGATAATATGGGCAAGGAAGCCAAAACAACAACATGGAGTTTGTTCCTCCATTGCCTAATAATTTTTGTATCATTGCCACTTGCATAACAAAGACATATTGTAATTATGAATAGTAATGAGCCGGGTCCGACCTCAATTTTTGTCTAAAACCCTACCGAGTTCAAATAGGTTTTAGAAGTCATAGATTTAATCAAAATTTATATCCAACAAAATAACATCGATTTTATCAACTTCTCAACAGAGTCGTTTGGAAACATTTGAATTTAATTTAATTTACACTGTTTGGAACAAATTCAATAATATTATAATTAAATTCAATTACATTGTTTGAAACACAATCAAAATGAATTCAATTATTTCATATGACATTTTTATCCTGGACTAAAAATGTCATATCTTTACCATCAACCAAAAAGTACCGTAAAAAATTCAGAATTCAATGATTTCTATGCATAAGAACAAAGAAACTGATTCAACCTTTTGAGAATTTTTCAATTCATTGCCTAGTCTTCGTTTTCTCTTATGTTATTTTTTCTTTTTTCTTTTTTCCCCCTTTTTTCATGGTCTCGTTTCCTAGATAATTGATGCATATAAATCTGTAATCCCAATTCTCTCAAGTTGTACATTACAATATTCTACCTTTCTAGTGCAACATATTTCTTCCTCAAGATCTCAAATAGAACAAGATTCACTTAAAATATAGCCGAAAACAAACAAACAAAAAAATCTAGATATATATAAAAAATTTTGAGAAATGTAAAAGAATGTAGACAGGATGGGAAAATGAAAGGAGAAGCTAAATCGAACAATAGATCTAAAAGAGAACGATGATCATAGACAAAAAAACGAAAAAAGGAAAAGACACTCATAAATAAGGAAAAGGGACAATTTTGATATGGTGAGAGGTGTTGATTCGTAGAGAAGGTATTGTTATTTCATTTCTTAGTGGGAGGAGTTGTTTGAGGTGGGAGGGGATGCTTGAGGTGAAGAGATATATGATAGGATTAGATGGGTATTATTAAAAGGATATTTTCAATGTTCAAAAGAAGAATTGAAATCCCAGTTCGTAATTTAATTCCGATGTTTTTTTAGGTGAATTCGATTTATAAAGAATGATGGAATTCAATTTATGTATGAATTAAACTCATCCCTTTTTTCTATTTCTAAACACTTGAATTGAATTCAATGCTCATACCATTCCAAACACCCTGTAAATTATTTTTAGCTACCTATTTACTAAAGTAATATTGTTTTTAACTTAATCGAGCTTCTCCAAACTAAATATAACCTTAAAATTCAAGCCTAAATTTAATCTAAAATTTGAAAAAAATATTTTTTTAAACTTAAGTTCAATCTAAATTTCAATAAAAACAAATTTATTACAATCCGTTGATTTCATATTAGATCAGAATGATTGCTAACCAAAACTTTAAATCTCAAAATTGAGAGGTTCTTCAATGTTAATAGTTTATTAATACTATTTTTAAAGATTTTTTATATTAAAATTTTCAAAAGTATTAGATGATTTTCAATTCTTAATACAAAAGTGAGATTTTTAATCGAAACCGTACTCTAATTATAATAAACTTCAAGAGTTCAAATTTAAGTGAAAAATATAAATCAAATTTAAGGTTGACTTGTTCTTTGTAAATAAGTAATTAAAGTGTTGAAATTGATACTTCAAGTAATGATAATACAAATTATTAATATACAAACCCAAATTTCAAAATAAATTTATGAAAAAGCTAATTAATTGCAATCTAATAAGACACTAACAATTATTACATTCTTATACATAAAAGGCCCTCCAAGCATGATGTTGTTCCTAATACGACATGATGCCACCTTGATTATACATGGCTTTTAGAATAAATAATTGAGATTCTATTATTATTATTATTAAATTTTAAAAACCCATTTTCTATTTTTTTTCTCCGCCTTTCAATAATAAGATTAGAAGGGAAGAGATAGATACTATGACCATCACACAAACTAAAATGTTTGTTTGTGTGATGAGTACAAAACGTTTCAATTTTTAATGTTTAGAAAAAATAATATGACGTTATGATATAATGAACCATGTTAAATTAATATCTTTGTCGCTTTGACTGCACATATAAGTGATGTCACATATAAATATTTTATTTAATAAATTAATAATATCAAAAATTTTAAAATAATTATATGCTCTTTCGTATATTTTACTTAACAATTATTTTGTGATGTTTGTATTTTTATTTATTACAAATAAAATTTATATGTGACACAAATATAATATATAACAACAATGTGATAAAAAATAATAATCTAATATGGATTTTCTCATCAATCACATTACTTAATGTCAAGTTATTTTTGTCAAAAAAAATAGAAGTTAGAGCATTTTAACCCTTTTTAAAAATTTCATCCTAATATTATAACATTAAATAAAGCCCTATTTTTCTAAAAAATCAGGGCTCAAGCTTGGCTGTCTAGGCCATGCTGGCCTGAGATTCAATCCTTATAAACAAATCAACATTGTTTTATTGAAAACGATCTCATTTTGTATTTTACAGTGTTTTGAAAATTGGACCGAGTTGGTCGGTCCAATCGAAGAACCGGAGCATGAAATGGTCCGGTTTAGCCCGTATTTTTGTGAGTGATTAACTCTTTCATTTTGCGGTCGGACCGGTAAAAATCGTTGAATCAATGAAAGAAAGAACTAGTCGATCCATTTAAAATACCTTGATTTTGATGATTTCAACTTAAATGAATATTATGATTAGTGATCATTTTTTTAATCTTTTTGATGAAATATGACTAGTGAGCTTTGTTATCTTATTTTATGTTGTATTTGGCAAACTTTTTAAAAAAATTGTATATTTTGAAGTTTGAAGGTTTAAGTTAAGTTTAGAATTAGATAAATAAATAATTAAATAGTATTTTTAAAAATTATCTTATATATATAATATATAAAATAAAATTTTATATATGTATGAATCATCGATTCGACCACGATTGAATTTCGGTTGAAACATTAATTCTTAAATCAGTTGCTTCTCCGGTTCAATCATTAATTCAGTTTTTAAAACATTGGTATTTTAACTTTTTAAAGGATTGGGTTAGATTGGGCAGGGCTAGGGTCGTACTGGGTTACCTTAGGCCTTGTTAGTTGACCCAAGTGGTCGGCTCAAGCCTAAGAGGGTTTGGGCTCGGTTTGGTCAATTATTATCCCTATCAAAAATCAAGTTTAACTGAATTTACCACCTCGAGTCCGACATTGGGCCGGGCTCGAGCCTAGGAGGGTTTAGGTCGAATGTGACCCATTATCATCCCTATCCAAACTCGAGTTCTACTAAATTTACCACCTCCGGCCTGGGGTTCAACTAAACTCACCATCTCTAATTCCATCATTCATTTCATAATTTTCGTTACTTCAGTCAAAAACATCGAATCTGATTTCAACTTGTTTCCATTCACCAGTCCCATTCTTTGGAAGTTGGATTTTCGTTTTCCCTTATATTGTTAAAAAGTCAGTTGAATCAAAGGCACTAACTAGTAAAGAGACATCTCTACTACCTAGTTGAGAATTGAATCAATTATCATCATCTCCACATAATCAGGATAGAGACACTCAGCCATATCCGCTAATTGAATCATTAATTTATTTAAAATACGTAATTTATATAATTATTTATTAAATATTCGCTTGCGTGATTTAAAAATATCAAGCAACTAATAACGCATGGATTGCATGTTAATGATTGTTTACTTAATCCATCTTTTCTCCTTTTTCTTGGACTTGACTAAAGGCAACAACCAGATCGATCGAACTTGATTTATGACTTGTAACACAATATTATAGAGGTTGCGTGCCAATGGATGGATTGTCACCAACTTCACGATTCTAAGGTAACCATCAAAATAAAGTAAAACATAAGAAAAACGGTGCCATGCCCTTTTCAACAGGAACACCAATATTCCGTGGCCATATGAGCGGGGTGGGATAGCTCGTGCTCAGCCCGACTTCAGCTCGTGACCTGATTTAGTTGATCGATATTCTCTGGCTGTATGAGCGGGGCGGGACAGCTCATGCTCAACCCGACTTCAGCCCGTGGCTTGATTGAGTTGATCGATATTCCGTGGCCATATGAGCGGGGCGGGATAGCTCATGCTTAGCCCGACTTCAACCCATGGCCTGATTGAGTCGACTACTTTTAATTCGAACTAAAATTAGAGTGAGTTAAAATTGACATCTCTATTTTTCAACGAAGGCCTTCTCCTTTTCATGAATTATAGATGAACAAAATCTTCAATTGCCTTTCTAAAATAAGAAATCTTAAGCCCTGGTTCCTTGCATTTAGTATGAAATTCCTTTTTAAAAGTGTGTATTTATAAATAATAAGCTCGGTTTAAGTGATTGATTTCAAACTTTAATATGAAATGAACTCGTGT
>JANVCQ010000006.1:40187504-40198608 GCA_025531925.1 Erythroxylum plowmanianum | reverse complement strand
ATAATGTCTTTATTAGTTAAAGATAAGGCTCCATACTACTAATTGTCTGTTTGTTTCAGCTTTATTTGACGAATAAACACTTTGTTCACTGCAAAAGCTATTTTTAAGAAAAATGAGTATTTCACTGTAAAATTTAAAAGCATTATTTTCATAGAAATAGATTTTTTGGAAACTAAAATACAACTTTTTGATAAACTCAAATTTGGAGCTAAAAAAACTTTTTCAAGTAAATTTTTCAGATCAATTAATGAACTTATTTTTTAGTCCCCTTTACCCTTACCCACAATACTCACAAACACATCTTCACGTTTATTTTGAGATTTATATAATATTATTTGATTTTTTATATGCTTTAATATTTATTTTTTATATTAGTTTTACTTATATTTTAATTCATATAAAAGATTTGGCTATATATATTTTCATTTATGTTTCATGTGGTTTAAGATTATATAATAATTAATATATTTTGCTTTGTATATTGTTTAATATATTTTAAATAATATTTATATGTATAAATAATTTTTATCAAAAAATAAAATATAATTAAAATTAAAAGTGCTTTTTATTTTTATATTGTTAAATAATCTAGTATATACAATTCTTTAAAAAAACTTTTTTTTAAATGATAGCTAAACAGTCAACTGATCTCTTAGAAAAGTTCTTCGTAGAAAAGCTCTACTGATACAAACCTGTTCAAACAGGTACTAAACCTCAGACTCATATATCAGCGGAATTTTCATTGGATTGTTATTGTAATACTATTTACAATTATTATAATAATTAATATAACATGTAACTTCAATTTAAAATTTTGATACATACATTAAATATAAAATGGTGATAAAAATTTAGATTCGTGGAGAATGAAATGAGAATTTTCTATTAAAAATTTAGTTCATTGGAACTTATATATTTATATTTATAATTAGGTGCATATAATATGTTCTTAAGACAAAGGCAATGTGCTCTATTGCACCTGCCGCCCTCTTTTATTAATCGCCATTAAGTAGGTTGCATTGTCTTTGATCAAGTTCCGTACGCACAGAATATAATTCCCACGTGGTACGACTCCGTCAAACGGCTTCGGTACGGCCACGTGTAATCCAATGTCTCTGTCGGTGGCAGCCAATTGAGTCAAAACAAATCGGGGCCCTTGGTTTCCGCAAAACTCGCTGATGTTACCGGATGTCTGCGACGCGTGTCTTTATATGACGTACGCGACGTTTGTTTTACGACATAACAAAAAGGAAAAAGAGAATTTTTCAAATATTATATTATATTTTATAAATTTAATAATTACTTAAATAAAAAATTTCATTCAACTTAAATTTAATTATTTAATTGATAATTTATTACATATTTTCAAGTATTTGATTGATATATTTTAGAATATGTTCAAATTATATTTAAGGAAAAATAAATGTAAATTATCATCGTTACCATTAACATCTAATTGACATCTCGTTAAGACGCGAAGTTTAGAAATGTTTGATAGTTAACGATCTTATTCTTACGTAATAGAGAGACTATTTCTAATAAACTCCCATGCAATGCATCATAACGATACTACAAAATTATAAATAGATGTAATGAATGAATGCAAATTATTTTACTATAAAAGGCATTTTCACAATTTATGATACATATATCTATTTTTATTTTACACATCATAATTATAAATAAATTAAATGATTTATTTTTAATTATAAATCACAATTTAAAATACATTTATGTATTTTTAAAGTTAAAAAGCATGTTGAGGCATAATAGAAAGACAAAGCTATCCTTTTTTTTTTTTGTCTCTTTGGAGGTATCCATCGGCTCTTTGGGCAGTGACTAATCCCTCTTCACTGCGTAATGCATCCCCTATTGGGGGGCTACAGTTAATCTAGGAATTTGCTGCATTTTTAAGGCCAGATCGAACTCGAAATCACTTGGTTAAGCAACGAAGATATACGCCACCTACGCCAACTCGTTGGGTTAAAGCTATCCTTAAATTGGGAAAGAACATGTTAGAAAATGACACAACGATTTACAAAGGAATATAGTACCTTGTGCCGACAATTTTGGATCAAAAAAATTGTACAACTTATTTCCTTTTACTTGAAAAAATAAAAAATAAAGCATAAAATGTGATTTATTACATAAAAAATGAATTAAAAAATGTTAAAAAATATGGTTGTGTCTCTTGCCTAAAAAAGAAGTTAAAAGTAAATGTATTTAATATACAAAAGTTTCTCCTATAGTTATAATACAGGCAATCTTCCGTTTATATTTTATAAAGAGATTATTTTTGTGACTTGAAATTATAATCTTGTGGTCACAAAGAAGCAACTTTATTCGTTGTCTTTTATTTATATTTATTAATTTAGTAAATTAAAACTTGTTATATTTAATTTGTCTTAAAACTAACGAAAAAAGTTTAAATTTATTAAATAATATTATTTTTATGGACCAAAGTGTAGACAATATACTGGTCCACCTATTCTTAAGCCTACATTTATCATGTTTGATGTGTTCTTACTTTGCTTCCGTTGATATAGACCAGACCTGGGTCTCAGCCGGGCCACTGACCCGAAAAGGCTTTATTGTTGACAGCAAGGAAAGAACAGTACTTCACACCCACGGTGTATGACATGACGCATGTTACTTGTTTGAATGGTAAAAATAGTCAAGTCAAATTAAATTCTTTATTTAAAATTAAAAATTTAAGATTCAAACAAAAAAATAATTTATCTAAAATTTAAAAATTCAAGTCTTTTAATATCTAAAATTATATTTTTAATTATAATTTTTTTTATTACTTACGAGATATCTTAAAAAGATTCTAATTATAAAAAGATATCTTTAAACCATTCACACCTAATTTAATTCCATTGTAAAGCATTTTTTTATACAAGAGAAATCACAAATTATAAAATACGTTAGGGGAAGCTAACCCCGATCATGTCCTCCAAGAAAAGAGGCACATTCAGAAGGTGTTTTATCAAAAATAGTGAGTCCGAGGTTCAAAGTAAAAACATGAATAACAAGTCAGTCCATACATCGATTACTCCCTTTATAAATATGATGAGAGAGAACAATCCAATTTTAAATAAGGAGCTCATTAATACCCTAAACGAGAAGATTGAGAGTGAGTGAGCGCTCATTGTAAAGGGCTTTTAGTTGCAAGAGAAATACCGGCGGAGCAAGAAGACTCGCTTCTCTCTTTGAAGAGCCATTATTTGACAGATGGACACAACCCCTCATCCAACTGCCACGTGTCAGACGTACCATCTACACCACCCCAAACAGTGCAACTCATCTTAACAACACAATGATTGGGATGTTCCTGATCTTGCCCCTATGGAAACACACGTGTCAGCAATGCAACCGTCCTCCACCATTTGTTCCAGTACACCTGCATGCATTTGAACAGAAACCAACCTCCCAGTTTGGTGAAACACCCTCCAAGGTTGTGTGTCTTTGGTCTTTATTATTAACCTTTAAACAGGAGAGCTTTGGCGGCTTTCGTAGTTACAAGTTACCTTCTTTCTTTAACTTTCCTTCTTTTTTTATTTTTTCAAACAGAGTTGTTTAATGTGTGTTTATAATTATATATATGTTAGCTGTCCACTCGTTTTTTATGTTCATTTTCCAATTTCCTCTCCTTTGAATCCTCCAGAACAGCTAGTAATAGAGAGAGAGAGGGGGAGAGAGGTGGGGAGATAATAATTTAATTCTTCTTTGACATACCATTTTCGTTGATTTTGATTCTGTGTTGGTTTTCCCGGTTGTTACTTGGGAACAATAGCGGTTCTTTAGAGGAAAGCTTGGATCTTTTCTCGTAAAGACTCGAGCTTTTTGGTTACATTTGTGTGGAAGAGATCTGGGTTGTTTAGTTTCTTCATACAGAGGTTTGGCAGATTCTGGGTTTCAGCGAAAGTGGAGCTTAAGTTTCTTGAATTCGAAGAATTGGAAGATCCATTCGAGTTCTGCTTTTTTCTTTTTCCTTTGCAGAGTACGACATTGGTTTGCGAAAAAAAAGATAGTGGAAGTTAAGCTTTCTTTGTCTCTCTATCTACGAGTGGCTGTTGAGATTGGTCTCGTGTAATGTTCGAGTCAAAGCTTTCTAAAACAGAGACTAAGTCCTGCTGTCTGAAATGGGTGTCTCTTGTTTCTAAGATAGATCGTGTGGAGTCACAGTTGTCGGAGATCTGAGCCTCTCTGTATCTTAAATTTTTCTTACTTGTAGAGGTGTCAGAAAAAGATGATGAGAATGAAGAATAAACCAACACGGTTGTCGTCGATGAATGGCGGAGTCGGCGGCGGCGGAGGTGAGTCTGGTGCCGAGTGGGAGGTTAGGCCTGGAGGCATGTTGGTACAGAAGCGAAACCTCGACTCCGATCGGAGCTCCGTCCCGCCACCGACAATTAGGGTTCGGGTTAAATATGGGTCAACGTATCATGAGATCAATATCAACTCTCAAGCTACATTTGGTAAGCCATTTTGACCTCTCTCCCCCAAACTTTGTTCCTTTTATTGGTTTCTCAGTGTTAAATTTACACAACAAGCTTCGGCGATTATCGGTTTTCCAGGAGAGTTGAAGAAAACATTAACAGGACGAACAGGACTTCACCACCAAGATCAGAAGCTGATTTTTAAGGACAAAGAGAGGGATTCAAAGGCGTTTCTCGACATGTCAGGAGTGAAAGACAAGTCAAAACTTGTCCTTTTTGAGGACCCAATTAGCCAAGAAAAACGACTTCTTGAGAGGAGAAAGAATGCTAAAATGGAGAAAGCATCCAAGTCCATCTCAGAAATCAGCTTGGAAGTTGACAGGCTCGCTGTTGAGGTAACAATATTTCGAAATTCAGACAATCACCAGCTTTGATATATCAGAAGCTATAATTCTGACCTTTTTTAATAGGTTTCGACGCTTGAATCTAAAATTACTAAAGGAGGAAAGGTAGCAGAGATAGATGTGCTTAATTTAATCGAATTGCTGATGAATCAGTTGTTAAAATTGGATGGAATAATGGCAGATGGTGATGTTAAACTACAGAGGAAAATGCAGGTAATTTAGCTTTCTAGTTCTTTATCAGACCATGTGACTACGTTTGTTTACAGTAGACAAGACTGATTCCTTTCTTGATTGTCTGATAAAAAAAAAAAGGTAATGAGAGTGCAGAAATATGTTGAGATTCTTGATACGTTGAAGATCAAGAATTCCAAACCACCCATTGTTGGTAATGGAAAGCACTCAAATGGGCAGAGACTACCAACAATTCAGGAGCACCAACCCAAGTATCCTAATGGGCAGAGACTGTCACCGATTGTAGAACAGCAACAGCCACCGGTACAACAGGCGCGGGAACAGCCACAACCGTCTAACAAGACATCGGGGCCGGTGGTGGTGACCACACAATGGGAAACGTTTGATTCAACTCCAGCACTAATACCGGTCCCCTCAACGTCAACATCCAGCACCAATAATGCATCAGTTGTTCATCAGCCAAAGTTCCCGTGGGATCTCTTGGACTAGTCTCTGTTTCTGTTGCCACGTAGTAATTGGCTCTTTTTTTTTCCTTTCCTGCTTAATTGTGTGTGGATGTGCTTTTTCAGTTTGTCTCCCCATTGGTTTGTTACTTTCTCCATTCTTTGATGTATTTAGATTCATCCCTCACAGCTTCTTGCTCTGTCAATTCAGTTCAGCAGCAAAAAATAAGTGGGGTTACTGCACAATACGTCCATTATTATTGTTCTTAATCTGTTTCCACACTGTATCTTGTTATTCATTTACCACTTGTATGGTTCTGTTTGTGATAGTGATTATAGAAACACGTATATTTCTGGCTTCATTTTCTTGTCATTTCAAGCTTCTTTTCCATCCTACCAAACAGAAAATTCTGGGTTTGACTGCAAACTTCTGAATGGAACAGGAACAGGAACAAGAACAGCAACAGTACAACAGTAGTGGTTGATGACCCAAAAGTTGATTTCTTTTAAAGTACTATACTTTGCTTCCTCTAGGGGCTACAAGCTGACAAAAATGGAGTTACAAGAGAGATGATTAAGACATTGAAAGTCTAAAACCCTAGAAGCAATTTAATAAGTGTTTAGCCGAAATGATTAACAGTATAATGATTTAGTTGACGAAAGTCACCTGTTCCAATTTTGGTAAACCTTCCTAGTTCCTATTTAGCTTCATTAGCTATAATGTCTACTGACCTAATACCTACTAGCTACCATGAAAGCTCCAAGAAGGCAAGAACATGGAGTACGAGGAAAGCATGTTTGCCATTTTCTGACTTCTCCAAACGCACAGAGATCGTAGGGCATGATTGTACTATTATCATTTTTAATTTTCACCAAGAAAATAAAATCACGAAGCTAACCTTTTTCCAAAATCTTTCGACTCAAGTAATATCTGACCGCTCCCGACTCGACTAAAGTTGGAGTCTTTCGATTGGACGAGAAAAAGTGAAGTATGGGTTGGTGCAATCATAAAATTGCCGCTGTTTTTAGGCTTCGCAATCTAAATTATGTTCTCCGGATTGGATTGGAAGTTAAACCGGTAAGACAAAAAATTTAGGGTTTAAAAGATTTAACCAGTATTTGATTGTCATAAAACTGACTAAATATTAAATAAAATTAAAAAATTTGAAATATTATTGAAAGAGATTATCTTTATTATCAAAGAATTTAGAGTTTAATTAAAAAAAGAAATTATTATATAAAAATTAATTTATTTATTTTAGTTTATAAAAACTTATTAATTTTAAAAAATTAACTAATTAGTTAATAAATTAATCGATTTTTAACAACAAGAATTATAAAAGTAACTCGAACTAAAAAGTTAAAAATCAAGTTGAAAAGTTGGACAGTTTAAAGATTTTACGATTGAATTGGTTGAATTTTTTAACCATCTGTTCTATGACCATTCATCAAAACGTATTAAACTTTGGTTCCAAATTTTGAGGGTTTGGTCTTAGTGACATTTAGATGTGTAGTTGACTTTGATATTTATTTTATCTTCATTTTCTAACAAAAACATAAAAAGTAAGAAAAGGAACCTTATAATGCAATGAGATCTCACAATTCAATGAAAATAACTAATTAAAGGCACCTAATTATATGTTATATAACAAGACAAAAACATCCATTACTAAATAAATATCACTCATAAATATATACTTTAATTAGTAAAGAAATGAAGCAGAAAAGGCATGCACACATCTTCATTGGCTAACATGTACATATTTGGAGGGCCAACAAGATTCTATATGCACTTCTTTTTCTATTTGGTTTTTATTAAAGTGGAAGAACAAAGCAAAAGTCCAATGAAATTGCATTAGTTAAAGGGTGTCGGATACTTTCACCAAAAGTACAATTATCAATGTGAGTAGTTTATCACTCTCATCCCTTAATCAGAGGTTTCAAGTTTGAGCATTGAGAATAGAGAAATCTGTTTAGCCAGTACTTTATCTCTTACGGGTTGATCCGGTGTGAGCGGGATTAATCTGGGTGCGGATAAGTTAAAGGCGCCTTCTCAAAGTTGGGATCTTCTTAGGACACCTCGTGGCTAAAACTGAAAAAAAAAACTCTAAATAATAATACCCCAAGAGAGAATCATTATGAAAATTATAAGAACAACAATAATAACAAATCTTAGTAAGAGGTCAAAAAATACTTAGTCTTACTCTTGACTAAGGGAGTGACTGCTTTTGATAAACCTATAAATAAATGAATTTTTAAGATCAGTTGGAATAAAATAATAACCAAATACATAAATAAATAACTGTATAAATACAAAAAGAAAATATCAATAAAATTAAAAGTAAAAGTAAAAATAAGGATAAAGTAAGTAAATAAATTGACAAATCAGAAGGAAAGTTAATAAAATAAACACATAACGGTTGTTGGGTAATTATATTAGAAAGCATCAATGATTGATTAAAGCATGACTTTAACTAAACATAGCATATAAGGAGTGTCGGTGGAAGGATTCATAAAACAAGTTAAAGGAAAGTACTTTAGTTTTTATTTTTTCTTTAAAATACTTTTACATTTACACGTAGGATAAAAAGTTTATTTCCTTTATGAGTTTCTAAAGAATATTAATTAAAAACAAGAATTCGTAGTGTACAAAATTATATATTTTCATAAATAAAAGATAGACAATTTTCTTATTTGTTATTTATTTATATAATACTAATAAATATTGAGGTAAATATTATCAATTGTAATCAGAAGGTCACGAGTTTAAGTTACAAAAAAAGCCTTTTTGTAAATGCAAAATAAAATTTACGTATAATTGATGACTCTCTTCCGACTCTCGTAAAGCGAGAAGTTTTGTACAATAAAGTTTGTTCTATAGAAATTGAGCTTTTCTTTATCGGAAATTGCTAGCAATTACATAACTTTTGAAAGAAAATTAACAACATATTTATTATTTATGGAAATATGGAATATTCTTCTTTGAAATATTAAATAGGTTTATAAAGTATATAATTCAATTAGAAAAGCTTTAACTCGTTCAAGCTTTCAGTTCGATTATTTTAATACTTTTTGTTGTTAAAAATTGACAAAAAATTTAAAGATTAATGAATTTTCATTTAATAATATTTTTTAATTAAATTTTAAAATTTTCAATTGACAAAGATAATCTCTTTTAATAATATTTCAAATTCTTTAATTTTATTCAATATTTAATTAATCTTATGACGATCTAGTATCGATTGAACCTTTTAAACCTTAAATTTTTTGTTTTACCGATTTAACTTTTGATACGATTTTTAAACAAATTGCTTTTAATTATAAATCTCGGATTGGTATATCTCTATAATTAATGTTCTTAATGGCACAACATTCAGGAAAGTCAAAATCTTCTTCGAAGCGGCCTTTGCTGGAAAATTGGCAGGGGGGATAAAGTGAACATCTGGGCTGATCCTTGGTTATCGAATGTACCCAATCCTTTTGTCACCACCCCTTTTGATGCACGTTATGGTGTCCTCCTTGTCCACAATTTGATGACTAATGGGAGGTGGAATTCCGAGTTGATAACTGCTGTCTTTAACACCCGTGATAGTGGTTTAATCTTGAGCCTCCCACTTACTGGTATTGCTGTGGATGATTTGTTTTGGCTGTATGAGGACAAAGGTTTTTTCTCGATCAAGTCGGTTTACAAAGCTCTCACCTCTGCTTCCCACGAGCCCCGAAATTTAGCGATGGTGCAGGTATGGCAGAAACTCTGGACACTTAAAATACCCCCGCAAGTGAGCAATTTTATTTGGCGGGCTTCAAATAATATACTACCGGTACGTGAAAACTTGCTCTTAAGGAAGATCGATGTCCCGCCATGGTGCCTGTTTTGTCACCAATCCTCCGAAAGTCTATTGCACTTACTGGTTACTTGTTCGTTCACCAAGCGGATTTGGCAATGTTCTTATATGGGTTGGTTCTCGCCAACGGTGTCAAATTTCCAAGACTGGTTGTGGTTGTTTTTTCGATTGTTTAATGCCAATGATTTGGCTTTGGCTTTGAGTTTATGTTGGTAGGTGTGGACTTTGCGCAACGACCTTATTTGGCATCACAAAGTTGCTACTCCTTTATCTATTTAGGCTCGAACGTTGCGCAACCAACATGATTGGTTGACGGCGCAGGTGGTCGTTGAGTCCCACCGAACCGCGGCAGGTGCCTTTACCTGGCGGCCACCATCTCTTGGGTGGGTAAAACTCAACATTGATGCTGCAACTATTGTAGCGGGATCCTCCACTGGGTATGGTCTCATCGCTAGAGATTATTCGGGTTCCGTTATAGGAGTTCAGATAGGCAAACTTGAAGGAGTTTTTCGACCGAAGATTGCTGAAGTTTTGGCCATAAAGGAGGCCCTTAGTTGGATTGAGTGTACGGATTGGCCTAGGGTCGTTGTTGAGAGTGATTGCCTAATTGTTATTCATGCACTCCAGGATCGCCACTATGTAGATGCGACTGATTTCGGCGATTTAATTTCTCATTATCATTTTCTTAGTTCTCAACTTGACTACGAAGTTGTCTTTCAACATGTTAGACGTTCTGCCAATAAGGTTGCTCATGACTTAGCCCAAGCTTCTCGAACCATGGCAAACGTAGTCGAGTGGTGTTGTAATTTTCTCCCTTTTGTATTGCCTCTACTGAGTTTGGATTGTTAATATATCTCATCCTTCTTCTCAAAAAAAAAAATCATTGTAATTTTATCAGAATTTTAATAATTTATATAATAACCAACAAAAAATAAATTTATAAATCAAGGATTTCGCATCAATGTTTAGGCTCACGGTAGAGTATATACATCGAAGGTTTTGGATAAGAACCCATATGAGCAAAAGCCTACTTTACCTACATTGCTCTGGACCAAGGCCTGTTATATACTCAGACCCAAAACAATAAAAAAGGTGACAACTTGCTTGAAAGCTAACAAATCAGGCTTGCAAAACCCACTTTAAGAAGTTCTCTATTATGTTTAAGATTCAAAACCGATCTTAATCTTGGTGTTGTGACTATTCTCGAGCCATGAGTTTAAATTTTATATCATAGATTATAATTCGATTTTAAGTTACGGAAAATACGAACGTAATTACGACCTAATCGTAAACAAGGATATTAAAATAATAATTATAGTTACAATTATTGTTTACTTTAAATCCTTTAGTTAATCGTTTTTAGATCTTATGATCAAATGCATATATTAAACTATTGATAAAGTTATGATTAATTATATTGGACGTTATTTAGTCTAGTCCTTTTCAATTTAATTTTTATATTTTAAGAATTATCATTAATTTTTATAATATTATTTAGATATAATTATAATATTTAACATTGCATTGTTTTAAGTGAAAATAAGTAAAAAGTAATGATTAAGATCGTGTCAAAATTAAACAATATTATAAAAACAAATAATAATTTTTATAACATAAAATTAAAATAAACAAAATATTAAAATTTTGAATTTTAATCCAAAGGTATCAACAATATATAATTTTTATATTTTAAAAATTTTCAAATGCATATATTAATCCAAATGTATCAACAATATACAAAATATTAAAATTTTTATATTTAGTTAATCGCTTTTAGA
>JANVCQ010000006.1:40166889-40187404 GCA_025531925.1 Erythroxylum plowmanianum | reverse complement strand
ACAAAATATTAAAATTTTTATATTTAGTTAATCGCTTTTAGATCTTATCAAATGCATATATTAAACTATTGATAAAGTTATGACTTATGATTGATCATATTGGACGTTATTTAGTCTAAGTCCTTTTCAATTTAATTTTTATATTTTAAGAATTATCATTAATTTTTATAATATTATTTAGATATCATTATAATATTAATATTGCATTGTTTTAAGTGAAAATAAGTAAAAAGTAATGATTAAGATTGTGTTAATATTAAACAATATTATAAAAACAAATAATAGTTTTTATAACATAAAAATTAAAATAAACAAAATATTAAAATTTTGTATTTTAATCCAAAGGTATCAACAATATATAATTTTTATATTTTAAAAATTTTCAAATGCATATATTAATCCAAAAATATCAACAATATACAAAATATTAAAATTTTTATATTTAGTTAATCGCTTTTAGATCTTATCAAATGCATATATTAAACTATTGATAAAGCTATGATTAATTATATTGGACGTTATTTAGTCTAGTCCTTTTCAATTTAATTTTTATATTTTAAGTATTATCATTAATTTTTATAATATTATTTAGATGTCATTATAATATTAATATTGCATTGTTTTAAGTGAAAATAAGTAAACAAGTAATGATTAAGAGTGTGTGAAAATTAAGCAATATTATAAAAACAAATAATAATTTTTATATCATAAAAATTAAAATAAACAAAATATTAAATTTTTGTATTTTAATCCAAAAGTATCAACAATTTATAATTTTTATATTTTAAAAATTTTCATTAATTTTGTAATATTATTTAACTATCATTCAAGCCATTAATATTGTAAAGAGTAAGTATATAATAATTTTCATAAAATAAGCAAAATAAAAATTACAAGACTTTTCTAATGGATTTAACTCAAAAATATTATGCACATGTCAGGATCAAACAATATTCAAACTGAATCCTCAAAATTTCAACTTAACCAAACCTAAAAAGTTTCGTAATTGTAGCACATAGAATTTGAACGTGGAGCTTTGAATAGGTTGGCACAGAAGACTGTAGTGTAAGACAATTGAGATGAGTTGGAGACACATGGCTTTTTCATTTTGCAGCTTCGATTCATGCACACTTTGAATAAAAGGGCTATTTGGAAAGTGTTTTTTCTGGTGATAAAGGCCACTAGGGTCAAGAGTTAGTGATTGAAGAACAATAAAAGTGCATGTGATATTGAAAGTTGAAACCACCGCTAATTCGAATCGTCCACTTGCCCCTGCACAAAAGTCCAGACGATATTGTATCCAAAAGTAGAGACTAGAGATCGAAATTGAAGCAGAACATATCGGAGTGTAATCATGGCGAATCTACTTACGGAGAGACGCACGAAAACAGCTGTACATACGTCCAAAGTCCAAATCGAAGAATGCTGTCAGTACTGAGTCAGAAACTACAAACTCCTGCAGTGCTCAGTTCTCAGACTGTATCTTGCAGAAACTACAGCCTTTTCACCGACAATCTGCTGCTCCAGGCTCCTCCTACCTGCTCCCTCTCGGGTAGACCGATTCATGTTGAGGTGGTACTTAAAAAACATGGCTAAATGAGATATTAACAAAAATGAGTTTGCATTGATATGATTAACGATTTTTTTTAAACAGATAAGGAGATAACACGAAATCTTAAGTTACTAGTAAGGAAAAGACACGCCGATATATATTCTAAAAGAATAGATAGTTAATTTACAGGCGAGTTTTGAAGTAGATGAATGTCAAATTTAATAGAACTGGCGTAATTAACTAGTTAATCTGCAGCTCTATTAGTTTCACGATATACATACCTAATTTTCACGATCCGTTCTCTAGCTATTAAGATTTGAATCCCCGAGAGTAGATAATTATACTGAACTTGTTGATTCTCAGAGGATAATAATGTATTGATAACTACTAAGAAATTCATGTCTAATTCTACTCTTCGATAACTAAGATCTCATGCAAGTTGTAATCATGTAAATACCTCTTATAATTCTGCGCATACTGTGGTGCAGAAACTTATGTTTTGCACAAAACCATTTATTCACGTTTCCCTACTGTTTCGAACTATCTCTCCTTTTAATATTTCCCTTAATTTTTGAAATTATCATTTTAAAATAATTTTTTTCTCTTAATTCCTTAATTTATCGTTAAAATTAGTAATAAATACTTCGACGAGTATAATCTATACAGTCAGATTACTATCAAAGTAGAGCCCTGTAATTCGGTGGAAAAGTAGTTTTTATTATTATTTTAATTTATACTTTCATGTGAATATTGGATTGCGAGTCTTACTCAACCTCTCTTTAACTTTTGAATTAAGTCCACCAAAATCTCCTATTCAAACATCAGACTAACTACCAAATTGAAGCAAACATTGAATCACACGTTTTTATAGATTCGATGGCTGTGGATGACTAGTAGATACATATCTTCTTTCTTAAATCTTACCCTCTTATGAAGTCAGAAGAATATCGAACCAAGTACCAGAATAAAGTCACGTTCTTTGTGAGTGGATTACATCCAAAGTTAACATGAAACCATGGCCCATGGCTGCTGCTAAAGCTGTCTCAGATATGCACGACGACTCACACAGCTAATGGTGGCTGTTTTTACTTTTGTGAATGAATAAATGGTCCTAGACACAAAGTGACACACGAAAACAGAAATAAGATAATTAGATCCTGAGCTTCAGCCCCGAAATCTCAACTTGGTGCTCTGTGGAATTCACAACACACACACACATGTGCATATATAATTTTTTAAAAAATTATCATCTACTTTTTCTAATATTCCTATAATACTATATAAATTATTTGTATCTTTATTATTGTATTAAAATTTAGAAATCCTATTATTGTATAGTTTTAAATAAAAATATATGAAAATTTAAGACAATATGAGGAAGGATTGTTTGATAGTGAAATAACATAAATAATCAATAATTTTTAAATAAAAATGATAAATTATAAGATTTTTAATCCTATATATACTACCCTATGTATACCTAAACTATACTCCCTCTTATCCAAAATAAGTGTCGTTTTAGAGAGATGCACACTTATAAAGAAAGTTAGTGAAATGTTTGATATACCCTTATTAATTGCATGTTGAATCGCCTTGAAAATGTAATCTATATAATTAGAATGTGAGAGAAATTAAAGGGTAATTTTAGAAATAAAATTATAAATATGCATAAAAAATCGTGAACAACACTTATTTTGAATAATTAAAATCTCTGTAAAACGACACTTATTTTAAATAAGAAGGAGTATATACTAAACCCTAAACGTGTCTCCATAAGAGGGTGCCAATTTCTGTGGTGTTGCCATTATCCCCGTAGAAATTATGACCCCATGCACTTTGCTTATCAGTTGTGGACCATCTTCCTCTGAAAATGACCTTATTAGTACAACCCCTTTTCCTGCAAAAACACAGAAAATGCAGCCAGAAAAGAGACCATATCCCCATTAAACGATCGAAGTGTATACGTGAGCTCAAATTGTGGGGGATTCATATCTATTCACTTTGATTATGATAAGATAAGAATATTCCTATATACTGATGGGTTGACGTAATCATCTTGCTGATTTAGTAAGTGATCGTGATCATTTCTTATCAACTTTTGTGCAAATATGGATTAGAACTAACGTCATTCTTTATCAAAGTAAGAGGAAGTGTGTAAAAAGTTGCGACGGATTGTGCTCTTGCACTTGATCATATAATTAGTGATATAATCACTTGATTAATATATAAACTTAGATTGAATCAACAAATATTTAAAAATTGTACCTATCTTATCATGTCCTCAAATCTTTAACTCGAAGTTTCTAATTAACATGATACTTAAAAATAAAGCTTAACATGAGTTAAATAAAAATAAAGTTACTAGATAAAATTATATTAATTTTAGAATAAAATACAAACATATCATGTAATTTAACAAACCTTTTAAAAATTTTGCTAATTGAAAATTATAAAAAATAATTTTTAGTTTTTTTAAAACTCATTCTCTTAGACTTTGTTAAAAAAATAACTGCTATATGAAACTAATAAATTATTATATATATAACAATTCAACATGTTAAGTCATATTTAATTAATCTGAACCAAATTTAAAAACTAAGTTAAATTATCATTTAATGACATTTAATTAATTTGCGTGTATGATATTTATACTTTACATGTTTTGTCATTATTTTTAATTAAAATTAAAAAATAATTTTCTAAAAAATCCAAAATTATTTTGTCAATAATTTTAAAGATTATAATTTTTTAAGCATTTCTTAAATTATAAGAGATGTATAAATTTATTAACTTAGATATGACCCTTTTATATAATATCTCCTTCAATATTTAGCACTAGGCACTATGTAATAAAAAAAGGAGACACTTGTAAAAGTGGGAACTTCCGGTCAGACAGTAATAATATTAGTGTGTTCATAAAGCAGGGATGTCTCAAAAGTACCCAACGTCGGCGCGTGAGAGTGGAAGCTTCCTCAGCCAAGGTGGGTTGGTGACTCGGTTCACTTCACAGAGACATATTTGGGTATTGCACTTTAGTTTGCGCGAAACTTTGGGGAATATAAACCGGCCTCTTTTTGACATAGAGTCTGGGTTATCGACGAGTGGAACTTGCCGTGGACTCACTTACCGTTATCAGTTTCTTAGCATCCTTCACTCCACCGTCTACTCTCTTTAACAATCTTATTTTGGGAATTCATCAATCACTACAATGCCAATAGATAGTGAAGGCTAGGCAAATTTACCGTGAAGCTAATCGAGCTACGAATTGACTAGCTAATCAGGCCAAGTCTCTAGAACTAGACATTTATTGATATCAAAACTTGTCTTTAGGTTGTGCTATTATCCTTCTAGAGGATATATCTGGGGTTTTCTTTCCCGACTTGGTAACTTTGCATGTTTGTAATTCTCCTGTAATCCCAAAAGAAAAAAATCTTAGGCTTTATTGATTTTTATTAGCAGATGCTTCCTCTTTCGTTTGGGTTCCTATCAAATCCTAAGTGATTAATGAGTAACATTACTTTTATGTGCTAATGGGAATTACCTAAACTTTATTATATTATTTTGTAAATGAAAGGTTTTCATAAAACTTCTTGTAAAACCGAGTTTTCATTAATATTTTCAAAACTAGATCGAAAGTTAAACTAGTAAGATAAGAGGTTTAAAGTTTAAAAGAATTAATATATATTATATCGTCATAAAATCGGTTAAAAATTGAATAAAATTTAAAAAACTTGAAAAACAATTGAAAAAGTATATCCTTATTCATTGAAAAATTTAAAATATAATAAAAAAGATATTGTTAAATAAAAACTAATCGATTTATTTTGATTTATAAAACTAATTAGTTTACAAAAACTGACCGATTAATTAATAAACTAATTGATAAATTAAATCTCATTCTAATATATTTATCTCATTTTTATTATCAATCTAAGCACTCTTGATAATTTTATTTTTCTTATTTATTTTAAAATTAGAATGATCGATTGTAATTTTTCATTTATTCCTTTGTAATCCAAATGAACACCTGTAAGAGTGTCATAGATTATGTTCATGATTGGTTATTTTTGCAATTATTATAATCACCACAATAGTTAAATAGTGCACATTATGTGAACTATGTCATATTCCATTTTGTTGAATACCTGTAAGAGTGTAATAGATTATGTTCATCATTAGTTATTTCTGCATTTATTATAATCACCACAGTAGTTACATAGTGTACATTATGTGAACTATGTCATATTCCACTTTGTCGAGCTTACTGTGCTCAGCTGACAGATACAGTGGAATTGGAACAACATAAGAACAAGCCTCTGATGAGGAGAATCGCTTTTCCAAGTTGGATGTAATGGCTAAGTATAGATATGTACGAATCTGAATAACCAAAAAGCATACCAAACGTCTTATGTTTAGAGATTGTTCTTACCCTATGCCCCGTCAATGTGTAAACTCTCATGATCTGTGTTCTAACATAAAACTATACTCTAAAAATCTTAAATGATTTTAAGTCATATACTAATTAAACAATATTATAGTATAGTAAGAGTTTCCTATCTTATTCAATAATCACACTTACGCTAATGCATGGAGAGGCCCCATCAAGGTTGTAAAATTGTCAACATTCAGATAAGCGTCCATGGCTGCCTGGGGTCACAAAACATGCGGGAAACAGTGAAAAGACGGTGAGACAGGTGCCTTATCGTGGTGACTAAGAGGCCTCAAAACTCAAAAGTTGACACGCAATTTGCATATAGATTTGCGGCTATATTCATCATCAACCTCCGAAGCCACATCAAAGCAAAAGCAGACCTATTGGAAGAGATGCGTATTCATCGAACTAGGGCATGCCTATCTATCTACATGCCTTCCCTTGTTTGACAATTTTGTCCATTCTTATAAAGTTAGGTATCTATTAAATATATTTTTTAATTTTTTAATAATTTATTTATTAAATTATGTAATTAGATTTGAATAAAGATAATGAAGTGGTTCAATAAATGATCTAAATTAATGAGTCAAAGTTTAGGTAAAAAATAGATTCCAATTCGTATAGACTGGATTCATATCGGACCTGTGATAGAAAAACCTTATATAGAAACTATATATAAAAGTTAAAGTTTTCTGTAATTGTTCATATTAATCGTAAACATAAAAATTCTATGACCCATTAAAAGAACTTACGTTTTAATAAAAATATAGAAAGACCTTACTCGTATCCTAGAGAGCAATTCTCCTGAAAGCGACGATAGATTCATGCTCGTTCAAGCTTCGAAAAGTTCGTTTGAAGTTATAAAAATTGAAATCAAGTATTTTTTTAATTTTTTCATTTCTTATATTTTCACGTTTAAACCGAAGTACGTAATTAAGATATCGATAGTAATTACATCCATTTCTTTAAACCCTTTGGTATGTTTTAGCCAACTCTTTTTGACATTGGATTGGAACCCTTCTCTTCAGTTTAGTAGAAAATCAAATCTTCAATTCTCCTTCTCACAATCGACACAAAGTTGGTCAAAACCATGTGATTCCGTTTCCTGCCATCAATTCATTTCCAAGTTCGTGTAACTATTCTAGGGATTTCGGAGCTTTCATGAACCAGAAATCCTGTCAAATTTACGCATGACCACACCCTCCCCACAAACAGGATTATCGTGTTCTGAAAATGATGTTTCGATGATTGTATGACATGGGAATTAAGTTGACCATGAGTAGATTAGACTACTCTTTAAATTTCCATTGGGAAGATCACTTCATGATCTCCTACTCTACGGGATAATACTAATCAATAAAGACATAAAGACCATTATTTAATGTAATCGATCCATGGTTACTCCTAGGCTATTGTACCATACCTAGTCTGGTCTATAACTTGAAGATCGGACAGAGACTTCCATAATACGTGAACACCGTGAGTGTGCAGAAAGTGGAAACACAGTGTAGAGATAAAGCTGACAAGTGGGCCTATATATATAATATAGTCGGCATAGAACAAATTCGGTTCATGTAATAAAACATCTTTAGTTTTTTTTTTTTCTGTAGATGCTGAGGGCACGACTCATGTAGTTTTTTCAAGAGTAACCCAAATAATGTGGTGAAACTCGTGTATGTCCAAATATTTAAAAACTTAAATTGAAATTTACGTGCTAATCCTTCAAAAAATTCAATTAAGTTACTTTAACTCGACTTTCTTTATAATTCTTCTTTATTGCTTATCTAGAATATACATAATTATTACTTAAATGAAGCCTTCACATTCATCAAATAATTTATAAGACATAATATATATAAAGCAATCAACAACAATAATAATCAACTAGTAAAAAATCGTTAAAACTTAGGATGTAAGACGTTTTATATTACGCAATCTTATCTCTAATTAATTGAAAAGTTATTTCAGATAACCTAAGTGATAATATAAAGGGCATTCATGTACTCAAAATTGAACTTAATTAGATATACATCCATCTTTGAAATTGATGATTAGGGTATAATGAGGCTCATGTAAGCTGATTAATCCAAGTAAACACTGACGAGATTGTATCATTATGTCGAGCTGGAAAATCCCAAGTACCTGCAGGAATCAGTCGATCATTAGGATCCTAAGTCTACAGTATCAGCACATGCTGTCCTTCGTATTCCTTACATTCCAATACTAATTAAAAAAATACTACTAATTTTTCTCAATAATATTTATTTCTCAAGTAGTCCGATATGATGTTGATTGAAAAATATATTTTCATTACTTAATACATAAAATTTAGTCAAATTATAGTATTGTATACTTACCCCCCTAAGTTTTGGTATTTCTTTATATATTGAATATACCATGTAAGGGGTCCCCTATGCGGTATCACCGAGCCATATTCTTAGGTCAATAATAATGCTTTTGATTACACCATCAACCTTTCTTTATTCAAACATATGAACATAACTCAGACAATCATACACAGATCAAGCCGAAAGGTCTTCCAACATCCTCTTCTTTGTCTTCCCATCAAATCCCTTCTCTTATGAGTCTTAAATTTACGTTAGCAATAATAGCATACAAACTTGGAGTCTCCTTGGAGACATGGTTGAACGAATTGCAACGTTTAATCATTTTGGGGAGACGAGTCAAGAGTGAATTTTATTTTATTTTTAAACGGAAAATTCATAAAGTACACAAATTATTAGTTGCATGTAATATATATATATATATTATAAATTTAGAATTTTAAAATTATAATTCAAAATTAGATAGTAGTTTTAATTTAAATAAATGACTAAAAAATTAAGCCGATTTGACCAATTTAATCATTAAAACTTTAAACTTTTGGTTCGATTTATTTTAATAAATTTTGCTATTAAAAATTAGGTGACTTTTGTAAACTAGGGGATTTTCAAACAAAAATAAGTTATTGGTTTTTAATTTAACATTCTTCTTCCTTAATTAAATTTCAATTTTTTCAATGAGCAATCAAATTTTTATCAAAATGCTCTTTTCTCATCACTTTTGATTCCTCATATCCATTAGAAAATATAAGCACCTTAAAATCTTGACATACACAGGAATACAAAAGTTATTACAAATAATTATTTTTAATTTTAGATTGAATTATTATGATTGCTGTAAATTAATAAAAATTTAATAAATATTGATATTTTAATAAAAAATTCATTTTATTATATTTTTACTTATTATAATTTATAACTTGTATTTATTACATGGCATTATAATTTCAATTTTAAATTTTGAATCTAATTTTTAAAATATTAATTTAAATATTCATTAGAGAACTCACATAGTATTATAGCTTCTAATATAAGAAGGCTCTTGAGTCTTGGGAGCTCTCTCTTTATCACTCGAATCACTTTACTTAAAGGGGAAAAAAAAAAACTCATCTCTTGAGTGATGGAGCCATGGAGGTCAATGAACTAAGAAGAAGAATTTACATTTTTGGGACATTGAGCCATAGATCCAATCCTCTACCATTAAACGAACGACGTCCCTAACTTTGATGTTTGGCAACTCTAAAGAGGTACATAGGTCTAGACTCTAAAGAGCCACAGGGTTGATTGACCAAGAACTGAATACACTTGATATTTGTTCTCTCGATTTCTCAAAGGGCACATTGCTGTATTTTTAATAATATAATGGTATATTATAGCATTTCTTGAGTAATTTCAATACTATATATATATGAGAAGCGTGCATTATATTCCTCTTTTGTATTTTTTTAATAATGACTTTATTAGTCATAATCTGATTTTTAAAATCATGCTTAAGTTATTGAAAGATACATGGTTGTCCACAATTATTTATGAGTTGGTTCTACCTCTTTGATTTATCAAGTTATTTACAGCAATATTATTGTTGAACATGAAAACAATATTGCTAACTTTGTTTCAGCCATGAATTCAGCAAATAAACATAAATGAATTAGTAAGGAGTGACCTTTGGAATATCATCAATAATATTATCAGAACGATTAGTTTTTTTAAATTTTATGTACATGAACATAACAAGTAATTATATATTAATGTTCAATTTTGAAAATTACATAGAAATTTTTCTTTTAATCTAATGATTAAAAAATTGAATTGATTCAACTTTAAAATGCTCTGAATCAACTAATTTTCTTTTTGATTTATCTTAATGACTGTTATTATTAAAAATTGATTGGTTAGTTTTCGTAAAATAATTAATTTTCATAAATCAAGATAAACCATTTTTAACAAATTTTTCTTTAATTAAATTTTAACTTTTCGATAGGCAAGGGTAATGTCAATTTTATTTCAAATTCTTTAATTTTTTTTAATATTTATTATATTATGAGTTTAAAATAGTTTAATATCAGTTGAACATTTAAATCTTAAATTTTTTATAAAAATTTATCTTTTTATCTAGTGATCAAAAAATTGAATTGATTCAACTCTAAATACTCTGAATCAACTAATTTTCCTTTTTGATTTATCTTAATGACTGTTATTATTAAAAATTGATCTGTTAGTTTTCGTAAAATAATTAATTTTCATAAATCAGGATAAACTATTTTAAACAAAATTTTCTTTAATTAAATTTTAACTTTTTGATAGGCAAGGTTAATGTCAATTTTATTTCAAATTCTTTAATTTTGTTTAATATTTATTATATATTGAGATTACAATAGTTTTTAATATCAATTAAATTTTTAAATCTTAAATTTTTTATTTTACTGGTATGATTTTTGGTTCGTTTTTCAAAATGTTGCTTCTATCAAATATCATTTATTAAGAAAAATCACTTCTCATTTCTGAAGATGGGATCTTGTAATATTCACACATGTTGCATGCAAGAGTCTTGCACGGGTCAACTCAATGGTCTGCCCCCGTTTTGCACGCTCACAGAACTTGATCACGTCAAAGGTTTTAATTAAGAAATGTCATAGTATTGAGACGTGATGGGTTCGGTATAAGTTAAACATAATTAAACAGTCAACGAAGCCACAAAACCAGAACCCTAATCGCTCTGTCTTCGCCCTATAATGAGACGTCGACTTTGAAATGTATTAATAACACCAAGTCATCCTTAGATGGTCCAAGTCTTTTGGATTACAGCTCACGAAATGCTATTACAAGTTAAGGTAGTAGAATTAATTGGATGATTACTTAATTAAGTGACTAATTACGTACGTGCACTTAGAAATGTATTCCGTACCATCTTAAACCTGAAAATTATGATTTATAAGTTTGATTATTATATTCAAAGTAGTAGACCTAAGTGGTCCATTAGTGTATTATCAGGTGGAAAGATCAACGAACGAGTCTACATTGCGACTCTGAAGTTAATCGACTTTGCAAGTTGGAAGTGCGACTTGTTCTTCTTTCTCTTATTCTTTGTTTACTTCTTAATATGAAAGGATTAAATCATTATAGTTTTGAGAGAAATAAGTCAATTTTAAGATAAAGATCTTGGTGTCGGCAAGAATAACATAGGGTTGCCTTGACTACGATGACGACAACGACGACAATAATAACCCAATAAAAATTTCGCTAAAATGCAGAATCTGAAAAAATCTAATAATACTCAAATTTACCTCTAATTAGAAATCTAGACTTGCCTTAAGTATAGATGAATAAAACACATGATTGAAGAACTATCCCATTTGTTATAAAAGCTTGTTCAAAATAATTTTATTTTTAACATTGTCATAAAATAATTTGGACCCTTATTTACAAAGTTGGTAACAAAACCATAACTTCTCTATGGATTAGAGAGATATTTCCATATTATTTATTAATTCTAATTAATGTATAAAATGTGAAACAAGAGAGACACGAAGAGCAAGCTGCTTGATTGCCGGCCGTGGTGTTACGTCGTCGTTTTGACAAATATTGTTGATATTCACAATTATTAAAATGTATGGTCAAGATCTGAATTCCATTATATTACTTTAAATTTCGATTCACAACCAATTTTAACCTATTCAGGACATTCTTTTGTACTTTCCCTCTTGATTTTTACGAAAAATATTGCTTACAAGTAAGCAATTACAATGGACGTGGTATATGTAACCTTTCTTTCTTTTTCTTTTTCTTTTTTTTTTTTTCTGTCCACGAAGTGTTCTAGGAGGATTCCAATTATGATAAGGTACCTTTAAGTCATTCACACTCAGACTAATTCCTGCTTGAATCGGGTAGGTTCCTTGCGGGAGACAAAACTTTGACCCCAAATTTTAAATAATTGCATACATGAGGGGATTAGTAATCTCTTCAATTAGAATAAGTCATTGCTCTGCACTATTTTAATGGAGGGTCGGCTTCTCATACTCTAAAAGCATTGAATATATATATATAAGACATAAACCTTCAATATAATTTAAGAAATATTTAAAAATATCATAATTTTTAAAATTAAAATTTTTTTTTTAGTTTGCAATTTTTTGAAAAAACCTCTTTTATTATATTTTAGTTAAAAAATAACAACGAAACATATTAACATCACACATAAACTAATCAAATGTCACCAATATAGTAATTTAAATCGGTTCTTAAATTCGGTTCAAATAAATTAAATTTGATTTAAAATTAATAATTTAAAATAATTATAATAAATTGCTAGTCTCAGTCAAATTTAATTAGTTCAGCTTAATAGTAAGTTGAGGAGTCATATATATATATATATATATATATATATGTATGTATGAGTTATTCGATAATCCAATAATATGTAATAAATATATATAATAGTGGATTAGTCGTTTTGTCTTTTTATATATCATGTTTTACATTGAGACAAGTATTAGGTACGAATTATATAATTAGAGTCAGCCTTCTCGATATTCCATAAAGTACCATGTAATGTAGCAAGTGAGATTTGATGAAAAACTATAAATAATGATATATTATAATGTGCCATATTTATCAATGCACACATTAATTAGCATTATGCATATAATAAAATACATTACAATATTAAAATATGTGAAAACAAATTTAATTAATTAATTTAATATATAATAAAAATAATTTTACAATTTTTTACTGTTATATAAACTTTTAAATTAAGATCTAGCTAGAATTTGATATACTTGGATTAAGATAGTCATAACTTGATATACTTTAATAAATTTTTTTTAAAGTTTGAAATAAATTCAAAAATTTTAAATTAATTTTAAAAAATCTCATTTTAGACTGAGAAATACTACTAATTTTTAAAAAATATTTTTAGAGGAGAAATTTTTTTTTTAAAAAAAACCTCAAAATTCAAAGTGTTTTTGTCAACGATCTTTTCTGGTTCACACTCTCCGAGTCTACCGTTCTTGCCTCAAGTTGAAGCATTAGACATTGAGAATGATTCAAAAGAAAAAGGTCAATTTACACTGAAAAAGCTTTGATTTTGATTGATTTGGATACGTCTTAAACAGAGCACAAAATAATTCTATAGAACAAAACTATTCCTTTAAGGTACTTCCATGGCGTCCTAGTGTTTTATTTTACTGAGAAACAATGATGATAGTTAAAGTTGATGAACTCTGTTTCGCTTCCCCGAAGAAGAAGACAAAATTAAATACCGTTCCTCAATCCCAACCTCTGGACCCTCCTCTGTACAGCTAGAGACAAAAGATCCAAAAAAAGAAAAGAGAGAGAAAAACCACTTAAACAAGCGAATCATTATCATGACCATCTGTATTATCAAACAAATGTGAAGAATCATCGATGGTTTCAGCTTTATTTGGCTGCTTTTCATCGACATTAACAACGAGAAGACCTGAACCAGTCAGTTGTTTTGCTCTCTGTGCTTCACCTTCCCAATCGGTGCGACCCAGAACCATGAGCATGGTGACCACACAGGAAGCTTGTGCAGCAAATAGACCTAGCCATAACCCTTCAAAGTCATAACCTGTAAAAAATGCTAACCATATAGCCACTGGCATGCCCACTAAGTAGAAGCAACCGAGGTTGATGTTGGCTCCGACTTTTGGTCTCGCTGTTCCTCTCAGCACACCACAGCCGGTGGTTTGTGGGCAGTTTCCGAGCTCGCAAAGTCCTATTATTGGCAAAACAAGTGATGTTAAGGTGATGATCTCTTGGTCTTGTGTGAACATGCTTGCCCATATCTTCCTAACAGAAGTTGCAAAACACAGAGCTAAGAACCCTAACATGAAGCTGAAAGAGAGCCCTACAATGGCTGCGAACTTCGCTTTTTTTGGTTGGTTAGCTCCTAGTTCGTTACCTACCCTTGTTGATATACTAAAGCTTAGAGAAGATGGGAATATGTAGATCAGTGAAGTGGTTTGAATCAAAATGCCCATTGAAGCAACCGTTGCTCTTGGGTTCACCAACAGTCCACAGAGCAGGATCATGATCTCGTACCACCACCATTCAAGGCACACTGAAACACAGCTTGGGATAGCCAAATTCAGGAGGGTTTTCCATTGCTTAAAGCACTCCATTGACAAGCCATCCCAAGTCTCTTTGTGAACACCAGACACAAGGATGTAGATGATCAAAAGGGCAACAAGGTTGAAGTTAGTCCACACACCAGCAAGAGCAACACCTTTGATTCCCATGTTAAGGTGTGTGACAAGAAGGTAGTTGATGGGTACATGCAAAAGAATTGATAGAGTGGCACAGCATGTTAGAGGAAAGGTAATGGACTGAGTCCTAAGGTAGATTCTTAAGGGATGTAAAAAAGATTGAGCCAAGAGGTCAGGGATTGAGAAAAGAAGATATGATTGAGCCTCTGTGGCTATGGCTACATCTTGACCAGAAAACATAAGTATTGTCTTCATGTTTAGCCACAGAAATGAAATGGGCAGCGACGTTAAGATGAGCAAAAGCACCGTTCTTTGCAAAGTTAGGCCAAGAAGGGTGTGTCTTTTGGCACCAAAAGCTTGCCCACAAATTGGTTCCATCCCCATAGCAAGACCAGAGAGGATAGAGTAGCCAGTTATGTTAGCAAAACCAAGAGCAAGAGAGCCACCAGCTAGAGTTAATTCCCCAAGACGTCCAAGGAAAAACATAGAGATCATGGAGCGAGAGTAAAGCAAGAGACCGGTTAGTATCATGGGGAGAGCAATTTTGGAAATGGATATGGCCTCTTGGATTGCAGGAGACAGGTGGGTCTTTTGGGGCTCCCTGGTTTGTTTCTTTTGTTGGTTACATGTTGGTCCTTTGGTGATCAATGGGGTAAGTACGTTGTTGCTCTCTGGGTCCTCCATTAATGGAAGGTTTGAGTAGCCTGGATTGCACTGAGAGGACAGAGAAGAAGAGTTCTGTTGGCACATTTCGGTCAAGCTGTAAACAAAAGCAGAAGAATCGAGCTTAGGTTCGAGCAGTGTTGTGTTAGAGAAACAGAGAGACAGAAACAGAAACAGAGGAAGATGAGAGATATTAGTTTAAGAATGGGAGGAGGGGGTTAATAAGTTGAGATTAAAGGGGGTTTTATAGAGGTTTTTGGAGGGACACGAGAGACGGCCGATTTCAGCTTTATCTGACCATTTACCCACAATTAAAAAATTAATATTATAACTCCGACGTGCAGGTGGGTTGATAAGTGGAGTCGTAGATTCGAATCCCCCTTATATATACAGCAGTTTAAAATTTGAGGTCAGAGTTTTACCTACTGTAAATGATTTATTCTGCTTGAGCGGAGATTAATCTGAGTGTGAATAACTTAAAGATATCTTCCCATAGTAGGGACCCTTCTAAGAGACCTCAAGTAAAAAATTTTTTTTTTAATTCAAAATTAATAGGATTTTGAAGCACAATCTTATTTCTGCAAGTAGTCGGTTGTCTCCTAGTGTCCGGCGAAAATCAGGAACATGTTATAAGAATCCTCCTTTTGTAAGTAAGATTTTATGTGAGACTTTTGAGTTATAAATATGAATTTCGTAATTTAAAATCAGGTAAAAGTGGTAATTTTAATAAGTTTTTAAATAAAATTTTCAATATCATATTTGTGTAATTTATACTTCAACGATAAAAATACTTAGTATAAATTTCGCTAAAATATTATATTCGAAGAAATCTAAGAATACGTAATTTTACTCTTAAATAGTAAAAATGCTACATCTAATAATTTATAGTTCAATATTTCATAAGATATATAATTAAATCTTTATTAAAAATAATGCTCATTGCATCACAATATTATTAAAATAATACTTATTCTACTCTAAAGATGGTAACAAAAATATAATAATTGTTTAATTTTTTAGTATTACATTAATACTTCATAGGTCTAAATTACATAAAAATGGTTACTTCGACAGGCACATCAGAACTTATGTTGGCAGTAATGATGTATATATTATTATTATTATTATTATCAACATCTTCTGTTTGGTCTATTTTATTTTTATAATTACTTTTTAACATTTTAATGTGTATACACGCCCATATATATACACACATATATATATTTTCATCATATGAGTTTTTTTAAAACAACCCTTTATTAGGTAGGAGATGACGTTACGAATTACTTGATTTCTCTAGATTTTGCATTTTAACAAGAATTTTATTAGGTGGTTGTTGTTATTAATGCTGTTGATAAATTAAACAAAAGTTAGTTGTCAACATTCTGTTTCCACTGAAACCCAAAGGGATAATGGGATTGAAGCAGAAATTAGGAATGGAGTACACAAGAGCATTAATCACAATGAAGGCAACCTAATGACAATTTTGGAGTCCATATGAACAGAAAAAGATATATATAAATATAGTCAGCTTTGATTTTCTTTTTTTCCTATTCTCAAGGAGCTCTGGTCCAAAAGTCATAGTTTTACACTACAAGTCCAAAGAACAAGAAGTCTCTGTTGCTACAGGGCTATTGCCAAGTGGCTGATACCCATTGTTGCTCGACCATTAGTGGGTTAGTCTCCAACCACATAGCACATCGTTTGGGACCCCTTTCTTAAGTTTTTGACTCTCCAGAACTTTGATACGTTGCCTTGGTCTCCAAAGCGTGTGTACTGAAATTATAGATAAAAGGAAAGTTATGTATGCCTCATGCACGCTTTGCTTGCAATGCCCATTTCATAATGCTTTTTTGGAAAAGTATTTGTATTGCTTCTTAACAATTTGAATTGATCCTTCCAAAGGGTCCAAATCCCATGATTTTTTTCTTCTTCTTATTTTTCTGTTTTGTTTTGGTCTGTTTGGGTTTGGTTAGATAGATCTTGTGTCTTGTCTTTAAAGACCCTTTCGGTGATTCTCTCCGATCCACGTTGAGGATCAGATTGGAGACTATGCTTAGACACAATTGACGACTAACCCAAAAAAGAAACAGAAAGCTTGGAAAAGTTCAAAAGGCATTAGCTGCCTTGATACCGAAAGACCATTCCCAAATGCTATGCTTTCGCTTCAAGTAATGTTGTAGCAAGAGCGTTAATAAAACAACTAAAGGGGCTTAACATAAAGTTGTAGTAATTATGTATTTATTATTTATATTTATCTCTAATTAATTACATTGTAATTTGTCGTATATAATGTTATTTAATTTTTGTGTTAGTAAATTTTTTCAAGATAGAGATCAAGCTATCGAATTTTTTAGGGTTTAACTTCTAGATTGACAGTTAAAAAAAAAAAAACCTTCTAGATTGACATATTATCACATCTAATTAATATTTGAAAACTTTGTACAAATATGTACGATGGCTAAAACATTTAAATTGGATAGTTTTTTTTATTTTTTTTCAATAATTTATAGGTTAAGTTACATAATTCGATTCAAAAGAAGACAATAAAGTGACCCAATAAATAATTTAAATTAATAAGTCAAAATCTAGAAGGAAAATGGATCTTGATTAGTATAAACTGGACCAATATCGAACTTATAATGAGGAAGTTCGATATGGAAATTATATATAAAGGTTAAGGTTTACTTCAGTTGCTTATGTAATTCGTAAGCATACAGATCCTCTGACCTGTCAAGAGTACTTATTTCTTAAGAAAACTATAGAAAGATGTTAATCGAATGTCGGTGATTACTTTCCATGGAGGTCCTAGGAGATTGAAGTTCGTTTTGCCCTCGGAAACTTCTTTGAAACATTGGATGGAACTAAAATCAGGTATTTCGTATTTCTTTCATTTTTAACACTTTCATGATCAGGTTGTCAGGAATGAAGGTTTTTTTGGTTTCCATTCATTATAGTTTTCATCATTTTCAGTTTTTTTTTGCGTATATGATTATGTAAAAGTGTTATACATAAAGCTAGCTATGAAAAAAGGTTAAAAATGAGCCAAAAAGAGCATAAAAAGTTATCTCGATTCGCAAAAAATTGCCCTCCTTGTTAGAGGGCGATGCACTATTTGGCGCGTGCGGTTACAATATCGATGGAGTGGTAGTACAGATGGCACATGCCGTCAAATGGTTTCACGCGTTGAGGGACACGTGTGTCGTGTGCACCGCACACGCCTCAATCGGCAAGCTCATGCGTTACACGCGCTCGCATCAATCCTGACATGTGGACAACAAGGATCCAGACATGTGACGACACGTGCAACTTACGCGCCATACAGTAAACACATGTGTGCCCATGAAGAGCGCATGCACAGTCACATCTGGTGTGCATTGCATACGTACCTCTTACTAGTAGGCTGACGTTAGTGCATCGTGCTGCGCTGACGTCAACTCTACAGCAAAGCTGACATGATGCAATATGTTGAGATTAAAACTAACATAAACCTCAAGGGCCGTCCTTTAGCCACAAACATGACAGGAGAAGGGAATACTATGGCAGACATAGGGTTGCAGGACAAGAAAAGGGTCTGTTTATTAGGTATTTAGAATTAGTTAGAATAGTGGCTCCGTTCACTATGCCAAGTAGTCTTGAGCAAAATGATGTAGCCGAAAGGCTCAATCGCACCCTAAAGGACATGATGAGGTCAATGTAGAGTAGGACTAACCTACTCGAATACCTTTTGGGTGAAATTATCAAGACGACATTGTATATCTTAAATAGAGTCCTAAGTAAGTAAGTACCAAAGGTGCTTTTTGAAATCTAGATTGGAAGGAAGCCAAGTCTTGCACATATTTGTATGTGAAATTGCCCTACTGAGGTAAGGTTATATAATCCTTATGAGAGCAAATTGAAATCTCATTCCACTAGTTGTTATTTGGTAGGTTATCCCAACCAATCTAAGGGCTACAGATTTTACTGTAGAGAAGGAGGGGCCAGATTAGTGGAATCACAGACGACTAAGTTTCTAGAATACGATGTCCATGATGAGGGAGGATCGTCACATCCTTTAGGAGATAGCAGGACGAATACTGCGATTATTTCGTATCCATTTCTCATACAGTCAGGTCCAGTGGATATAGGTCTAGGTACCATACCTATGCAGACATAAAAACCTATACCTGTTCAGGAAGAGGTTTATGAGGTACAAGAACCTATGCAGTTGCGTAAATCCACCAGAGAGAGATTATTTGCTATCTCATCAGATTACATAGTCTATTTGGGTGAGCAAGACTATGACATAAGATATGTTATAGATCCAGTTATTTGTACAGAAGTCGTTTCTGGGCCCAATGTGGATATGTGGTGGGAAGCGATGAAGGATAAGATGCAGTCTATAAGATATAATAAGGTATGAGAGCTTATTGATTTACCTCAACATTGCAGACTTGTCAGTTACAAATTGCTATTTAGGACTAAGAAGGACACACAGGGTCAAGTTAAGCAGCTTAAGGCGTGTTTGGTTGCCAGGACATTCACTCAGAAAGAAGGAGTTGACTTCAATGTTACCTTTTCTCTTGTATCTTCGAAGGATGCATTTAGAGTGATTATGGCAATAGTAGCTCATTATGATATGGAGCTACATCAAATGGACGTTAAGATCGCTTTTCTAAACGGTGAACTTTATGAGGAGGCATATATAGAGCAACCTGAAAGGTTTCAGAATCAAGATGAAACTGAAAAAGTTTGTAAATTGACTAAATCAATAAACGGTCTGAAGTAAGCTTCCAGATGGTGGCACCTAAAGTTTGATGAGGTTTTGACCTCATTCGGCTTTGTGGAAAGTAAAGTTGAAAGATGCTTATACTATAAGGTCAGCGAGAGCAAAGTTATCTTTTTATTATTGTAAGTGGATGATATCTTGCTTGCGTCAAATAATTTGACCATGTTGAATGATGTACAGCAACTTTGGGCTGAACACTTTGACATGAAAGATTTAGATGAAGTATCTTTTGTTCTCAGTATGTAGATAAACCGGGATAGATCTTAATACTCATTGAGCCTCTCACAAAAAATATACATTGAGCGAGTGCTACAAAGGTTTAATATGTGTTAGTAGTGTGCCCTAGGCCAATGGACATATGTGACTTTTGTATTAACATTATGGCTTATTATTAAGATATTATGAGATATTCTTTTATATATGCATGTATATCTTTTATATAATGTGATTTACATTCCATGAATAGTATTAGGCTTATGTCATCAAGTATGTGACTTGATAGTAAAACCATAAGCTTTATAATACTATTCT
>JANVCQ010000006.1:40137831-40157065 GCA_025531925.1 Erythroxylum plowmanianum | reverse complement strand
ATGAATTGATGAGGAGTCATCAATGTCATTTGTTATAATCAGTCAACTTGGGGATCAAGAAACTATGATTAATCAAAAGTTGACATGTACTAGGCCTTGTGATTAATCTTGATATTATGTTACAAAGGGACTGAGTTTGTAACCATGGTTATAGGTTAAATCGGATTACCGATCCTCATTTGATTTGGGTTGTCATAATGTCTTGCTAGAGGCAGCTTATGACTTACGGGCCTTGAAGTGTGATCAAGCCCATTGCCAACATCAAATGAGCCTACAGGGTCACACACAAAGAGTAATGTGATATGGGTTTATTCTCTTGGGCTTATTTTTTTAAGCATTGAATAAATATATGTGAATATATTTATTGGGCTAGATTATTTAAGTTGTCGAGTTTTTATTATATGAGATATAATATGGGCCAAAACTTATTGGGGTTCGATAATTCTAATGGGATTAGGATTATGAAGCTCTTATTCCTAATAGGAATATGAAATAGGGTTTCTCTATAAATAGAGAAACCTATGTCTCATTAGACATAAGAGAATCGAAAAATCCTAGCCATCTTCCGAGAGAAAAATTGTGAGACGTTCAAAAGGGTTTTGGACGTGCTAGCACACACGAGCCGCTGCTCGGGATCGTTCATCCTCGTGTGGATACCGGTAGAGGGCATTCGCGCATTGCAGTGTCTATGAATCTGAAAAAGAAAATCCGCATCAAGAGGTATTTTCATACATGCCATAGTTTTCAGTTATACTTACATGTTGTTTTATGGTCTTTTCCGTTGCGTATTAAGAATACTCGGGCCATAGGCAATCCAACAATATGGTAGACTGTAAACTTGTTATAACACTTATCTCTCATGATAAGAGATTATCTTTGACACAATGTCCAAATAATGAAGTTGAGAGAGAGGTTATGAGGAATATCCTGTACTCTAGTGCAGTTAGTAGCCTGATATATGTCTAGGTGTGCACTAGACTAGACATTGCATTTATTGTTGGATTACTGGGTTAATATCTGGCTAACCCAGGTGTAGACCATTGGAATGTAGTTAAGCGAGTGTTGAGATACCTAAACGGTACTAAGGATTATATGTTGACATACAGGAAAGTCAACAATTCAATCCTCATAGGGTACAAACTTCGATTTTGCTATGTGTCTAGATGATCGTAAATTCACACCGGGGTATATTTTTATGTTGGCAGATGGTATAGTATTGTGGAAGAGTGTGAAGCAGACACTGGTAACTTCCTCAACCATGCATGCAGAGTTTGTTGCATGTTATGGAGTTACTACACAGGCAGTTTGGCTCAGAAACTTGACTTCTGAATTGTTTGTGGTAGATTCGATAACTAGACCCATTCGGTTATATTGTGATAATCTTGCTGCAGTATTGTTCAGTAATAACAACAAGATTATCACAGGGTCTAAGCATTTGGAGGTAAAGTACTTAACCATAAAGGAGTTGATTCAGAAGGGTGAAGTTGAAGTGGAGCACATCAGGACTGAGGAGATGTTAGCTGATTCATTGACTAAAGGACTTCGCCCACTAGTGTTTGTTAGACATGTATCTAGTATGGGCATGTTAAAGTCCTTAGACAGCAGTAGTTAGGGATTACTGTATTTACTCCTTAAAAGTTTGTACATTTTGATGTATTATGACATTATGATTATTTATTAATATAAATGATCGTCTTTTTATCCTCAGTAATAACTATTCTTGTGTATAGTCATAATACATATGAAAGCCTTAAGATTTGTGTTGATGTTGAGCGTTTTAAAGGTCATTGGGCATATATTAAGATTGACCTTGAGCCTATGTCATTTTGACACATAAAGTTTAGTATGGATGTCCGTAAATTTAACATGACATAGGGGGATATAAGTTTTTAATCTCATAAAGGTTGTCTAATGCAGTTTAACATTCAGTTTGAGAGTATAAAAGTTTTCTCTAATGTTGTCTAGCATTCAATGAGATAAAAAAGGTTTCCTCTAATGCTGTTTAGCATTCAGTGAGAGGAAACATGATTTCTTTGCAACAGTTTAGCATAAAGTTGAAGAAATCAAGACCTACAAACGAAGATTATATATTTTAGGTCATACAGGGATCATCATAGTTTACCACACTCCATTTTCTCATTCATGTTAGTAAGGTATTAGATATTTGTGATCATATTGAATCTGTGTCGCACATGACACATATGTTTGATATTTTTCGGTATTAAAAGTCTTACGAGACGGAATGTTGGACTTTCATTACCTTTGGATTGATTGTTTTAATTTTAAAAAAATTTGGTACCACTACAATAACGTGACTTAATTGATTTTAAACTATTTTTAAACTTGAGTCAAAACTACAATTAATATTTATCTAACGGGGAGAATGTTGGAGAATTTTGTCCTTCCCCATAATATTGGACAACTATTAATTGTATTTTTTGATTTTTCAATAACTTATCGGTTAAGTTACGTATTTTGATCCAAATGAAAGTAATAAAGTGACTCAATAAATGATTTAAATTAATAAGTCGAAGTCTGAGAGAAAAATGGATCCCAATTAGTGTGGACCGGACCAATATCAAGCTTGTGATGGAAAAACTCGATATAGAAGCTATATATAAGGGTTAATGTCTCCTTTAGTTCCTTATGTAATTTGCAAGCATACGAATCATCTGACTCGTTAAGAGTGTTTACATCATAAGAAAACTGTAAAAAGACGTTAACTGAGTGCCGATGATTACTTTCTGTGAAGGTCCCGGGAAATTGGAGCTCATTTTGGCATCGAAAACTATTTCGAAACATCGGATAAAACCGAAATTAGGTATTTTGTATTTTTTTTATTTTTAATCCTTTCATTAACGACATGGGACATATAATAAGGTCTATCCCAAATGTTACAGATTAGAGATTTAGAGTGAAGTGAAATTTTGAAACAGAAATTTTGTTCACCGCTCAATTTGATTTCAATTCTTTTTTTCTGGGTAGTTTTAGTTTTTAATTTTTGCTTTTAATTTTTAGCTTTGTTTTTTAAATAAAAATAGAAACCTGTGTGGTTGTAAATATATTATATTCTTACTATTGATAATAATTATATATTATATAAAATTTAAATATAAATTATTTTATTAGTAAAATTAAATATTTTATTAAAATAAATAATATATAATAAATTTTTTATTTTTAATTATCAAACACATATTTTATTTAAAAATTATATATTATATTTATTAATAATTATTAAATTAAAATTATTTTATTTTAAAATTAATATTTAAATTAATTAAATTATCACAGTTCTAAATAATTTAACATATAATCTTAAATTAAATTATTCATAATTTTTATTACCATAAAAACTAAAATAAAAATAGGAATTAAAAATTTTAAAAAATAGTTTTTATTCAATTTAAAGATAAAAATAAAAAATAAAAAATATAATCAGACCAAAACTTTTTTCTGCTGCAACGTAAAAACCAAGCCTTTTTGCACAATCATCGACCAACATTATGAACCTACGCCCAACGTACAACTCATTTGGCAAGTTCATTGGAGACAAAGCTCTTGGACAAGGGATGAGTTCTGAGAAGAACAAAAGCTTTATCTGCATTTTCAACTTGTTTTGTCCAGATCGATGATTCGTGTTTCTAGATTTAGAATGAAAGAAAATAGGAGTCAACAGAAAGACACCATTTGGACAAGAACACGTACCTGATTATGTTTCTGCTAAGTTCGTTACTTAAATTAGACAGATTATTTCTAGCTTAAAATTGCCAACTGCCAACTATCAACCATATTTTAACTGGTTTTATCGAAACATCATGTTCTTCGACCGTGACCCTTTGGTTCTTTCTTTGTTTGCTTCGAAGATAGACTGTCCTTACTAAACCCTTGTCTGAAATTCTACTATAACCCTATATAAACAAGAAGTTAAGCTATGCCAATAAGAGTCTAACAAGTAAACTCATAGTTTAAACCGTTTTGTTAATCTTATCACCTGTCCCATAACACATCCCAAAACATCGATGAAAGCTGTCCACTGGTAAAATAGCGATAACCTTAAAGCATATCTCATGGCTCAGTCTCTGCGAACAAATATGAATTATATCAAAGTTCCAACTTGCGAACCATCCTTTAAAAAGACTATGACAACAATAACTGTAACACTTAGTATAAATCTTGCTGATATGCAAAATGTGAAGAAGTTCAGTAATACAAAGCTTTACTTCTAGTTGGTTGAAAGACCAAGTTAAAAAATATTATTCTGGACAACAATTATATTTTAGATAATAATTTTCACATGGGGTTATTTGCAAAGAGTTGTTTTTTAATATAAGTTAAATTAACATGTAATGTGAAAATTTAATTATATTTAACATTCACGTAAAATTTAATATGTGATTATTTACAATTTAATACTCTTAATTAGTTACATGACTTCATATTCAATGGAAGCCACCATAATAGTCAACAAATTTATGGAAACGTCAAAAGAAATGAGGATGTGATACCTCTATATTCTATACAAATGTCAGTTTAAACGATGGTTGGAACCCTAATCTAAACTGCTAAAGCCGCAGTTTTAATCTAACTGAATCTAATCTGTGTTCTAATAGAAGAATCCTAAGACTTCATCTTTGACGTTTTGCTTGTTGTTTGGTTGTCTTCTCCGATATTAAAATGCCATTCCCATTTGGTTCCTAGAAAGGGACAAACATGGCGTGGGGTTTTCCCTATAGTGGGTTTTTGCCACGTGTCACACGGTTCTCCTATTCTTCTTCTTGTTCTTTTTTTTCCACACGAGCATTCATTACATATTGCATTCGGTGGAAGGCATACGTATTATTTGGATCACTTCTAAAAAAGCCATACCGACAGGTAGATCGGCCGACTTTCTGAGTTCTGACCAAAATCAAAGGTCGAAGCCTATTGTCATGTTCTTTACACACAAACACAAAGAAAACAGGTTTTAGTCAAAAGAACTTTAAAGTAATCGAATTAGGAAATCATTAACTTTTATTAGGATGCAACTAACTTTTACACATGATTTTTTTTATTGTTACATATATTAAAGATGACAGTATTCTTAAAAGGAGGAGTTGAATTTGTAAAAAGGAGAAGAAAATGAAGACTTGCTTTAGAAATGTGAAGGATGTTAGATGTTGAAAGAGGACCAATTCTCATTTAACTTAAATATAAAAAGGCCATATTTAAATGATTATCGAATTCAAAAATAAATGCTAGTCTTTTTAAATTTAAAAAAGTGATAATAGATTCAAAAGTGGATTAATATTTTGATATTTTTTTAGGTGTGAATCCGTCTACCCAACGAATTTCCTGAGTATTCGAGTCTATTTATGATATGAAACAACTCGCAGCATGGATCTAGCTTGTTGATACTTTATAGAAAACTTCACTTGAATCCATATTTTATCCATTTTAGTTTATATATATTTTATTATATTCTAATTATTTCTATCATTTTATGATGTAGGAATGGAAAAAAATACCCCAATTAATCTCTTACTTTAGGTCATACAAATAAATATTAATAACTAATAACAGAAGCCCTTTCTTTTCTATTTGAACGGGAAAAGGCGTAAAAAATAAAAAGTCAAAAAAAGATTCCGCCCTTCTTCATTGTCTATCTCTAACTCTGATAAGAGCGGGTTTATCAAAATAGAAGATTTAGTAAGAATTGAATTGGGTTGGAATCCATTTCCTATCATTTCTATTCATTTTACTTTCAAGCAAATATTCATTCTTTCCTTTTTTGGGATAGAATATACGAATCTCATTTTTTTATTTTAATATTTCCGAATTCATGAAAATAATGTTTATAAATTGGATATATAAAAACATCGAATTCATGATTTCGAATTCTACTAATATAGAGGATAAATCCAAAGATAAATTAAAAAAAATCGTCATTGACGAAATCGGAAAAAGAGAGATTCGAACCTTCGGTACGAATAACTCGCACAAGTACTAAAAATTTTAATCTAGTGAATAACTTTTCAAAATTCATACAAATAAGTTGAAGGTATTGCTTTTGTTGATGTGGTTAATATATAAATATTCATATAATTTGTGAAAAATACATTAAAAATAATTTTAACCTGATTTATACAATTTTTAAAATATTAATCACTAAATTGAAATTTTAAAAAGTGACACTAAAATAAGAATTTATAATGCTCAACACAAAAAGATGAAGCTCTTATTTCTCTTTTTTAAAATGTTAAAGTAATTAATGTGATTTAAATTGTGAAATTAAAAGTAAATAACATAGACAGTGAAGAGCTATGAAATTGTGAATATTAAAAGATCCATCGTGGTGAGGAGACTATCTAGAAGCTTGTTGTGTGGAAGATTACGATAGTTCTACAATAAATAAATCAAAATGTAATTTTCAACTAAGAAAACAATGGAAGATGGGAAATATATACCCATAGAATAAATACAACTAAATATATTTGAAAGGAATCTTTGAAAAAATTATTCCATTCTCACCTTCATTGTTCTTTAAATTAAAAATTAAACACCATGTGTTGAACGACATGTATTTTTCTACTAATTAAGAGTAAGGCTATGTACTATTAGATCTCTTAAAGCCTCTTATTTTAACAAGATTCTTACTGAGTATTGTGATAAGGACTTTAGGAGAGCCATACTTCAAAAGCTAGCTTATGAGAGTAGAGAGTCCAAAGTCCTTATAAATCCCATATCAATTTTATATTTAATCAACATGTGATTCAAGTCCCATGCTTTGCAATAAGATCAAACTGTAACATTCGTCCTCCCATAAGGACCAATGTCCTCATTAGTCACGGTCATGTTGGTCACGACTGACACTTTCAGGTCACCACTCGAGATCCTTGTTGGTCACGACCACGTTGGTCATGGCTGACACTCCTAGGCCACCACTCTATGGGCCACCACTCCAAAATCGACTCTGATACCAATTAACAAGGACTTTAGGAGAGCCACACTCCAAAAGCTAGCTTATGAGGGTAGAGAGCCAAAGTCCTTATAAATCCCATATCAATTTTATATTTAATCAATATGGGATTCAAGTCTCATACTTTGCAATTAGATCAAACCGTAACATATTGTTGTTGTTGTTTCACATGTTGTAAAAATATGCATTGCATTAAAATCTATTAGGTTTTTAATATTTTTAAATTTCTTTCGAGTTAAATATTTGTGTGATTTGGTATTTGATGAAATTAATACTGTATGTATATTTAAACACTAATTAAACTTCATTTTATGTATTTTTAACAAATTTGATTAACCTGAATTGTAAATTATATTATTAGTTTCTAAAATCGTATAATAAAGAAAATTGATATTTGTATCCCTTAGATAGGTTTTTAGTAGACTTCTCCAATTCCTACACATAAAATTTAAAGAAAATGATAAAAACAATAGGAAATTATTAGACTAAAAAAATCAAAAATTAATCTAATTAACAATTGATATTCTTCAAATTTAACCATTTTTAATCAATCTTTTCAATTCAATTAAATTTTAATTTAATGTAATTTGTAATTCTTCTTAGAGTTAATGCTAATATCAGTTTTATAATTATAATCTATTTCATTACATTAATTACTAATTATCTTAGTAAATATGCAAAACAAATTGACTTTTGTAAAATAATTCCGAAAGTTCAATAAAATTTTAAACCATTTACTTCGTTCAAAATACATAACTTAAATTTTAAATTCAATTATTTTTCGTCTCTAATCTGAAAATAAAAAATTGCTATTTTGGTATGAATTATACCACATAAATCGAGAAAGTATTTTTCGTTATAACTTTAGGCCCGTGAAATATTTTACCTATGGGTCTTAAGAGAACTGTATCACAAATTTTCAACCTATATATTAATGATATTAATAAAATGATATATAGTAATATAGACCATATTTTCATACGAGCACAAACATAAACAAAGCCTAATAATATTAATAAAATGATATATAGTAATATATACCATATTTTCATACGAGCACAAAGATGAACAAAGCCTAATAGAATTTGTAGAAACTATGCAAAAGGATGACGTAAACCACCAATATGGAGAAGCAGGATACCAGCAAATGCTCACACGGGTAGTCCAGTTGGTTATTGGGAAGAAAAGTGAGTCCAAAATCTTGGGTTCGAGTCTTGGCAGCGATAGTGTGAGAGCTCATCTAATGTGGTGACTTCTTTTGCTCACCGAACATTGAGCCGCCTTTCCGAGAAGCTGGCTAGGATCAAACCGTGATTTACCTCCCTCACACAATATCGGGGCGAAGTGTGAAGGCGCCTAGGGTGGGCGTTCCACCTTTTGAGTCAAAAGATACCAGCAAATGGGATGCAATAAGTGTGGCCATTCAGATTTAGGTGGAGCCCACCATGATGATAATCCGACGGCGATGATGGAGGGTGTGGGTCAATGTAAGCAATGCTCCCTTTTACGTGACAGTCGTGATTGGTCGAAAGCTTACATTACTGAGATCGTGACTTACACCTAAATGAAACTGAATTTTATCCGACGCGCCGCTTTATAGCGGTGGACTTCACTAGAAAGATTTGGACCCTAAACGCCGGAGGTTGACTCCACGCGGGGGCAGTTAAAAGAGTACTGAATTATTAAGATTAGATATAAATCAGTGTCTGAAAAAGGAACCGCAATTTGTGGGACCTACGTTTTTACCACTTTGTGTGGGATTACTTTTTGTTTGGTCGGGAAAATTTTAGGCACCGAACTGCAAGGGAAGCTTTTTTACCTGAAAAAAAAATCAAGAAAATAAAAAAAGAAAAAAATAAATATAAAAATGTTAGTGGTAAAAAGTAAAAACAGTTTGAAAATTTATTTTTATTTAATATTAAGTGATAATTTTTTAATAATTAAAATCTCTCATATAATTTATTAAATTAATTTTACTTAATTTTTTAAATTAATTTATTTACTTAATAAACTTTCACTTAGTTATTATTTTTTAATTTTACTTAGTTTTTTTATAATTATTCCATTTTGGAAATTATAAGTACATGCTCATTCTAATTTTAATAGACTAATTTGAACTTGTTCGATCTAAGTTCAGATCGAAAAACTCAAATCTAACCTAAGAAATAGTCTTGAACTTATCAAATATGTCCAAAACTTGAATAAACTCGGGCTAGGACCCGTTTATTCAAGTCCGATTCGGCTTAGACTTGTGTTCAAACTTGCAAAATTTTTAAAGCTAATTTGTAGTGTACACAATTGTAGATTGCTGTTCTAACTACAAAGTTTGGCACTCCAAAACTCCTTATTTCACTCTTTATAAACCTTATCAATGTCAAAAGGGTTCGGTTTCAGTTGCGTTCGTAGTCTGGACTAGCCTCCTCTTTACGACAATGGCCTTGACCACGACCATAATCACGGCTTCTCAGTTCGATTTGTTAAGGACTTCTAAGGCCGTTTCCGATCATAGTTTCACCTCTCCGATCATGACCCTTTTCGGAACTGTTTCCATTCCTCCTCTTGTCATCATCTGACTGCATATTCTACTCAAAATTACTCGATCCATCAACACAATGCAGTCAAAGTACAAACCAAGATAAGTGGAGAAATTAAAGCTTCAAACTTATTTGCTGGTTAAAAAGAACGTGAAGAGGGCTCATCAGGAGAGGAAACAAACATCATATTTGTAGCTTTGAAGGCTTTGGTGGCATTATCCTGTAGCCCATATTGAACAAATGCAGAAGTTTCTTCTAATCCTTACAGTCACTATCTTCCCATATAATTTAAAGTGCCATTTCTAAGTCCCTTGTCCTAGTATCGTGAGAATCCAAGTTGAGATAGGTCATCATGCGTTCTTATGCCTCTCTCTTGCTGATAAACGAAAAGAACACTATACGGAAAACCGATGCCAAGTTCAAAATTACGTGCATGAATACCAAGCAATCCTATTGAAGAAAGAATATGAAATAAAAGGGCAATTAATAAATAAATACTATATGGATATGCACAACTAATGCAAAGGCACAACTCAACATAAAGTTCATACCAACTATATAAAAAAGGAATGAATTACCTTTGTCCTTTCTACACAAAGTCAGTGATTCTTTGGACCAAATTCCACCCGGTGTGAATCCCACAAATTGCATCTTCAGCATATCTCTCATCTTCCATGTAGATAAAAGGAAATCCTATAGATATGAAGAATAGAAGTACATAAGCAGAATATTACACTAATATATTCCACTAAAAGCAACAAGGTAAGCGTTTAAGGATTCTTGGATATGTGAAGGTAGTCTCATGAGGAGCACTTCATGAACCAATTAAAACCAGATCCTTGAATAAAATTTTGGCCAACCTTTCTCAAATTTATAAACCAAGTGATAATAAAAGTAGTAATAGACCTTATGCATGGACTAAATGATGTCAAGGAAATAGAATCCAAGGGTGGATGTCTTGTGATGGGTCACTGAATATAGTGTGTCCTCTCCATATTCTGATGCCTCTGCTTTGGGGTTAGTAACTTGAAACATGTCCAAGATTGATGGCAGAGAAAAAGTCATAAGGAATGAAAGGCAATAGTGACTTGAGGGAAATTGGTAATGATTCTGTCATGGGAGATGAGTACGAGAATGAATCTTCTTGAAACAAGAAGAGGAAGCTTGGCACACCCAAGAAACATAAACCTCAAGGGCCGTCCATTAACCACAAAGATTATGTACTTCCCAAAAATATCCAGCGTCAAAGAAAATGTTAGAGTATGGATTGATATTCATATAACACCACATTTTCTTTCCTTTTCCTAACACATCCTGAAGCCCCAACTGAAACTCAGCAGTGGACAATTGCAGCTGCCGAATCAAGTACTCAAATAGCGATACAGATGGTACTGGTGGTAGGCGTTATTGCTAGAGGCACAGTAGTATGACTTCATCCTCATGAAGTTTATATTGAAGTTGCAGGCTCATCGGCATTGTGCATGGGGTGTGCGAGTAAAGTTATCAGTTGTCACATTATTTGCACTCATTAGTTCTATTTTCTTACAAGCCATATCATAATGGTGAAACCCATGATATCATGTTAAACAATCTAATGACAGTAATTTAGAATTCAGTCCCCAAAAGCACGCTGATGGTACTCAAGATTAAGTATATCAGCTCCATAACATCACAATTGCAGATCATTCTGACATTACTCCTTCCCCGTCTAACTATGATTAAGTACCAAGTACGATCATATTCATAACATCATAAAGTGTAATAACTAGTTTCTATGGTTTAAATCAACACATAGTTTTCAAAAAGGGATTTTATGTTTGCCATTCAATTATTTTAAGACCCCCAAAACTTGATCCAAATGTTATGGTTCATTCAATCTGCAACAGATAAGCTACAAAAATACGATTTCAAACATCGGTTTACGAAGTAGGCACAGTGAAATGTACGAACAGATACCAATTTCACAATACACAAGAAACAATCAAGCATAGAAAGAAAAGAAAGGTCACCAGACTTTCATGTCCACTCTTTGGACTCCCCTATATCGTCTAAATAGCTGTTCCAGCTCAGACTGCCTCGCATCATCCTCACTTTGCCTGCTTCACACTCGTCAACACAACAAACATATAGATATCAAATAACACCTTCACTCAACGAATTAGCATCTACAAAAAATTAAATAAAAGAAATGAACTTTGTAGCTAATCACAGATTAAAGCACATAACAACCAGACCTATCAATCGGTACGAAAATCATATCTTTCGCACCAAAAAGCCCCTCGGAGAGTAGCTTTCGTTTTCTTGGGAGCCAAACGGAAAGTAGAAGAATTCCAACAAAGCAAACAAGGAAATGAAATCAAAGAGATTCGAAAAGTAACGCAGATTGTTTTCACATCTCAAAAGCAGCGATTTTTAGGCGCGAAACTCAACATCTTTGCCCTTCCAAGGACAAACACGGGGCTCAGGTCTAACAAGATAAGGAAGGGGAAAGTGGATTTCTTACTTCAAAATTTTTAGTAAAATAAAAATTTATTTTTAATACTTTTAAATGAATAAAATTTTATGTAAAATTAAATTTGTACCACAAAAATTATTATAATATAACAAAAACTTATTTTTTTAATGCGATATATAGTTGAAAACTGTCTTTTAAAAATATTATTAAATTATGATTATATTTATTAAACTTAATAAGTAAATATTATTCAATTATAGTTAATTTAATTTTAATTAGATAATCTATTTCCTAAATTACCAACCTCAAAATTCTATAATTTGAATCCTAAATTCAACCCAAAAAAGGCCCTTACTATTTTCAGAAACTCTCTCTACATCTTTTTGGCTTGAAAGCAAGAAATCTAACTTGGATCTGCTTTGAACTTTCTGAAAGATTTAATATAAATAAGAATGTTCATCTGTGCTAGTTGTAAATGGAGATTATTCCAATCTGAAACTCCATACTTAAGTTCCAAGAACTGTTATAAAGTTCTTTACAAACTAAAGCAATAGAAAACCTGAGTCTCTCGACTACTCATTCTAAACCAACTTTACAAAACTTCTCCTCCAAAGGCCTTGTATGATGGTTCCAAGGCCGTCTTTTCAGAAGATGTCATCATCAAATAAGGAATTGAAGAACTCGTCGTTCCAATCCTGCAGATTAAAGAAAAAAGAAGTAAACGTAGCTTTCATCAAGTTGCAGACTAGAAAAGTAGATTACTCTGAGAGCTAGAAAGGATTAAGCTTGGATAGCTAAGCCACATGCCTGAATCTGAATCCCTTCTGTTGCATTAGCTGCTGAATACATTCCGTCGAGATTAGCATCCAGGATAGTTTCAGGGTCCTGTTGGTTCACATACATATAATAACTGAATCCCGAATACCGACTCGGGTGACAACTATTATTCATTGGGAGATTTAAGGATTCTTACCTGGATAAAGCTAGGTTGATAAGCATCCACTAGATTTTCATTTCCATTAAAGTTCATCCCTCCTCCACCATGGACCTATACATAATAAAGATATGTAACAGAGAAGTGTGAACTTCTTCAAATTTCATAGCTTGTGAATGTATAAGTGCGGAAGGTTCAATTAAAGAGTTCAGGCTTCTGATTATGCTTAGGAACATGTGAAATAGAGAGTTGCCTGGACTGAGTGTTGATCATTCCAAGCAGTGAGTTGCTGATATGAGTTAGGATCCGAAAGTCCACTGGAAGGAGTATTGTTGACTTGAGCTTGATATGAATTGCTTGCGGAGAAGCTGGCTTCAGGTTGGTTTGAGTTGCTTGCAGAGAAGTTTGAGTTCCGGAAACCTTGTGCAGCTTGTTGCTAGACATAAGAAAATACCGATCAACTTATCAAAACAAAAGTCCTGTAGTGTCATGATCTTAAAAGAATGTATGAATTAGCGGATGTCATCTGCAGAATACCTGATAAGGAGATTTGGTGTGAGATAGAATTTCATGAAAGTCACTGTTCAGCTGCAGGTGATTTAAAATGTCATCCAAGGTAGATCCATCGCTGATTAAGTTGAAAAAGTCCAGGTCTTGAGGTCCATTTCCAATGCCATCCTGATTCTCTATAATTGACGGCAAGATCGAACTGCTTTCAGGATTAGCGCCAGTGAGGGATGCCGAGAATTGGCCAGGAATAGCACTCCCTGTCTGAACCAAGTTACTGAAAGAACCGTCCCCCATTGATGGAACACTCGAGCAGAAATCGTTGAAGTTCCAATTTGTAAACCCATTGATACCACTTAACATGTCACCTGCATTGAAGTTCTTTTGTCCCAGTCCGTCACCGATCATTTCAGTTTTAACATAGTTATCTTGTCCATTGTTCAGGTATGGAGAGGAATTGTTGACAGCTACCACACCGTCTCCAATTCCTGAAGCAGTTGGAATGTTACAGATTTTGTCAGGACTTGGTAGAGTTTGAATCTGTTGTTGATCTAGGGGCACTGGAAGCTGATGATGATTAGGAAAGTTATTCAGGGAAGTGAAGTTGGGGCTATCAGGTGATAAAGAAACAGTTTCTCCACGTCGTGGTTGGATTTGAGCTCCCATTTTTTGCATGCTTACAAATTCAGGTAACCGTTGTTGTTTTTGTTGTTCCAAACTATGACGCATCATAGAAGCAAGTCCAGTGGCAAAGGTCGACCTCAGGTCCTTCCCTGACGAGTCTTTTGGTATTGTGCTATTCCCTTTCTCAGCAACCCGTTTCAGGAAAATCCTATATTTCTGTAAAGAATTAACATGTTTCTTCATCAGGCTAGTAAGTAGAAATTAAAGATTATAATTTATGCATTATTCTTTAATATGTAATTATAAATTTTTATTGGTCGTTATTACTGATAACTCTTATAAAAGTTCAAATTATCAAATAAATATTAAATTATTAAAATGTAATCGTAGACTAATAATAAAGTTTAGACAAAATATGTAAAATGTAATATAATACATTGTTTTGCAATTAAAATAAGAAACTTTCTCAGGAAATCATATGAGAAGGTCATTGCATCCTACCTGTAAATGACTAGCAACATTTTCTCTGGTAAGTCCAGGCACGCTCATGAACTCAAGAATCTTTTTGGGAACAGATTCTGAATGGACCAAACATGAAAAGAGAAACCATTGAAAACGTTTATCAAGTTAAGAAATGAACACTTCAACTAAAGAAATCATGTTCAAGTTAAGGAAACGAAACAAGAAAATCATTAAGCAAAAAAAACACTACTTACTGTCCAACCCTAAGTGGCTTATGGCATGAAGAAACCGGTTATGGAGTGAGTTAGTCCAAACCACCTTGGCCTTTTTCGGGCCGGTGGTAGTTCCATCTTCATCTTCTGTGTTGCCTTTCCTTTTCAGTTTCTTCCTAGGTCCCTCCACATCGCGCCTTTCTTGGGGCACAGAAGCTGAAGAATTTATGTATTCAATGGGAAGTTTCTCGCCTGATGAGGGTATTCCTTCCATGATGGCACTAGGTTTTCCTTGCTTCGATGTCACTGCACATTGCCAAACGTTCTTGAGATCGTTCTGGTTAACTGGTTTCATCATATAAAAGGATGCTCCACTCTCTAAACAGTCCATTACCACACTTTTTTTATCATCAGAGGACATTACTGCATCATAACAAGAGAGTTCAATCGTATGAAACAGTGAAGAAAACTCAAGTTTTTGAATTGAGATCATTATACTTACTGACAACAGGAAGATTGAACACTTCATTCACTTGTTGTTGAAGTTCAATACCATTCATCACAGGCATGTAAAGGTCAGTAACAACCAGGTCGAAGAAGCCTTGGTGCAACCGAAGTTGTAACAAAGCATCCAGAGGACTCCTTACAGTAACAACCGATAACTCGAGCTTTGGATCTAAACATACTTCAGGAAGTCTCAAATTTATCAAAAAGAACATGATGATTATGCATATATCGAATTCAAATCATGCTTTAATTTTTCTATCCAACACAATAGATGAGGGGAAATGATTATTACATATATTAATCAATTGAAGTATTAACAGAACAATAATTTTTCCAAAATAGACTTTGCATATGCATGCATGTAACGTTCATTGTGATATGTCAAGGTTCTTAAGGTGGGTTAGACTTGAATTGGAAAAACCTAGAGACAAGAAACTAGGTAAGTTCAGTTTAGGTAATGTTTTATTAGTTGAGAACTAAATTTCCTTTTTCTTTCTTAAGAGTGCTTAAACAATATCTATATTAAGAGATGTATGTAAGAGATAAAGGAAGAACGAACCTTTTTACTTAGTAATGACATACTCATTGCAGAATGACTACTTCCATTGAAACTGATTGAGCTCTAACCAAATGAATGAGGACTGGCCAAGTAAGTGTAGGGATAGCTGATAGCTCTATGTATACATATATATAGAGTATATTTAGTGTTGGGTTGAAGTTAGGTTGAGTATTTAATTCAATTCCATAATAGTTTGTGTCAGGGTTAAATTAAGAAGCTTGAATAAGAAATTTACATGATAAATGAATTAAAGCTTCTAATTAATGTAAAGTTTGTTTTATTGTGACAAGTAATATCTAATTATAGATTACTATAGACTTCTGTGTATTAGCTATACATGATGTGGGTTAAGAGTCCTAGTCTAATTTCTTTTTTTAGTAAGATATTAAAATTGATATATATGTATAAAGATAACTAAAAAATAAACATGTCAAGAAAAAATTATTCGAACAAATAATTAAGACAATAATTAAAATAAGATAATTAAATGCAATAATTTTGTTATTTACTCTGAAGAAAAATAAAAAATTAAGAGATTAAAGTCATAAGATTTTGAATTATCAGCAAAATTATTTTATCGGAGTAAAACGAGGAAAGTAAATGAAAAAATGAAAGAAGATTTTTTCTTGAATGCAAAAATTATAAAATTTAAAAAATTAATATTTTGATTATTTTGATTAAATTTATGGGATATTTTAACTTAGATTGAAGAAGCATACGGTCTTTAAATTAAGTGTAAAAGTAATTAAATCTAAGTATGAAATTTATAAATTTTTTAAAAAGAACTAAGCTAATATGCAAAAGATACAAAATGAAAAATTCTGAAAATAAAAGGTCAAAAAGAAAAACTCTTGTTGCTTTCTTTTTACGAAAAAAGAAAGAAAATTCGTAGTATATACATTTTGTTGATTCTCACTTCCTAAAAATAACATCAACAACAGCAGAAAGTAATGGATCAAATGAAGAAAACACGCATGCAAACCTTCGTCAGGTCATCCTCAGTGACCATTTGATGATCAGAATCCATGTAAACAACCAAACACAACTTGAAATCATCCACAGAAATCAAAAGGTTCGTCAAAAAAATTCACAGACTTTCAGAGAAAATGTTGGATTTAACGAAACAGATGTCGGTCACTTCAAGGAGTATCTGCAGGTTACTGATCTAAATGAGGAAACACACAACAATCTGGTAAAGAACATGAGATGTATATGACACATATATATACCTCTAGGACAGTAAGTTTTAAGCATAGGTGCAACGATTGCAAGAGAAGTAGAATCATCATCCACAACCAGTATTTGGATCTTCAAGAGAGACGAAGTGGTCTTCAAAGATGGAGTAGGCACAGACCTCTCACGACCCATGTTTTGTAAACTCTCAGACATGGACAAGAAACTTTGTAGCCGAGTAACCACTGACTCAAGTGTAGAAAAAAAGAGCAGAAAGCTGGAGTTTACAGTTGTCTTACAAGTCTTAATATATAGCTAGTGAGACACCTGTTCGATATATAGAAATTCTGCTGTTTCTTCCTTTTATGCTTTTCCTAAAACTATCTTAATCTCTCGGTGTTTTCTTTCTCTTCACTCGGATTGTTTCATTTTCTGGATTAAATGTTGAAGTGGAGATGAACTTACAACGGTCTTCATTGCTAAATTAGTCTAGTTTAGTATGAACTCCACATAGAAGCAGCAGTCAACACAAAATCCTGTCTAATGATGTGAAAAATCTGGAGTTCACATTTACTGCACTTAACCAGAATCAACAGATTCTTACAAATAGTGTTTTTTGATGAATGTATATGTATTCCAAATAACAAATGGGATTTATTATGAAAACTTGGAAGTAATTGGTTTTGATTAGATTGTTTAACAATATTTGTGTATGATTTTTTTTTTTTTTTTTGTCATAGTTAACTATAAAACGGTGTTGAGAAAACATGAGAGGGCCACCAATTTGTATGGTAGCGTTTCACATGAATATGATATGTGATTTAAAATTATAACACAACCAAATTTGGATTTGTAAAGAAAGAAACTTGTTTAAGTTCTATTGTTGGAAATAATTACTCTTTAATAAAATGCTAGAATTAAAGGATGTCTAAAAAGAGGGTTTTCTTTCATATTTGTTAGGTAAATACATTGTATTGATTGAAATATAAGATTAAAATAAAATAATAAAATATATCTATCCTATAAAATAGAAAATATTAAAATAAACGTACTTTAAGACCGATCAATATACGTTTAATGAACTTTTGATCGTATCTAGAATACGACAAAAAAATTCAAATGTATAATAATTAAAAGAACTTATTAGTCGTTATTCGGTAGTCGATAAAAAGTAGTTATATTAACGATAAATTGGATTTCATCTAGACTAGGAAAATAAAAAGATACTCATACTTAAATTACATACAAAGGCATAGCTCAATCATGACAATTTTGATACACTATGATATAGTTAAAAATATTAGACTAGACTTCATGATTGTTTAAACAACTATAATATTAACATATTTATCAAAATAATAAGCATTGGACATAGAACTATACTTACAAGTTGGATACTACAGATTTGGACATCATCTTCTTTATCAGCACCAACCTGAACCTGAACTTGACCTGACTGCATTTTTTGGAACAACTGAATGTTGAAGAAAAGCTCACTGGTTCAAAGTAAAACTATGGTTTAAACTAATGTATTAAGCACTTGTTAGGTTCCATCGAAGAATGAAAAACACTTGTCAGGTTAAGTTGACAGTGTTTTCTGCAGTAGATTCTCGGAGAAGAGATAAGAGTTCAGTTTCACAAGTTGGTTTCAAAGTAGACACTCACCTACACTTATATATTATGTGGGAAAGTGTAATTAAATGAAGACTTATCTCTTTTCGGTGTGTGTCTTTATTGCATAATAACTGCTTACCAGGGCCACATATATGCAAAAACCAGTAAACAGGTTTTGTACTTTTTGTCTGCCATTATAAAATTGCCCAAGTAATTAAGAACCCATTGTCTGGCACTTTCTGCATTAGTTACTTGCTTTAATTTGGAGGTTTTCCACTATATTTTGGCAACATTTAATCTCTTTTAGTAATATTTCCATTAATATAGATATTTCCGTAATGGAAATTACTGTTTTCCTTTTAAGTTTTTGGTTTGTTATATATATCCATTCAGAGCATGTGTGAATTTATTTTTAGTTGTAATGATTAGAAACTATATTTATACTCTTTTTTTTGAAGTATATGTAGTTGTAATGATATGGTAATATTGGACCTTACCGAATGATATGACCCGCAATAAAAAAATTTAGGAGGTGTTTGTTTTTATTTTTATTTTTAATTTTCTGTTTTTGTTTTCAAATTCAGTAAAAAATTTTGTTTACTTGAGTTTTTAGTATATGTTTTTGGTTTCGGTTTCTTCGAGTTTGCAAAAATTATGAAAATAATAAAATGTGATTTTTGTTTTTTTATAATCTG
>JANVCQ010000006.1:40110966-40128172 GCA_025531925.1 Erythroxylum plowmanianum | reverse complement strand
AACTTGTCCACCCAAAGGTTGGGCTTAGAAGGAAACGCTCCTACGATAGTCCTACATATCGATAATGAGAGCCAGGACTGAAAGGCGTCCCAGTTCCAACTATCGACGTCATCTATGAACTCCTGAACGCTGCAATTGATATTAGACGTCGAAGTGGTATGGGTAATGAGAGGACCGACCCCTGCTATCCAAGGATCCAGCCAGAATCGGGTCTTAAGGCCATCGTCGATCCTCCATTTCAGTCCCTGCAGAACTATTGAAGTTTAATTTAAAACAAAACAAGGGATTATTCTTAATTTTGACTTGAAAAAATCGACTCAAATTCTCTTTAAAAAATAAATTATTTTAATTTGAAACTTTAAAATATAACTTTCATTGTTAAATTTTTTAACTTATCAAAATAACTTATCTTTAAATAGTTAAATTAAAATAATATTATTTTAATATTAGTCGATGAGTTCGAGTTAGACTAAAAAATTTTAAACCCATCTCGACTCGGCTTGTTGTCTTTCATAACTTCGAGGCGCTTATCAAAGGCCTTGATATTTACTAACCCAATGCATGGGCTTTGTAAAGTTCAAGGCCCAAAAGGATGGTCAACACACCTGTCCATGACTCGATCATACTAAAGATTTATTATTAATTTATTTCCCTAAATCAGATCATACCTTGGACTCAAAAGGTGGAAGGCTCACCCTAGGTGCCCCCACACTCCGGCTCGACATTGTGTGAGGGAGGTAAATCACAGTTTGATCCCAGCCAGCTTCTCGAAAAGGCGGCCCAGTGCTTGGTGCGCACAAGGAGTCACCACATTGAATGAGCTCCCACACTGCCGCTGCCGAGACTCGAACCCGAGACCTTGGACTCACTTTCCTTCCCAATGACCAACTGGGCTACCCGTGCGGGCCATACCTTGTACTAGGTCACATGTATCGTTTATATTTGAAACTAATTTGCATCCTAATAATTAGGAATATAGCTTTCTTTTTTTATACAAAGGAAAACAAAAACTAAGACATCAACAAATATATCCTAACGCAATGTTCTGCTGTACATTGCACCTTGCCTGTCCCTTCAATAGAGAGCTCGAGTAGGCAGCGAAGGGCCTAAGGCTCTTGAAGAAAATGAATGCCTGGTTGGGCCATGAGTGCTAGGGCGGCTATACTATCTGCACTCTGATTCCCTTCACGGTGCACATGCTGGAAGGTGTCCCAATCTTGGTGAAGCAGACCGGAATATAGCTTTCTTTAGTTTCTTAGTTTTAGCAATATTTTTATTAGATGTTAGTATTGCATCCTCTTATGTTATTTTACAATTTTGAAGTAATCAATTACATTATTATCATCTAAAATATCAATGATTAAAAAACTGAACTAATTTGACCGATTCTACTATAAAAATCTTGTATTATCTAACTTTTTGATTTAATTTTTAACTTTTTAATTCAATTTACTTTAATTAACTCTTATTATTAAAAATCGATCATTTTTATTAATTAATCGATTGATTTTCGTGAATTAATAAATTTTTATAAAACAAAATTAATTAATTAATTTTCATTTAACAATCTTTTTTTTAATTAGACTTTAAATTTATCGATAAGTAAAGACAATCTCTTTTAAAATTTTAATTTTATTCAATCTTTAACCAATTTTATGACAGTCTAATTTCGGTTGAACTTTTTAAATCTTAAATTTTTTGTCCTATTAGTTTAACTTCCGATTTGATTTTTAAAACACCGTAAAATATAGCCTCGATAGAAATTCAATCTAAGAACAAGTTGATAAGCATCATTTAGTTTTAATGAATATGATCTTATGGGTATTGAATATGTGGGAGTGCTTAAATGCAATGAAATTCAATTTTTTTACCACTCAAGTTTTGTTCTCTTTTTCTGAAAATGGTCATTGGCAATAGTTTTAAGTTTTAACACTTCTGAGAAATGATTGATGAATGTATGATTTGAAAGGAAGAGTCCAAAGACACGATCCTTAACTAATTTAGTTCTAATATGGACCTTATTATGTGATTAGCATAGGACTTACTCGTTATAATATTTATTAATTAGTTCAAAAGATGCAAGTAAGGTTTGGGCACTTAAAACAATGTCGTTTTAGATTAAATTTTCAAGTTACAAAGTCCAAATTTTTTTCAAAAAGTTGAGGTCCATTGAAGCCCAAAATTTAAAAATAAAAAGCCCAAGAGTTAATTTTAAAAATATATTTCTAAAATATATATTAGAAATATTAAATCTAATTAAAGTATTTCTTCGTATACCTAATAACGTCAACTCTAACTAATTTAAGTGTGAAAGGATCACACTTTACCTATTTATTTATATAAGTTAATAGAACTGAAAAAAAACAATTCAACAAACCAGTCTGAATTTTAGTTTACATAATATATTAATCAAAATTAAGATGAATAGTTACTCATACCACATATTTTCAAAATGTATTATGGTTCTTTGCATGCAATAAAAATTGACCTTTTAAGCACACAAAAATTGCGAGCATTTTCATATCCACTTGTAGGCTTAGCAATCGGGCTTAGGCTCGGACTTGATCTGTTCTGAAGTTAATGGGTCATACTGAACCTTGGTACTTTATTTTTTTTAAATTAGGTTTTGTTTAAAGTTCGGCATTTATAAGAAAAATGATATTATTTTGCAAGAAAAGCGATGTTATTCTTTATTTTTATTTAAAAATAAAATAAATTAGTGTTAGGTTAGGTCAAATCGAATTTTGGATTGATTTGGGCCAAGTCGAACTTTGGGTTGCCTGGGCCTAATCAAACTTAAGCTTATGCTTGCCTACCTTGGACTTGATCGAGCCTCGAGTTAGGCTCGAGTCTGGCTCGAACCGTTGTCACCCCTACCGAATTGTATCTTTGCGTTTTCCATGTTTAAAAAGAACTTGTACTTATTATAATAAAACTTCCGAGCACTTACCCACTTGATGTTTGAAACTAGGCTTGGTAATTAGGTTCTAATTTGAAGTCAACAAATTTGGTTTGATTTAATCTCAGGCAAAGTTTAAACTTATTTTTTAAAACTTTTTAGGCTTTAAGTTAGTATTGGGTTCGGATTGGAACTATTTGATTTGAAGCTTGAAAATTTTAGAAAAAGTGACTAAATTCGAGCTTGGACTATTTGACCTGAAGCTCAAAAGTCTTACAGAAAATGAAGATTTTTTAGATAAAATAATATCATTTTTAATTTTTAAAAATTTAAAAATGAAATTAATAAACCTTAATCATGATCGAATAATTTAAAATTTGGTTAGATTTAAACTCAAAATAAAAATTTCAGACCAAAATCAGACTCAAATACAAAATTTTTGACCGAGCAAATTTGACAAGAGAAAAAAGTTGCATTCCTTTCATTTCGCAATACACGGAATTGGAAGTTTGCAACTCTTCATAGTCCAGCGAAGTTTCGATTGGCACCAAGTGTCATACTGCTTAAGTGGACCCGCGTAAAGAGATTTGGTTAATACTAGGTTCCTAGTGGGGTCCAAACAAAAGAGCACGTGGTCCACGCGTTTCCGTGGAGGAGATTAGAAAAAGAAACTTCGAGAAAGAAGAAGACTGACATAGTTAAGGAAGGCAGGAATTAACTGTCAACCGTAGTACGTCTAACGTCTTTGATTCTATCTTTTTTTAATTACTTCAACCGGTTTAATATCTTTTATTTATGTGAAAATCTTCGAAATTAAAATTGAATTTAAATAATTGTTTTTAAGCCTATCAAATCAATTTGGTCCATTCAATAATAATTATCACTAATTAAAAAACCTAAAGTAAATAGGATAAGAAAAGAAGAACACACATATTTAACTCAAAATTAATAAATTAAAAACTTTAATCTAATTTTTAAATGAAACATTTATATTTTAATAATAATATTGTTTCAATTTAATGATTCAAAATAAATATCTTTTAATATATACCCTACTTTAAGTTTTGTTTCCTGCTCTATTTCTTAAAAATTCATACATTTCACAAAAATTAAATGGACATGGACTCTGACAGTGACAGATGCATTCTCTTGAGATAGCAAAACCTATGTATAACGGGTCAAATCAACACGTGTCCACAGAACAATATCTCAAGCGACAAAACCTAACGTGTCCTAAAATGAGACAGCTGGAGCTTGTGGCCCTCCTTTCACTTCAATCGGTACGACCTCAAGCCACCGCCCAGCCTGGCTTCTTGACCGACTCCGTGTTCATTTCGCTTCTTGAGCGTTTCATACACTTGTCACTGTCACTCCTCCGTGTTCATTTCCCTGCTCCACTTCACTGACCTTCCACGTGTACAGGAGTATTAATAACCCCTCCATGTCCGACCTTAATCTACCAGAGCTTACCTTAAACTACTACTACTCACTGCTACTGCTCATTACTGCATCAGTTATAGAATCCAAACACTCGACGTAGTTTGATACTGTAACGATGGATGTTTTCTCTCATTACTCGGAGCTTTCATCTGCGTCGTCTTCTAATGTCGAACATAGAAACTTTTCAGACGAGGAGGTCATGTTGGCGTCCAGTTATCCGAAGAAAAGGGCGGGGAGGAAAAAGTTCAGGGAGACTCGTCACCCTGTGTACCGTGGAATTCGTAGAAGGAATTCTGGAAAGTGGGTTTGTGAGGTTAGGGAGCCTAAGAAGAAGTCGAGGATTTGGCTGGGGACTTTTCCAACGGCGGAGATGGCAGCCCGAGCTCATGACGTGGCCGCTTTGGTTTTGCGGGGTCGGACGGCATGTTTGAATTTTGCTGAATCTGCGTGGCGGCTGCCTTTGCCGGCGTCCTCTGCTGTTAAGGACATTCAGAAGGCGGCTGCTGAGGCTGCTGAGGCGTTTAGAGCGCCGGGGTTGGAGGGTGTTTCGGGGGATGAACCGAGAGAAGAGAGTAGTACAAGGACAAAGGAGAAGGTGGCAGCACAGGAGGAGAAGAAGGAGGAGGAGGAGGAGGAGGAGATGTTTTTCATGGATGAGGATGCGGTTTTTGGTATGCCAGGACTGTTGGCAGATATGGCTGAAGCAATGTTGATACCGCCGCCACACTGCGGCTGTGATTATGATGATGATATGGAAACTAGTGCTGACATATCATTGTGGAGCTATTCCATTTGATTTTTTACGTTTTAGCATGTGTTAGGTGCGACTCTTAATCCGTACATACTATTATTACTTGTACGGTCACAAATCCTTCTATTACGTTGAAGTGATTGGGACCCTTAATCCGTACTTACTATTTTTACTTCTACGGTCACAAATCTTCCTATTACGTTAAAGTGATTACTGATTAGTGCTTCATTCAGAGAAGATTCCAATTCTTGTACCAAAAAGTTTGATCCCCAACCCCAAGGGCCCCCAGTCGCAGGCCCGATCACAGAAAATTCCAATTCTAATATTAGAAATGGTCAAATTATCTAGAAGAAAATGACTGACTACACATCGTCAAATGGAGTCCGTACTTCTTAGGGACCGTCATTTGGGTGTGTGAACCAACATCAGGAAGAGATCCGATAGGAGATCAGTGAGTGACCAGGTGAATAAATGATGAAAGGTGAAGAAAGCAGAGTTGCAGGTAAGAACAGGAATCGCAAGCAGCCGCATACGCTGGCTCTACACCGTCAATTAAGAACCAACTTACTAAAGATTCTGGCTAGCTCGATCAAGTCAGTTTCGGTCCTCCTCCTCCGGCAATACAAGGTCCCTGGCTCAGAAATTTTTGTCATCCTTCTCGCTCAACTGGCCAGCTCTAGTTAATTTTTACCTTGGCTAGAGCCCGTATACTCCGCTTCGCTCCTCCGACAGCACAAGAAGGTCCCCGGCTTGGGCCTTTTTGCCAAGCCCACTAATGAGATTCAGAGAATCTCAAATAGGTCAACCTTTCAAACTACTACTAATTCATTCAGACTATTAACATATTGTAATGCCATACATGTCATAATGCTCAGTTTGGAGAAGATATGCAGTTATACAAGCTCAAAACCACAACCCAACTAAATTTAAAGATGATGATTGTGAAGCCCTACCACATCATGCCTAGTGTTCAGCCAAATTAGTACACTACACACCAGGAAAAATTAAACATATTCATGAACAAAAATTTCTAATTTTACACAAAAAATTTGCTGCACAAATAGAGGTTCAAGGGGGAGGGGAGCATTAATCTAAAACTATTTTTAAGTGCAACATGTATCCCACAATTTTAGAAGAGTCCGGCTTATCTCCAGGAAAGTGCATATATGCGGAAAACAAACTGGTTTTCAGCTGTGCAGAAGAGAGGTGATAGTTACATGCGCTTGACATCAACCTACCGTTCACTACTGCCGGCATTTTAACAGAAGTTCTACTTTGTTTTCTTGAGCAGACTTGATGTTCTAAACTCTGCATCATCCCTTACAAAGCTCCACCAAAGATAAGCAAGTGGGATGGTAGTTGCATGCCACAGAGCGTCAGCATCCACAAAACCCTTGTATGGTGGGAAGTCGAATATTTCCAGAAGCAAAGCAAGAGCTCCTCCCACAACCACCACCCACAGCTTCCATCTGGATGGATGATTACTTGCCCTGGCCCAAACTGCCCAAATAAGAAGCTGAGCCACTCCCATGGCTAAGCAAACTTTCATGTTTAGACCTGCAGAGAAATATTGACATGTAAATCTCCAAATGCACAACTGTTAGATACTATTAGTCGACTTAATTTTTTCTACAAGTCCATACAACTATCAACCCCAAAATAACTTGACAAATTTGTTCCTCTTCGATAGGTAGGTTCAACCATGTAGAAGAAGCTTAGAACATAAGACAAGGGGAATTGCTACAATTCCCATCTAAAATCAGAATCGACAATGCTTCAGATGGACCAAGAAAGAAGAAAATATGGACCTAAATTTCATTATTATGCTGCTTTGAAATTAAAAAAATAGGTAAATCAATGAAGATGCAAGTTATCCATGCAAGTCAGTTTGAGTGTGCTTTTGTAATTTGGTATCAACATCAGGAAAATACTGGAGAAATAATTACCATAATCAAGTTTATAAAAATTCAGATACATGATGTGCGTTGTAACAAATGCAAGCAATGGAGCAGCAACCATGACAGTAGCAGCCTCATCTCTGACACTGAAAGCTCGCAATATTGCTAGAATAAGGGAAAACCCAATTAATGCCACAGCAGATGAATAATCTAGTTTCTCTGTCAACTCAACATCTCTGCAATCAATTAAGAACAATGGGACACCATTAGGAAGAAACGTAGCAATGCATTAAACCAGAAATCTTTCCACAATTCTTGTGTGTGTATTATTTAATAGTGCATGAATCCATAAACTAGAGTATAATACATGTTAAAACACATTTTCTTGTGATACAGCAAATTACAGGGAAACACAACCTTCAGGTATCACGTGCAACCATCTCAGTGATTTCAGTGATATTACAGATGAAAGACTTTTTTTTCTTCCTCCTGAAACTGTTTGTTCTTTGAACATCTTGACTTTGCAACAAGGGATCAAAAGGGCTTGCAGTGGCTAAAAACTTCAAAATCAACCAATAAATTATGAACATAATTCTATTCCTCTGTCAATTTTTTAGCATAAACTCATTCTGTGAATCAATTGGTAACAATATCTGAGCACCTTTGTAAAGCATATTCTTAACAGCTATGATACTTACCGACTGTGGAAAACAGCACTCCAGAACCAGGAGTTCATTGACAGCATGGCATAAATGTGCCACAAGCCCGTATACTCATAATAAGTCTTCTTATTTGGTCTCAGTGGAAGTTTGTAGTATACAAGGATGAAAAAAGATATCCAACCATGAAACTGAATAGCTAGATTAAGTGCAGAAAGTGCCACAGAAACAGGTTCCTGACAACATAAATGATGTAATACAAGTTTATAATTAGTGGAAAAAACCAACAGTCTATGAAGATAAAATCATGCTTATGTGAGCAAATAATGAAAAACCTGGATCCCATAAACACGCTGAAATGGCCATTTCCCATGATACTTGACAGGCTTGTCACCAAGTTTCATTCTTTCTTCCTCCCTGACAAGCATGCAGTGGTATCGACAGTCACCACGACAGTCCCATTGTTTCCACTTCAAATACAGTGGCTCTTGCAGGTACCATGGACCATCAATTGGCTTACCATCAGATGAGAATTTACAGTGTTGGAAGCATTTTTCCCCAACACATCCACTTTTCTCACAATGCTCCAAGCAAGCCCTGTAAACGAGTAACAAGTTCAACTATAGAGATTTTACTAGTAAATTATCATCAATAGTTACATCACACAGCACGGGAAAGACAAAAGCAATAGATATTCTACTTCCTAACAGAGCATGTAAATAATTGGCTTGTGCACACACTAATGCCACTTCAAGTCTTCGAATCCTACAAGACTCAATTGACCTATTATGGTTCTAACATGAACATATTTTTCGCCTTCTGACCTTCAACTACTCTAAAGCCTTTTTCCCGCTTTTAATGTCAACAAACTTATTGGACCAAACCAATTCGATATTAGTAACATAGAACAAAAGAACTTTGACCCAAATGATCTTCCTGGACCTTGCGTTAGGCTAGAAGAACAGCTTGAAGATTGGTGAAAATCCGTTGCCACAGATTGTAGAATGGGAATCAAATTTCAATGCTAGAATTAATGGAAGTTCAGTGACCATAATGTTATGCTTTTTCCAAGAACACACGGTCAACTTTACAAGATTAGAAAAGGAGCCACGTACGTTTCAAAGTATACAAGTAACTTCATAAAAGAGATCAAGATGGCCTAAAGAAAGCAGATTTACTGCAAACAGAAACTTCAATCGACAACTGAGAACTGCCCATACACTTCCCGATGAAATTTATGATTACTCCTCCGACTACGAAATCTGAAATCATGTCTCAAATATTTCCGCACCACTAATCCTACCACAAAACCCTCCTTGATTTCCATGTTCGTGAAACCTTAATTATGATATGATCAGCTAAAGGTCGTACTGAAAAAGAACCCACAATCAGAAAGTACAATCCCTTGACCAACTAATCAGGTTCAACAATTTCAACGAAAACTGAAAACGACACAAAAATCGAAACAAAAACCCTAAAAGAAAAGAAAAAAGAAAGCTCACTTGTAAATCGGATCCGCATCACCAGCACTCGCCTCAAGGCCACGTAACAAACCCAGAAGTGAAACGAAAAGCAGAATCCAATGACACGAACCCATAACGATTCACACAAGAATCAGAAAAAATGACCAAGGCCCCAGTAGCCCCCGAGATTTCTACAAAATCAATGGAAGGTGATTGACTTCTGTACCTTGATTTGATCGGTAGGGCTCCATGGAATCACTGACACATTAAAAACTCCGACTTGTTCGAGAGAGAGAGTTTATGGGATTCAATCAAATTCCAGGTTTCGATGAGGCGGAGGCAAAAAAACAACAGAATCTGGGTCAAGAGTTGATCTCTGAGCCCATATTCAAACTCGCGACACGTGTGGATTCTTTTCACTACTTTTACCATTTTGCCCCTTACAGCTACCAGATCCGTTTCCGTTTCGGTTTCCACGTCGTGCTAGAGTGGCACTTCGTCACCGTTTAGCTGTCACCTTCCTCGTATAACTGCCGTTAGATTGGAATAATATTGACGTTATTTCTATTTTTCTCTTGTTATTTATGTTCCTTTTATTTAGTTTCTATTTTTTCTTAAAATAGAAAAATATGTTTAGTTGATATTTGTAATATAAAAATTAAAAATCAAAACCTGTTTAGTTAAAATTTGTAATAAAAAATTAAAAACGAAAACATGTTTGATTTTACTATCTTGTTTTTATTATTTTAATTATACTTTTACATGTAATAATTATAATATAATACATTATATTTTTAAATTAATTAATGATCATTATAACTAAAATTAAAATATATGCAAATCAAATATTATTAAAAAATTACACATTAATTGTATACAATAAAATTACATAAATCATAAATTATATTATTCTAATCAATAAAATATGTCCATCATACTATAATTCTTGAAAACATAATAGTACTATCATTTACAAAAAGAAGCATAAATCAATTAGAAATAATATAATCATTCCATATTTGTCTAACATTTTCATCTCATTTCTAAGACATACCTCAGAAATGATATTAGACTCCACCGGAGAACTTGCATCTTCATTTTTATTTTTCCTAATTTATTCTTCATTTTCAGCACAAATTTCAAATAATTCATTGCTTTGTTCATACATTATAATGTAGTTGTGTATAACACAACAACAATAATGATGTATTTTTGTTTCTTCATATCATAACTCGACATGTTTTTAAGTACAGGAAATCTTATTTTTAGAATGTCAAAACATCTTTCAATAACATTTCTTAATGAAGAATTCTATAGTTAAACAATTCATGTGGACCTTGAAATCTTCCTCTATCTCTATAATATCGCAAATGATATCTTTCACCTCATCGGCATATTAGTGTAGCCCGAATCAATCAAATATTACTTATTTAACATATAAAGAACATAATATTAACAAAAAATATTAAAAATAAATCATAATTAGTATGTTTATTTAAAATATTATATTACCTTGTGGAGGCATAGGAAATTGATTTGCTAGATTGTCATTATTTTTAAAAGAACTTGAGAGTCATTTGCATTACCTTCTCATCCAGTCATTACATATGTAAAAAACATGTCAAATGAGCAACAATACATAATATTTTAAGTTGGATTAATTCTTTTGCCCCTATATGGTATTTGTTCATTGGTTGGAACATGTGCATCAATATGTGAACCATCTATTACTCCTACACAATCCTAAACATTAAAATATATATTAAAATAATTATTAATCATAAGAACATAATTAAAATAGTAATTAAATATATAAATGTATATGAAAATATAGAAAGAATTTTGAATTATGTTGAATTTCAAGAGGTATATTGGTAAAAGATGGTGGAGTAATGAATCTTTTTGCAAGACAATTAACTGCATACAAGACTTTATGAAAGTACTTCGAAATTGTCAAGGTCGAATGATGAAAGCGTTCTGCATTGACTCTAGTTGTCTCATTATGTCCTATAGTTATCAAGAAAATTGCTATTTGTTCCTCCATAATCAAATGACTTGTTGCCTTTAAGCCTCATAAACTCTTCAACTCATCACATAAGTTCAAGAAGATTATCTTTCTCATTCTTAATTTTTCATAAATCCTTGTAAGATTCCTATTCAAAAGTTCTATTATCTAATCATGACTTGGTAGAGCAAAAGTTCTACATGATTATTTTTGTAAATGAAAATATTTATTCCCTCTCTCAGTTATAGAAATAATGATTACCTTCTTACATTCATCGTCAGAATCTGATAAGAAATCTGATAAGAAATCTATGTATCTACAATGACATCATTAAATAATTAATAAAACATCCAATTAAAAAGTTTAATCGAATGTAGACAAAATATTCATACAAATCACAAACTTAAAATGTTCAAACTATAGAATAATGTTTAAAATAAAAGTGTCAAATTAATAAGAATTCAATATGCAATAACATGAAAATATAACTAAAGCAACACAATCTAATGTAATTTCCTTGTATCTATCATCTTCATAAAAAATATCTTTATAAAGTGGAGAATCATGTAAAGTCTTTATAGCTTTTCCATATCACACATTGTCATTTAAGGACTTTATATATTCCATCATTATGTTACACTATTGAGATCTACTCTCTACGGTGGATGATGTTTCACTCAGTTTTTTGCAAATAAATCATTTTTCCTTTTTGATTGCTCACTAAGTACAACCAAGACCTCTTCTACAATGTTAGACTGTCTTCTTTGCCTTCTTATTCTTAGGAGATTTCTTTCTCTTAGATATAGAACTTTCTTGATCTTCTTTTTCATTATACGAGTAATCTTCATCAACATCATTTTCATGTTCCTCTTCTGTACTATTCGATGGAGATCTAGTTGATAGATGTGCATGTACATAGGGGTGAGCATTATATTAATTCGGGTAAAAAAATTTCAAATTTCGGGTAATTCGGGTAATTCGGGTATTACCTGAATTATTTTCGGGCTGGAGTCGGGTAATTCTAAAAAATTTCGGGCCGGCCCAATTACCCGAATTAGATTATAAAAATACAAAATTTCAGGTTTTTTTAAAAAAAATTATAAAAAAAAAACAACTTCGGGTAATTCGGGTAAAGCCGAACAAAATTTCGGGTAATTCGGGTCGGGTAAACTCGGGTAAGAAAAAGTTCGGGTTCAGGCCGGGTAAGATAAAAAAAAATTCGGGTAATTCGGGTCGGGCCCGAACAGTAAAATTTCGGCCCGAATTACCCGAATGCTCACCCTTACATGTACACCAGTTGCAGTAGTATCTCCAAAAATATGATACAAGTCTGAAAATCCCTTACACCCTTTTTTTTCTTGAATCTGTGAGTCATTTTATGATGAAAAATGAATATGAGAATAAATATTATATAATATGATATATTAATAAAAAAAGACATATTTTACCTTAAATAGATTTTCCTAATATTCATTTGTAGCATTAACTTCACTAGTAAGGGAGTTGTAGCTGATTCCTGTTTCTTTCAATAAGTTCTTGAAATTCTTCAATCTAGCCCTTAATCTATTATATTTATTCTTCAATTGAATATCAGTATACTCCTTATTGAATCTTGTTTGAAGCCCTGTCTTACTATTCTTCCAACTAGATTTGAAAAAGGTCGTAGTCGTTCGATTTCCATTCTTTACTTCATCAACCATTAAGGAGATCAAATGCATCTCTACGGTATCATTCCATACGCCCATCATTTTCATTTATTTCCACATAGTCATTGGAATCGTTTATATTGTTCAAACCTTCTATCACTAAATGTAACCATATATAAGTGACATGAATTATAACAATTTATACAAAGTATTAAATGGTAAACGTGGTTCAAAATAAACTTGAGACAACCATATTAAATGCTAAATTGCATAAAGTGTATGGAAATGATTGAACAAAAATAAATGTGTAAATTTGATTCTATAGAATAAAAATAAAGATGTAAATTTAAGCAAATTCATAATATATGTAGGATGGTCAAGCCAACAGCCCCATTTCAGTTCTCTTCACTGCCGCCACTCTTTGTTCTCCCCTCACTATTCACTAATTTGACGAATTAATATGTTGGACCACCCTACTATTTACTCTTCTTTCCTCTCCACAAGCTCTCTTCTTTTCCTCTTTCACGCAACTCTTTATTCTCCCCTCACTATTCACTGATTTGATAAATTAATATGTTGGACCACCCTACTATTCACTCTTCTTTTCCTCTCCGCAAGCTCTCTTCTTTTCCTCTTTCGCGCAATCTTCTTTTATCTCAGAAACCACTTCTCTTTATGTCAATATATTAAATGGCTTCAAGGAAATCCTCCAAAGCTTTTGCCATTTAAGCAACAATTCAAAACTATAGCTTCAAGAATTACTATCCTGTTCTAAATAGTGGTGATCTTAAATGAAACAAGCATTTTATCGCAGAAACAGAGCCTTCAAGGAATACCTTTACCAATTAGAAACGTTAATACAAATGTGCATAATGATACCACCAAAATATCAGGTGCTTTAAGATAGTTACCGATGCTCTAAACCTAGGAACACAACTATTTGTTCATCAGAGCTAATTCTTACTAATGAACTAGACGTTCCTGAAATTGTAACCTTTTTACTTTATCTTCAAACAAGGTAAACAAATGATCCCATCTTCACTCGAGACATGCAAGATACTTTCATACTACAACTTTCCATTCATTTTTTCCATTTCAGGATTTGACAAAGCACGAGGAGGGATATCGTTATATCCCTCAGCTAGGTGATCAAGTTGCATATCTGAGGCATGTATCATGTCGTTATGCTATCCCTGAGCACTGTCAAGTGAGAAACACAAGAAGGGCCTATCTTATGAAACAAAACAACATTGATGAATTTAATGAATTAATTTTGATTATGCTACATTAACATGTGCATGTTACTATAGCATAACATACACTCTCTTACGTGATTTTGAAGAAGAGAAGGTGATGGACATGTTATGTTTCAACGCAAATAACAGCAGTTAAGCAACGAGTTACAACACAGTATAAACAGATGAAAACAAACCTAGAAATCACAGATGGTAGAAAACATAAGAGAGAGCAGAAGACGACAGAAGACGTAAAAATCACAGCTGGTAGAAAATGCAGAAGAAGGCGGAAGACGACAAAAGATGCAATGATAGAGAAATAGTAGAAGAGGTTGAAGACGAAGTTGATGTGGGAAAATCGTTTTCGTTAAATATAAAAACTTGTTTTCAAAATGCACCGAAATGTCTTTTTTATGTTTTCAAAAAATCATTGTCATTTTTTTATTTTTAACAACAAAAAACGAAAACTTCTTTAACTAAACAAGTTTTGCGAGACTATTTCATTTTTTACAAAAACAGCAACGAAAAACGAAAAAAGAACCAAACACCCCTTAAGCAGTTAGGCCTCGTTTCTATTCATTCGTATTTAATAACAAAACCCCAATAATTTGCACTGATACATAAGTACGACAATGGGCCGGGTCAAGTTCGGGCTGCATCTGACCAGGCACGGGCTAAGGGCTACCAACCCATCTACACTTTTTTTAAAAAAATTAGCAAAACGACATTGTTTCAGTCCGTAGGCCAAAGTCAGGCTAGGCTAGGCTAAAATTGTTACCCTTATTGATACGCATAAGTTAACAATTAAAAATATTCTTACGCAAATAATGCGTGTTGTTTAACAATAGTGAAAAGAACTCAATCGATTCGAATGATTTAATTATAAAAATTTTGAACCTTCCATTTTTTTATTTTTAACTTTCTGGTTTAATTTATTTTAATAACTCTTGTTGTTAAAATTGATCAATTTATTAATTAATTAGTCAGTTTTCGTAAATTAATTAATTTTCATTTAACAATCACTTTTTCCAATTAAACTTTAAATTCTTCGATAGGTAAAGATAATTTTTTCCAATCATATTTCAAAATTTTTAATTTTATTTAATCTTTAATTGATTTTATTACAGTTTAATACTAGTTGAATCTTTAAATCTTAAATATCTTGTCTTATCGATTTAACATCCTGTCCAGTTTTTAAAACATTACTATTTATGAAAAATTTGCAAAATCCGAAAACTTGAATTAAAAATTTCTAGTACAAAAAAGATATTGGAAGCTTTTGCTTTTATATTTAGGTACAGCGAAAAAATAAGTCTTTTTTATTAAAGTTTGAATTCATATATTTAATTATAAAAATGTAAATCAGACTAATTCAAAATTAACATATTCAATTAGAAATATCAATGATTTGAACCAGACTCAAGTTTTATATGTTTACTAATACCCACTAATACAACTAACTGTTCTGTAATTTTCTTTTCACTCTCGCTGGCTAGAAAGCTAAACAGCATATGAAACTCTTCAAGAACCATCTGTATCTGCATCTCCATCTTCAAAGGAGATTTCAATGTTGAGGTTGGCGATGCACTCTGTAGGAAGACCAAGGAAGTTGTTGAGGAACACATCATTTACAGGATCAACTTCTGACACTCCCACCAACCGGCACGTCCCGTCCTTACTCATCCTCTTTCCTTCTCCACAACGTACACTCCCTTTCGACTGCTCCGATGTCAGTACCGTCTTCACTGTGAGTGGAGGTGCTTTGTACAGTTCCCCAACAGAGAAGAAGAACTTCCCCTCAAATTCAAGGTCAACCTGCAATAACATTCGGAGAAGACATTGTAGTTGGTAGAAGTATTTGATGAATGGAACGACGACAGCTGACTTCAGGTTATCATCACTTGTACCTGACCAGACTGTTCAATAGTTCCACCAAGCTGTTCCGGGACTACCTCAATCTTTAAGAATGGCGGCATTGGCAAACCCAGGAACTTGGTTGTTTCACTCGTCAGTGGTGGAACGTAGAAATTGGAAGTGTCGAAGGTTACTTTCATCTCACCGTCTTGTTGGGTCGTTGTACAGATCCCAGTTGCGATTCCTCCGTCAGCATTGTACTCGAAGTCAGGGAATCGAGAAATGCCAAGCTTGGAACCTCCCTTAGTCTTCAACCGAATCTTGGTGTCTGAAGTCGGGGAGGAAGATCTGAGTTCTTCTTTGCTTGGAAGGGAAAAAGATTTGACCAAGTTTTGTTTTCGAGTTCTTAAAGAACACCGAAAGGCGTCAGGTTTGGAGCTGAGGTGATAAAATCTGGAATTAGAAGCAATACAAGTATGGTGTTTCCATGAACCAATGGTTAAGGAACGAGACATTCGGTTTGTGTTTCGACGGTGGAGTTCAGGATTTGGACCTTATCCTTTCCTAGAGGAAACATCATATGGTCATATTATGAGTGGTTCTCATCAAAAAGAGTATGATATTAACCTTTTCTTTATTGTATGTAGTGTTTAAAAGTTTTCAACCTCAACTTAAATTTAAGCATTTAAATATTTAAAATTTACAATATTTTTGGATTCGATCATATAAAAATCAATGGACTCACAATTTAAAATCATGATTATACGAATATGATAAATCGTGTATTGCATTAGCCGAAAAACGGTACAAAATATGATGTTTCAATACCAAATCTAAATGTTCACTTGTATCAGCCTGTTTTGCCTAGTACCAACCGAAATTGTCAGTATTTAAAATACCGACTATATATCCATTAGTATCAAAATTTTTAAAAAAAGTTAGGGATATTTTTGCAAAAAATGATTAAAAACCCACTCTGCTAGTTTCTTCCTCTCTTCATTTTCTCTCACGCTCTCACTCTCTCCCTTTTTCACCATTGTCGTCATGTCTTTTTTTATTATTAATAATATAATATTTAAATTTATATAATAAATAATAATTGTATTTTTCTACAAAAAATTACTTAAAAATATGTTAAAATAAAAATTAAGAGGACTCAAATATTTTATTTCTTTTTAAAATTGTTAATATATAACTATAATTTATTATTAATAACAATTACATATTAAGATAAATATATATTTTTATTATTAATAATAATTATTTTTTTATTTGATGTTTTGATGTAATTATTATTTATATGATAAAATTTTAATATTTTAAATACTTTGTATTGTCTTTAATTTTATATTTCAA
>JANVCQ010000006.1:40092203-40108311 GCA_025531925.1 Erythroxylum plowmanianum | reverse complement strand
TTTATTAGACTAGTCCATACTCACTAATCTTTTATTACATATTTGAGCGTATTTTCTCCTATTTCCCTTCTTCTTCTGGTTTGTTACAGTAGTAACCAAATCTTCCATTGCAGAAGAAGAAGATCCTTTGGATGGAGGGCTAGGGACTCTTTTGGCTGGAGAAGGAAGACGTTTTGGCACTGGCACCTTTGGAACGTGAGGTATTGGCCCTCTTGGAACACGAGGCCTAGGCATTCTGAAACGAAGGGCCATGATTCTCGTGCTTGCTTGCAAGTCTTCTGTCTGGAAGGGGAGGAGCCATTAAAGCCACGGATTTGATAGTACTCAAACCGGTTTTGTTTGAACATACTTTGCATGGAATTCCAGGGCTTGGGATGTTGATCATACAAGCCATTGCCATTTGGTGTTGACAGGTTTTGTTTCTTGATAGTTCTGTGAGGGGCTAAGATGTAGATGCCATGAGAGACTTTGAAATGAGAAGCAACACAAGTTTGGTGCTTTCCATGAAATCAGGGATTGTATTTCGAATCAAGTCTTTTCGTAAAACAACTAATCAACATTTATGCATGTGAAGTGTTTAATTAGGTAATTACTATTTTAATGTTTAAGCTTTAAGTAGTCTAAGAGGAACCATTTAATTCATTATAAAGCCCTGTACAATTGAAGTTAAGATAACTTCAACCTGTAAATATAAATATATTTTACTCTTTTACATAGCTTCTTTTTCCAATTTGTTATCAAAATTGTTCTCTTCTCATTTTGACTCCTTTTACTTTAAATCTCCAATTTATATAGACCATCTTTTTTCCCCCTAAAATTATATTTTCCTATCACTTGAAATTGAAAATTTTAATGGAAAATGACAAATATTTTTAAATAAAGTAGTAAAAGATATAAATATCTCTTATAATTTAAGAAATCTTAGAAAAACTTTATGATCTTTAAAAATAAAAAAAAACTCCTTTTAGTTTTTAGTTTTCTAGAAAAACTCTAATAATACAATACAAGCATTATAAATATCATACGTGAATTAATCAAATGTCACTAATATTTTAATTCAAGTAAGTTCTTAAACTCAATCAAAATCAGTTAAATTTGACTTAAATTAATAGTTTAAAATAATTATAAAATTTAAGTCATATTTAATTTTTTTTGTTTAAATTTAAGAACTAGCTTGAATCATGTAAATAACGTTTGATTAATCCATATTTGATATTTTATTAAATAGATTTTATCATTATTTTTTTTAAAAAGTTAAAAATTAATTGCCCAAAATTTAAGAGAAGGGAGTTTTTTGAAAACTGCAAGCACGTAACAAAATTTTGGGTATCTCTTAAATTGAAGAACAACTTTTTTTCTTTTGGGTTTCAACAGAAGGTCTTTTTATTGCTCTGGTCTGTCAAGTCTGCATCTTTCTTTCCCCATTTGAACATGACAGGCAGGCTATTATCTAAGTTCAAAATTTTATAATTTGTGGCATAAGCTACTAGATCATGTCTAATAATGGGATGACCTTTTTCGCTACAAATTTAATGCTTCAAATCTTACATGAAAATGACCATCGACATCCCATTTCTCTCAATCCACTCCTACCACGCCAAGATTTTTATGGTATATACTTTCTCTTAGATCTTTTTGATCTCTTCAATCTCTCTTAATAAGAAACAGTTTTGGAGAAATCAAGTAACTAGATTTATTAGTTCATCAGCCAATATGTACACGTACATAGGTTAGCTTACAAAGGAAGTTAAGCTTAGTTAGGGAACTCTATTCCTAGAAGTTAGGCTTACATTCCGTGATACAAACACTTAGTCTAACTGATGGGTGGGAGACCAAATTAGCAAGGAAAGAAATCACAATAATATCACAACCATATATACACCAAGGTATTAACCTTCAACACTCCCCCTCGAGTTGGAGTAAATGGATTCACAATGCCCAACTTGTTTGTTAGTAAAAGAAATTGCTCTCTGCTAAGAGCTATGGTGAGCACATCAGCTAGTTGCCCCTTGTCAGTGATATGTGCAGCAATAATGTCACCTATTTGCAACTTCTCACGAACGAAATGGCAGTCAATTTTAATATATTTTTCGTTTGTGGAATACGGGATTATTTACAATATGGACCGCGGCTAAGTTGTCATAGAAGAGCTGTGTTAGCTGTTGCTGAAGAACTATAAAATCACGTTGTAGTAATTTGAGCCATACTAATTTAGAAGTAGTTGCCGCCATGGCTCTATATTCGACCTCCGCTAATGAGTGGGAAACAATTACCTGTTTCTTAGATTTCCAGGAAATTGGCACATTTCCCAATTTTGCAATGAATCTAGTAATTGATCTCCTTGTTTTTGGGAAACTTGCCAAATCTGCATTGCAGTAACCTTTTAGAAGAAGATCTTTGTCTATTGGGAAGAACACCCCTGGTTCGGGAGAATTCTTCAAATATTGGAGAAGCCTCATGGTTGCCTCTATGTGTAGTTTTGTTGGCTTCTCCATTAACTGACTAGGCAAATTGACAACAAAGACAATATCAGGCCAAGTAATAGTTAAATAAATCAGCTTACCAATCAAATGCCGATATTGTTTAGGATCGCTGAGTAACTCCCCCTCAGCTACTATAAGTCTATAGTTTTGCTAAAGCGGAAACATCAAAAGCTTGCTGCCAAGCATTCTAGTCTCTTTTAAAATGTCCATTATATAATTTTTTTAAGAAAGAAAGATTCCCGTAGGCGATCAAGCTATTTTGAGCCCAAGAAAGTACTTAAGCTTACCTAAATCTTTGATGTGAAATTGCTTTTGAAGGTATTCCTTCATCGCTTTATCTAATCACCATCATTTCTTGCAATAATAATGTCATTGACATAGACTAACAAGGCAAGAAAGTCATTGTTAGATCTCATTGTGAACAACGAATAATTCCATTTAGACTATTGGAAACCATAACCTAAGGGAGTTTGAGAAAAATTTTCAAACTATTGGCAAGGTGCCTATTTGAGTCCATAAAGTGATTTTTGAAGACTATAGACTCGAGAATCTCTTGGTTTTGTCACATCAGGAGATGGTACCATGTAAATTACCTCTCGAAGATCTCCTTGCATGAAGACATTATTGACATTCAGTTGGTGGAGTTCCTAATTTTTCGTTGCGGCTATAAATAAAAGACATCAAACATTAGTCAGTTTTGTTATTGGTGCAAAAGTTTGTTTATAGTTGATACCCTCTATTTGACTAAACCCTTTTACATCCAAACGAGCCTTATAGTGGTCAATGCTACCATCTACCTTACGTTTAATCTTAAAACCCCATGTTTCTTCGATAGGTTTCTTCTCAAGTGCCGAGTTCCATTTTGCTTAAAGGCTTTAATCACCTGTTTCATAGCATTTTGCCAATTAGGATCTTGATTTACTTGCTCAAAGTTTTGAGGTTCGGTTTGCTCTACTAAAGCTGCAAGATAGCTTTTGTGAGTCGCATTAAATTTCGAATAATCAAGATTTTGAGCCAAAGGATATGGCTTATCTAGTGCGACTTGATTGACCACTTTTAGGGATGATTTTCTAAACATATTTGTCACATAGTTTTGAAGATAGGGTGGTGGATGTCTCTCTTGTTGTGGTCTTCCTTATTGATTTACCAAATGACGTACTAGATCATTTGTCGGAGTTAGCTGCAGAACCACTGAAGCTAGGGATGCCTCATTGTTTTCAGTTTCCTGAGAGATGATTTGCTCATCCATTGAGAAACAATTTTCTTGAAACTAAAAGTTCGATATTAAAATGCTACCAAAAATTTGGAATCGATGGATGAACGAAAATCATGTCCTTATTTTCAGTCCTACAAAGAAATTCGTTTTTGAGACACGACATCCCTATAAACAAAAATTTGGTTTGTTTTTGGATCAAAAACCCTGTAACCTTTTTGCCTTATTGGGTTATTAAAGAAAATAAAGAAGAAAGTAGAGCTATTTGATGCTACAGATCAACTTCTGTGTTTATTAATTGGGAATGAAAGCCTTTAAATAAGTAATACATCAATGATACTTGAAACATAATTGGCTAAAAAGACTCTAACTACTCTATCAAGACTCTAACTACTTTATTGTAAAACAGATGAGATCAGGAGCTATAACAGCTACAAAATCTCCACATTATTTTACGTAACTAACTAGAAAACTAAGGAGTTTGAGTTTCAATTAACTTGTACTGCTAACACTCCCCCTTCATTCAAATTTGGATATTCCTAGTTGAGAGCATAATTCTTCATGTATTGCTTATGACAGACTCCTTGTGAAAATATCAACAAGTTGCTCCTCTGTTTACAACTTATCAGTGCGACTTCTTCTTTTTCCATCAATTCTCTTATAAAATGATGTTTAATCTCAATGTATTTCATTCGATTATGGCAAACTGGATTTTTCGCAAGCGTTACAACTGATTTGCTGTCACAGAAAATATCAATTACAGTTTCCTATTCTTGTCCAAGATCACTCGACACTCTCCTCAGCCATATTGCTTGACAAGTTGCAACTGAGGCAGCCACATATTCTACCTTAGTAGTTGAAAGTGCCATTGTAGTCTACTTTTTAGAACTCTATGAAACCGCAACTGATCCAAAAACAAAGCAACTTCCGGATGTGCTTTTTCTGTCTTCTAATGATCCAACCCAATCAATATCACTATAACCTTTTAAGTGCAAATCTTTTACTTTTCGAAACCACAAACCATATTCGATTGAGCCTGTTAGACAGTGCAACACTCTTTTTGTTGCTCCAAAACGGTGCTTACTTGACTTGTGCATGAAACGCTTAAGTAATCCAGCCGAGCAACTTCTATTGAGTTTGGAAAGCGTTAAGTAAATGAGTCGACCTATCAAGCTTTTGTACAACTTTGCATCAAACATTCTTGTGTCATCAACTAAACTTAACTTCTCATTAAGGTTCATTGGAGTAATTGCCACCTTGTATCCTAGCATGTTGAAACTCTTCAAAGTATCTTCTATATAGTTTCTTTGGGACATAAATATCCCTGCATCAGTTTGCTTGATTTCTAACCCAAAAAATAACTTAAGTCTTTCAGATCAATCATATCGAACATCCCCATCATTGATTCTTTTAAACTCTAATATGAGACTTAAAGAAGAACCAGTATATATCATGTCATTAATGTAAATACTTACAATAACAAGATCAATCGTACCTTGTCATTTTAAGTTCAATGTTGGTTCGTGCATACTTCTTGCAAACCCACTTTTGTGTAGAAAACCATCAATCTTGTTGCACCAAGCGCAAGGCAATTGTTTCAAGCAATAAAGAGCTTTTTGTAACCAAAATACCTTATGTTCTTCATTTAGGATTTCAAAATCGGGGCCGATTGATGTAGACCTCTTCTTGCAGATCACCATTTAAGAAAGACGACTTGATGTCAAATTGGAATACTTTCCATCATTTTTGTTCAACAAGTGCTAATATTATTTGGACAATTTCAAAACGGGCAACAGGCGAGAAGGTTTCCTCATAGTCTATTCCTTGATGTTATATGTAACCTCTCATGACCAATCTTGCTTTATGTTTTTGTAGGCTGCCATTTGACATAAATTTAGATTCGAATATCCACTTTAAACTAATTGCATTTTTACCTTCCGTCATGTCGATCAATTTCCATGTCTGATTTTTTTATGGCCTGCTATTCGTCTTTCATTGTTGTCTGCCATTCCTTCTTTTCATTGCTTCTTCCACTGTGATCGGATCTCCAGCAAATAGAACCAATGACAATGCCACCTCTTCTTCAATTTCAAATCGACATCGAGGAATTTTGCCCCGCTCACTTCTGCATGGCTGAGCTAACTTCATTGGAATTGATTCATCAAGAGAAGACTCTTTAAATAAGGAAGTCGAGCTTGACGATGAACTTGTCCTTCTTGGTTTCGAGTTTTGTGAGTTACCAAGAATGGAAGTTGCTACATCTCCTATTCTATCATCAATTGACTGCTTTGTTGCTTCCTCCCACTTCCAATTGCTTTGTCATCAAATATTACGTTTCTACTAATTGTAAACTTGTTACTTTAAGGATTATACACTCTGTACGCTTTAGACAGAGCACAGTAACCAATGAATATATGTTTCTTCGACTTCTCTTCCAATTTATGTCTATTAATGTGCATCACATAACAAATATATCCAAAGATTCGAAGATGACTTACAGAATGCATGGTCCCATTCCAAACTTCATATGGTTTTTGATTCCAAACTGCCTTCGTAGGTAAGATGTTTAGAAGATAAATGGCTGTAGCAATAGCCCTTGCTTAGAACAAGTTTGGCAATCCTTTCTCTTTAAGCATTGATCTCGCCATTTTTACCACTGTTTAGTTTTTGTGCTCCGTTACTCCATTTTTCTTTGGTGTGTGTGGAGCAGTGAGTTCTTGCTTGATGCCTTGATCATCACAAAACTCAATGATTTCTTTCGAAAGAAATTCACCGCCATAGTCCATTCTTAATGTTTTTATACATTTATTGCTTTGTTTTTCCACCAATGCCTTGAATTTTTTGAAGCAATCGAAAGCCTCCAACTTGAACCGAAGGAAATAAACCCAACTCATCTTGCTATATTCATCGATAAGTAATAAAAAATACTTGCTTTCAGAAAGTGATTCGGTCCTTATAGGGTCGTAGAAAATGATGTTAATTTTGGCTCGGATTAATCGGGGCATAAGCCAAAAGTGATTGGCCTAACTGAGCCACAACCCAAGGTTAGACAGAGCTCGGGTTGGCCTGAACTAGTTTATGACTCGAATGTAACTCCAAAAATGAAAAAAATATAAGGTGAGACAAGTTGGCGCAACACGCCTGTGGCACATCGGGTCATAGGCCGAGACAGGGGCCACCTAGCCCATGGTCAACCTGACCCATTGACATTTGTAGTTGCAAAGATTAGCATGAATTAACTCCAACATTTGTATTGCATGTTTAGATTTTCCAATTGGAAATGCTTTCTTGGTCTGCTTCCTAATTACATACCCTTCACAAACTTGTTCAAATGGAAAAACAAAAGGCAAGCCACTCACCATCTCTTTATTTTTGTAGTAACTGTAGTTCTTTTTCGTGCAAATGTCCATACCCTAAGTGCCAAAGCCTACTCTCTTCCACTCCTTTGCTTATCAAGACAACCTTTGATTGATAATAAAAATCAAGTTAGAAAATTCTATTCGAAGACATGTGAGCATATGCAAGAAATTTATTTGTGGATTTTTCCTTAATCACACACTTGCCATAATCAAATATCACTGAGTATCCAGAATCAATCAATTGACCCACACTTAACATATCATAAGCCAAACAAGGAGCAAAATGAACATTTTTTTATAAGTTTCTTTTGGTTACCTACGGTAATTGATGTTATTCCCTTTCCTTCAATTTGGAGTTGCTTATCATCTCCAAGACAAACATAAGACTTAAAGGATTTATCTAACTCTTGAAATTTCAACCTGTCTTCTTTATGTGGTGGGAATAACCACTATCGATATACCAAACTTCACTCTCAGGATTGTTCATAGTAGAGTATGTTAAATTCGTCTTGCTTATCGTCTGCTTCTGTATATTTAGCTTCCTTCGGTTTGGACTAGCATAATTTATCCGTATATCCATATTTATTGCAATAAGAGCATTGGAAAGAGCTATTTTGACCTCTGCCTCTGCCGTGGTAGCTTTCTCTTTCTTTTCCTCTTGTTCCACATTTAAGGACTCTAGCTCCCCTTTGGTATGGAATGCCCTTTCTTCTTCTTTAATGAAGGACCTGTTAATTCTTGCTTCGTGTGCTTGCAAAGATCCTATTAGTTCATCAACATAAAAAAATGACAAATCTTTCAACTCTTTAATAGTAACAACTAAATGATCAAATTTTGGTGTAAGACATCTTAAAACCTTCACTACCACAGTTTCATCAGTTATGTTTTCACCATAGGACCGCATCTGACTTACAACAGCATAAGCTTCTACTAAATATTCTTAAACCGACTCATTGTTTTTCATAAATGGTGTTTCAAAATCACGCCTCAAATATTAAAGTTTTACAGTAATTACTTTCGACGACCCTTGATACATAGTTGGAGAATAAACCATGCTTGCTTGCTGTGATTGCAACAACTATTCTTGAGAATATGGAATCATCCACATCCTGTCGAATGAAGAAAAATGTCTTTGCATCATGCTTCAAATGTTCCTTATGACTAGCATCATCGTCGCTAGTTTCTACAAAACAGGCCTCCACGTAGTCCCACAGATCTTAGGACTTAAAAAGAGTCTTCATTTTGATGCTCCTAAATCATACGAGTCTCCTTTAAAGATTGCTATCTGTGACTGAGATACATTAACTGAACTCCCACTTCCTGTCATTTTAGAGGAATCAAAGAATGCCTAGTTCAGAAGGGACTTGGCTCTGATGCCACTTTTGTTGGAGAAAATAAAGAAGAAAGTAGAGCTATTTGATGTTGCAGATCAACTTCTATATTTATTAACTGGGAACAAAAGCCTTTAAATAGGCAGTACATCAACTATACTTGAAACATAATTGGCTAAAAAGACTCTAACTACTATATCGTAAAACAAATGAGATCAGGTGCTATAATAACTACAAAATCTCCATATTATTTATTACGTAACTAACCAGAAAAATAAGGAGCTTGAGTATAAATTAACTTATACTCCTAACATGGGTATCCTACAAAGATACAAGGTTTAAAGCGAGTTTCAAATTTGTCCTTAATTTTTGGTTTGTAGTGTATATAACAAAGGCATCCAAAAACTTGTAAATGTTTAATTGAAGGTAATTTTTTGAATAGAATTTCAAAAGGGCTTTTACCATTCAATTTGCTGGATGGCATGAGATTCATTAGGTATGTCACTGTTAAAAGGCACTCACCCTAAAATTTTAATAGAAGATTTACCTAAAAACAAAAAGCTCCAGCTATCTCAAATAGATGTCGACGCATCCTTTCTACATTGCCATTTTATTGCGGCGTGTAAGTACACGAAGCTTGTACAAGGATTATGCTTCATTGAAAAAATTCCAACATTGATCTCACAATAAGTTCTGGTGCATTATCAGCTTATGCATATAAAATATTTTTCTGAAATTGATTTTTGATTATTGTATGAAATACAACAACTTGTGAGACAACATCAGATTTAGATCTTAGCAAATAGACCCAAGTGCTCCTACTGTGATCATCAACTATCGTCAAAAACTAATGACTTTCAGAACTAGATGTAGTCTTATATGGTCCTCAAATATCCAAGTGAACAAGATGAAACAGATTACTTAAAATATTATAACTTACAGGAAATAGTTTTCCTACTTGCTTAGCTCTAAAGTAAGGCTCACAATGTTTATTTATTTTATCAATAAACATATCAAAAAGTTGTGAAATAGAAGAAATTTTTCCAAAAGAAACATGTCCAAAGAGTCTATGCCAAATAATACTAGAACAATCTTATCTCAAACTAGCAGCAACATGTTCGTTAGTATTATGAAAATAGTAAAGTCCATCTTGACATTCACCCTCGCTAATCATCATCCTTAGCGAACACATAAAACACCCTTTTGTTTATGTTCGATGATAAAGCAAGTTCTCCTTGAGAGTCAATCTCCAAACGACTTCCATCTGGTAGTTGTACAAGTGAAGCATCTCTTATAACCTTAGTGTTTGAGAGACAATTTTGATTATAAATCATATGTTCCAATACTCCACTGTCAATAATCTAATTTAACTAATCAATAGTTACCTAACTAGTGAAATTTGTCATACTTTCATATTTATCACGTGGAGACATCAAGTAGTCCTAGTGCTCGTCACTCATGTACAGACCCTTTTCTTAGTCTCCTTCATTGCTTATTGATGCTTGATTGACTGAATGGGCTTGATTTGATGTCACTGTTTTATTTTTAGCACTTTTTTCTACCAATCATGATACCCTTTACGTTTGAAGCAATCATCATAGGGATGTCTAATTTTGCCACATTATGTGCAAAGCATGTTGGCTCGTTCAGGGTTTGTGACTTGCTATTCTGCACAAGTAAATTTTGCTGCAAAGGCCGCAGCCTGAGGGGCCTTAACAATAGCAACATTTAGTTGCTTTTCTTCTTTACTAATCAATGTGTAGGCTTTATTGATGCTTGGAAGAGGTTTTATATTCAATATCTATGACCTGGTGACACTAAAGTGATAAGTTAGTCCCATAAGAAAATTATGGAGTTTCCCACCTTCATGTTCTGCTAATAATTCCTTAGCCGCATCACCCATACATTATGGGATACAAGAATAGTTAACAAGTTCATCCCACAAAGCTTTCAACTTAATGTAATAGGCAGTTCCAGAAAGATCTCGCTACTACTTCAAGGCCAATTTATGCCTTAACTTATGAATCCGAGGAGCATTACCAATTCACAAATCTTTCCAAGAGATTGTCCCAAATCTCTTTGGCAGAATATGCATATGCAACGCTAAAGAGGAGATCAAGTAAATTAAAAATCCAGAATATAACCATGGAGTTGCATTTGTGTCAAGCTTGCAAAAGGGTTGGATCATTGATTGGATTGGCGATGGTTCCATTTATGAAACCAAGCTTGCTTTTGGCTCGAAGCGCCACCTTCATGGCCTGTCTCCACATTCTATAGCTTTCTCCATTAAGGAGACAATTGACCAAGGTAGCATTTGGATGATCAGATGGATTAAGATAATATGGGGAACAAGAATCAGTCCTTGATGAATTGGAAAGATTGGTTATGTCGGCGGTCTTTTTCTTGTCGTCCGTCATAGGTCGAAGGTATGGAGACCTGCTCAAATATCATGATAAGAAAGAGTTTTGGAGAAAATCTGAAAATGTTGTAATATCTGTATATTTTGTATTGATTGATGAATGAATTTTCATTTACATGAAGTCCTCAATTTATATAGGTTGTTTACAACAAGGTACTGGCAGCTAATACATATCGAATAAAATTTTGTTATAACAGAATATGTTATAGCAATTTCTGTCTTATAGAATGTTTCAGACCATGCTCTCCTGTGTGTGGGTATTTGATAGGCTTTGATGGACCTCCTTGTGCTGGACTCTCATTTTGTGTTGATAGGCTTGAATTTATATTAAGTGATGTGAGTCCATTTCTTTGCATACCCAAGTTACTTTGCAAGACACTTCTCGTAACATCCCTACTTAAACTCAACCTAGGATTCTGAACTAGATTGAGTTTGAAGATAAGATGGTTGAGGAGAGAAGTTGTCATGGGTTTTGCTAAGAGGTCGACTATTTGATCAGTGGAGCTTACATATTTTACTTCTACGATTCCATCAGAGATTTTCTCTCTAATAAAGTGCACATCTATCTCAATGTGTTTAGTACGAGAGTGAAAAACTAGATTCTGTGAGAGAGATCGAGCCCTGTGATCATCACACCACAGAACTGGGTTGTGAGGGATAGTGAAGCCTAGCTCAGATAGAAGTGAAAGAAGCCAGATTAGCTCATTAGAGATTTGAGAGAGGGACCTATACTCAGCTTCTGTACTTGATCGAGCCACTGATCATTTGGAGAGTTGGCCCAGTCTGAGTCACTGAAGGCATGAAGAGCTAGGGGAGTCGATGAAGATTTGAAGTGAAAACTGAGATGAGACGACCCTTGCAAGTAACAGAGAACTCGTTTTAAAGTAATCCAGTGAGGCTGTAAAGGATTTGAGAGAAACTAACTCAGTTTATTTACAATATAACCGATGTTAGGTCTTGTATTATAGAGATATTGCAAGGCACCAACCAGACTATGATAGACAGAGGGATAGTCAATAGGAGAACCATCGTATAGGGAGAGCTTAGTACTTGTGAAGACTGGAGTGGAGCAAGACTTGCAAGTCAACATATTTGCTCTTTAAAGTAAGTCATGAATATATTTGTGTTGTGATAGATAAAGCCCAGTAGAATTTCGATAAACTTCAAACCCTAGAAAATGGTTGAGACTGCCAAGAGATTTAAGAGCAAATTGATTATGTAGCTTAGCAATAATTGCCTGTATTGCTTGTTGATCATTTCCAATGATTAAGATGTCATCAACATAAACCAGTAGAATGCTAAGTGTAGCCTGATGTCGGAAGTAGAATAATGAAGTGTCCGATTTAGAATTCGAAAATTCGAGCACTTTTGAGTGTGTGAAACCAAGCCCTGGGGACCTGTTTGAGCCCGTACAGAGCCTTGAGCAAGCGATAGACATGAGTAGGATTGTTAGGATCCTCGAAACCTTGCCAGGTCTTATTGTGATTTAATACATCAATTTCATTCTGCATAGCTAGCTTTCAAGTGGGATCATTTAGAGCTTGGGAAATGGAATCAGGTTCTTGAGTAGAACAGGGATGGAGAGCATTGGTGATTGTAATGGTGTAGAGTTTAGGTTTGTAGATACCATTATTGGATCTTGTTTGCATAGGATGGATAGGCAAAGAAGTGGAAGGGATGGTGGTGTTTAGGGTTGACAGAACAGGAGGTATAGAAGGATGGGCAGAATGTGTGTTAATAGGAGAACCAATGTGTGAAGGATGGGAACTAGAAACAGATAAAGGAATAGATAAAAGTGGAGAAGAATGTACCTAATAAGTGTCAACGAATTGTGAAGGGAGAGATGATTGATTTGCCTGCAGAGGAGTGCCTTGGAGTGACCTATTAAAGGGAGTGACAGGAACTAGAGCATAAAGGGGTAAACAATGGCTAGAACCTGAAGCAGAAGGCTCCTGTTTTGGTGGAAAAAGAGTTGGATATGGAAATTCCTCCTCATTAAACTCAACATGGTGGGAGATGAAAATTTAACCTTTGGAATTAAGGCATATATAACCTTTTTATGGGGACTATAGCCTAGAAATACACACTTTGAAGAGTGAAAATTAGGTTTGTGAGCAGAGTAGTAACGTAGGGAAAATAACTGCAGCCAAAGGGTTTTCAATGCATGTAATTTGACTTTTTGTTGTATGGTTTTTCAAAGGGTGATTTGTTTTGAAGTATGGGTAAGGGTAAATTATTGATAAGGTAGGTGGCAGTAGAAAAGGCTTCAAGCCACAGGGTTAAGGGCATATGGGCATGAGAGAGCAAGGTGAGGCCCATTTCTATGATGTGACGATATTTCCTTTTGAAAATACCATTATGTTGATGTGTATAGAGGCAGATGAAATGGGGTGTAATGCGAAGTTCTATATGAGTTTTGAATTTAATAAATGTTGATAGAGATTTAGATTTGAGTTTGAGTGGATAAAACCAGGTAAACTGTGAGTAGGCATCAATGAAAATGATATAATATCTATGTCCAGCAGAGGATAGGTAGGGTAAGGGTCCCTATATATCTGAGTATATAATTTCAAGTGGTTTACTAGCTATTATATCATGATTTGCAAAAGGTAGCGGATGAAGTTTACCATATTTATAAGAGTCACAAAAACTGACATCATTTAGATTAATAGGTAAATTCATTGACTTTGCTACATGCTTTAATACACTGATGGACGAATGTCCAAGTTTGGTACACCAAACATTTGCATGAACATGAATAATATTTGCTTCAACTTGATTTAAACCAGTGTTAGGATTAACATAACTTAAAGCTATAAAGTCTTTAAGAGGAAATATAGAAGGTGATGATTTGGACTGGCATCTTTGTTTTGTGGTAGATGTAAGCTAGGTAGATGATGCTTTAAGGCTGTAAAGGTCATTCTAAAGCACTCCCCGAAGCAGAATTGTTCCTGAAACCTTGTCCTGAAAGAGACAACACTCATTAGAAAATTCAACTACAATTTTATTATCCTTTGTCAATTTTGAAATACTCAAAAGATTTTTTGTGATGGAAGGCACATGTAGTATTTGTTTTAAAACTGGAGGTATATGTGTGTTATCATGAAATTTAATGAATGATGAACTAATATGAGCTATAGGTAAGGCATTATCATTTCCCACTGTGAGTTGTTCTTTGCCTCCATATTCTGAGCCTATGGATAAGTTATGAATGTATGCTGTAACATGGTTTGTAGCACCATTATTTACAAACCATGTGGTATTACTTGTAGGTTCTGAAGTAGTGAAGGACTGATTATGAGCAAGAAAAGTCTGAAGAGAGTTGTGTGTAGACTAAGAGTTCCCTTAAAAATTAGGCTGTGCATGCTGAGATTTTCAGGTAGATTGTGTGCCTTGCCATGATTGATTAAAGCACTTATAGCACTTTAATGTGTCATGGCCTAGCTTGTGACATAATTGGCAGAAAATACGAGAGTTACCAGACCATCTTCCTCCTCTGCCACGACCTCTTCGACCTCTAGAACCAACACGTCCTCTTTGATTATTGTTTCTGATCTGATTGCTATAGTTAGCAAAATTGGCAGTAGGTGCTGGGATATTTGTTTGAGAGACTGTGTTTAGTTGTTCTAGTCGAGTTTCATGCATCGTCAAAGAGTGTTATGCTTCTTGAAGGGTGGATAAAGTCGTAGTGTGAGTTAAAAGAACAACTACAGGGTCATATTCATGCCCTAGGCCGTTTAGTGTACGGGGAATTAGCTCGTGTTCAGTCATAAAGTGTCCTGCCAAGAGAAAAGCATCTCCTATTGATTTAATTTTCTGTATATACTCACTGATTGTTAATGACCCTTTCTGAATGGTTGATAGTTGCTACTTTAGCTGTAGAACTCGCACCACATACGTCCGAGCATAAAGCTTCTCAAGAATTTGCCAAGCTTCAAGGGAGGTTTTAGATTGATTAACTTGCCCAATAACCTCCTTTCCTATTTTGGAGAGTAACCAACATAGAAGGAGTTGGTCCGATCTGCGTCAAGCTCTGTAGTTTGGATTTATTTGAGCAACAATTGATGATGAACCTAAGAGAAACTACTGTGGTGGTATAAATTCTGCATAGATGAAATCATCAAGCTTAAGAGCTCGAATGGCAGCCAAAACTTGAGCTCGTCAGTGGATAAAATTCTTCCTATCAAGCTTGATAGGAAGATTGAAGTCAAGTGTTTTTGTAAGGACTAGAAAACCAAGTGAGGTTGTGGAGATTTCTGTTTGCTATGTTGAAGAATGATTGGTAGAAGATGATTGATTTGTTGTGTCAGCCATTAGACGTTTGTCTATTGAGGCTCTGATACCACGAAAATGTTGTAATATCTGTATATTTTGTATTGATTGATGAATGAATTTTTATGTACATGAAGTCCTCAATTTATACAGATTATTTACAACAAGGTACTGACAGCTCATACATATCGAATAAAATTTTGTTGTTATAGCAATTTCTGCCTTCTAGAATCTTTCAGACTATGCTCTCCTGTGTGTGCGTATATGATAGGCTTTGATGGACCTTCTTGTGTTGGACTCTCATTTTGTGTTGACGGGCTTGAATTTATATCAAGTGATGTGAGTCCATTTCTTTGCATACCCAATTTACTTTGCAAGGCACTTCTCGTAACAAAATCAAGTGCACAAATTTATTAGTTCATCAGCCAATTACATAGGTCAGCTTACAAAGGAAGTTAAGCTTATTTAGGAAACTCCATTCTTAGAAGTTAGGCTTACATCCCGACATACAAACAATTAACATAACTGAGGAGTAGGAGATCGGAAGAAATCATAGGAAAAGAACAACGTCATATTCATTATTTGACTGTCCTGGCTTTCGCCTGATATTTAAGATAACGCATCATCTTTTTAATATTTTATGCGAGTTTTTGGAATGTCTTTTTTTTGTCATGACCTTTGTGCTTAGATATGTGATTTACTCAGTACAGGAACACAGAGCACGCACTTGCAGGTTCCCTCTTAGCTACTATCGAAATCATCATTTACTGTATTCGTTTACTTCTTCCTTATTCTATGTAGTTTTGTTCAATCGCTGTGCTGGCTTGGAAATGCTTGTTTTTTAAGGCGACAATTGTATAATATAGTTATCTGTAACTATATAAGGATAGTATGAACAGCACCGACAGGCATGATATGTTGAAAAATTCTTGTTTCTAGACACACAAATCTGACGCAAACAAGGATATGTATAGAGGAGAAAAAAAATCTTCTTTGCTGGAAAAACAAAACAGTACAAAGCACTCTCACAA
>JANVCQ010000006.1:40077013-40089804 GCA_025531925.1 Erythroxylum plowmanianum | reverse complement strand
ACCCTCCCATCCCTCTCCAACCTTCCCCTCAAGCAAACCACCTTGCCATAGAACTATCCTCCCATTCTGTTATGCTCTGTGCAGGTCCCACTCTTGAGGAATCCTCCCGGGCCGAAAGTGACGGTCATAACCCTATGGAGGGCATTGAATCTCCGTCGGGGTCTGATCCTCGGATGACCCCCAGCTCTCCCCTCAACGACACCTCCTCTGACGCTCTAGCTAATGGGCCTCACATTATGGAGTTCCAGGATGTGTGTAGCCCTGACGAGGTCTCTACTCAGTCGGAAGAGCCAGTAGCTCTTCCTGCAGCTGCTGCTGGAGGTATGGATTCGACCTCATCTCCTATTTAATTCCCGATCTCTTTTATGTCTATTCTTCTTTGGAATTGCCAAGGTGTTGGGGGATCCAGCTTCCTTGCTATCCTTCGTAATTATTTGCGTATGTATAAGCCTAGTATCCTCGCCTTATTTGAGACCCGTATTAGTGGCCATCGTGCCAATGCGGTTATTCGGTCTCTCGGCTATGTTTACTCTTTCCGCGTTGAAGCCGTGGGTTTTTCGGGCGGTATCTGGCTTTTATGGCAGGATGGGATCGATCTTTCTGTGCTGGTTGCCCATCGCCAATTTGTCCACACCACTGTCACAATCAACTCTATCACTTTTGATTTTACCGCTGTCTACGCGAGTCCGCAGGTAGCTACTCAATCCCTCCTTTGGCCTTTACTTGGCTGGCTCGGTCGCCAAACGCATCGGCCTTGGTTGGTTGGAGGGGATTTTAATGTGAAATTGGAACATTCGGACAAGCGTGGCGGTTCCTGTACTGCTCGCGTGGTCAGTCCTCCCTTTCGACACTGGGTTCAAGAGTGTGGGCTTCATGATTTGGGCTTTGTGGGCTCTAAGTTCACCTGGCGTCGTGGCGACATACAAGCTCGTCTTGACAGAAGTTTTGGGTCCTCTTCCTGGATCCAGCACTTTCCTCATACGAGTAATTACCACCTTTCCTTCTTGGGTTATGATCACCGTCCTCAATTTCTTTCTCTCCATGAGTACCTCCCTCGTTCTATAGGTCTGCCTGCTTTCCGCTTCCAAAATGCTTGGCTCTCGCATCCAGAGTTTGCGTCCGTGGTCGCTCGCCATTGGTCCACCTCGGATGGACCTCCGAGTCAAGCTCTAGCCTCGCTTTCTTCCCATCTTTTACGTTGGAACCAAACTGATTTCGGGAATATTTTCCACCGTAAGCGTCGTCTCCTCGCTTGGCTAGAGGGCATCCACCAATCCACCACCCCTACCAACTTGGACGCTATGCTTGCTTTGGAAGATAAGCTAAGTGCCGACCTGACTCAAGTCCTGTGTGAGGAGGAAATCTTTTGGCACCAGCGCGCTTGGTGCGACTGGCTTTTTCAAGGGGACCGCAATACTAAGTTTTACCATACGGTGACTCTTGCGAAGAGGCGAAAATTGAAGGTGGAGTCTCTTTTTGATTCAGATGGGGCCCTGGTCTCGGACCCCCTCGGCCTGAGTCAATTAGCTCACACTTTCTTCTCCCAGCTTTATTCGAAGGATATTGGGACTCCTCCTCCCTTTCCCCTCTCGGGTCATTTCCCACTGCTCTCGGCTGAGAGCGTACGCGATCTTAGCCTTCCCCTTCATGAGCTTGAAGTCAGGACTGCGGTCTTCTCTATGAATCCCAATAAGGCCCCGGGGATAGATGGGTTTAATGCTCTATTTTTTCAAAAACAATGGGCCACTGTGGGGCCCACCGTGGTGGATTATTGTCGGGAAGTTTTCCGCTCTGGTCGTTAGGACGAAGCCCTTAACATTACAGTATTGGTCTTAATCCCTAAAATCCCTTCTCCGTCTCGGATGGCTCACTTCCGGCCTATCAGCCTTTGCACTGTTCTCTATAAGGTCCTTTCCAAAATCCTAGTGAACCGCATTAAGCCTCAGTTGGCACATTTGGTGGCTGACACCCAATGCAGCTTCATCCCTGGTAGGCACATTACGAATAACATCATCATTGCTCAAGAGGTCATCCATACGATGCGTCAGAAACAAGGCAAGACCGGCTACCTAGCTCTCAAGGTTGATTTGGAGAAAGCCTACGATCGGCTCAGTTGGGATTTTGTCCACACCACGTTGTCGGACGTTGGGTTCCCTGCTCTGCTTATCCGGCTTCTTATGCAGTGTGTGACCACGGTCACCATGCAAGTCGACTGGCAAGGATCTAGGACTCCTCCGTTCTGCCCCTCTCGTGGTCTTCGTCAAGGCGACCCACTTTCTCCGTACCTGTTCGTTCTGTGTATGGAACGTTTAGGTCATCTTATCTCTTCTGAGGTGCGTCAGGGTCGTTGGCGTCCGGTCCATATGGGCTCTGCCGGGCCTCCCATTTCGCATTTGTTCTTTGCTGATGATTTGGTCCTCTTTGCCAAAGCGACTAATTCCCAGGTTCACCTTATTGCTCATACCCTGGAGACTTTTTGCATGGCGTCGGGGCAAAAAGTCAACACTGAGAAAACCAGGATTTTCTTCTCCAGAAATGTTTCTCCTGACGTCGCTCGCCGGCTTAGTCAATCTTTACATGTCACGCGTACGACCAATCTAGGGAGGTATCTTGGAGTTCCACTCATCCACGAACGCACTACGAAGCACACTTACCAGCATATCGTGGATGCAGCTACCAAGAAGCTCTCAGGTTGGAAGGCGCAGACCTTGTCGCTGGCCGGGCGAGTCACCCTCGCCCAATCGGTTCTCTCTGCTCTCCCTATTTTCACCATGCAGACGGTCCGCCTTCCTCGTCACCTCTGCGATGAGTTGGAGCGTCTCACCCGCACTTTTGTCTGGGGCGGTACCGGTGACCATCGGAAACTTCATCTAGTCAGGTGGGAAGACGTTTGTAAACCCAAACAAGCTGGGGGTCTCGGGCTAAAACGTCTCCGCACGTCTAATGATGCCCTCTTATCCAAACTTGGTTGGGAATTGATTTCTCAACCCAACTCGCTTTGGGTAAAAGTTTTACGGTCCAAGTACCGTCTGGATCTGACCACTATCCCTCTCTCGCTTCACCGCTCCCGGTCTTCCCACACTTGACGGGGTTTGGCCGCGACTTGGCACTACGTCCGCCAAGGCCTACGGTGGACGCTAGGTACTGGACGGCGCATCCTGTTTTGGTTGGATTCCTGGGTGCCGGGATGGGGTCCTCTAGTCTCAGTGGCCACCGCCCCTATTCCGCCAACGGCTCTTTACACCCCAGTGGCTGACTATATGACTGATACTGGCTCTTGGCATTGGCACCGGTTCCAGCACTACCTCCCCTCCTCCGCCTCCATGGCTATAGCAGCGATCCACTTACCTCACCCAAGCACCACCGAGGACACGTTTCAGTGGGGCCCTACTCCCAGTGGCACGTTTACCACAGCTTCTGCTTACGCTTTAATCGAGGGGCCTGATTCGGGTTCGACTGACCGAGACTGGACTCCTATCTGGAAATGGGCCGGTCCACAGCGGATCCGGGCATTCCTCTGGCTAGTGCTTAAGCAAAAGCTTCTGACTAACTACCAGCGGGTGGCCCGACATCTCACGCCTGACAACCAGTGTCCATCTTGTGGTCTTGTGGAGACGACTTTGCATGCCTTGCGTGACTGCCGGCAAGTCACCGATTTCTGGCGTACTTTTACGCCTGTTCTTAGGGACCCGGATTTCTTCCGTCAGGATGTTGCTCAATGGGTGATCAGCAATTTGTGTACAACCGCCCGCTTTAGGCAGGTTCCTTGGTCCACTATCTATGGGGTGGCATGTTGGTTCATTTGGCAATGGCGCAATAAAACTATATTTGAGGAGGGCTTCACTTGGTCTTCTGATGGCCATCGGGCGGTCTTGGCTTATGTCCAATGGATCGACCAAGCTAGCATTGTAGAGGAGAGTGTGTTTGGACCTCAGGGGTCAGCTGTGGACCAATTGATCGGATGGGTCAAGCCACCAGCAGGCTGGGTTAAACTCAAACGGATGGGGCCGTTAAGAGTGGGGCCAATTTCGCCACGGCCGGTGGCCTGATCAGGGACTGTCGGGGCCGGTGGTGCGGGGGTTTTCTTCATCACATAAGCCGGAGCTCCCCCCTTGCTGCAGAACTTTGGGGTGTCTACTCGGGGCTCCAATTGGCTTGGAATAGGGGCTTCCGGCGAGTTATCCTTGAAGTGGACTCCCTGGAGGTAATAAATATCTTATCCACATCCAGCGTCCCTTCGACTGACTTTTCTTTGTTGGTGGCAGGTATTCGGGAGCTAATGTATCGAGCGTGGGCCTTGCAGTTCCAACACGTTTATCGGGAAGGCAATCAGAGTGCGGACAGTCTTGCTGTGCTAGCTGCTTACTCCAGCCCCGGAGTCCACTCTCTTCAGGAGGCTCCGTCGCTTATTCTTACCACTATGGCCCGTGATTCTCACGGTGTCTTGTACCGCCGCTCTCGTTAGGAGTAGCTCCTTGTCTTCTTTTTCCTTGTATTCAAAAAAAAAAAAAAACTAAAACAAAAAATATTAGTTAAGAGATGGCAAAAAATGTAATATTTGGATCTTAAATTTGATTTAATTGAATCGAGTTTACTTAATTTAAATATTAAAAATTTAATCCACTCAAGCTAGAATTTGATAATTTTTAATGAAATTAATTATAAGAAATTAAGTTTACTTGATATACAAGTCAAATTATATTTAATCATAATTTTTATACTCAACTAATCATGAAAAATGGACTAGCTTAACCTAAAGTTAACAATTTAAATTATACTTAACTAAATTTAGATGTTTGATTTTAAATTTAATATTATTATTTTTAAAATCTAATTAATTAAAAAAATCAAATAGTCTAATGCAAAATTAATAAATTAAATTATATTTAATCATACTCAATTTCGAATCTTAAGGTTTCAAAGCCTGATTAGTTGGATAACATCTTCTTTCTTATGAAGTTTTTTAAATAAACAAGTTGTTTATTTTTAATTTTTAGTTTTTAATTTTTATTTATGTTATTAATGTAAAATAAGATAGTCACCTTTTATTCATTAATCCTTAAACAATTAATAAATTTTATGAGTTAAATGTAAAAAATAGCCTGCTAAATTGAACTTTACTACTTAAAATAAAAATGATAAATACGTTATAATTCATATACATCTATTAACAAACTATGAAACACAATATTAAAAGGTTTATCATGTGAGAAAAGATTCATGAATTGCTTGTGAATACAAAGAAATATTAATTAAAAATATAAACAACTATCAAAAGTTTATTAATTATACTTTTAATTAATAAAAAAACACTTTTAATGATTATCAATTCTTACAACTATTTTAATAAGTTATTTTAATAATAAAATTTGAGAATTTTTCTTTAAAATATTTTTTTATTCCTATAAAATCAATAAACTACAATTTAAATAATGGAAACTTTATTTTGCCTTGAACTAGATTAAATTTGTCTATATTATTTAAGTATTTAAGGTATATATATATATATAGAGAGAGAGAGAGAGAGAGTACTAAATTTAATTATAAAAATAGTATTCAAATTACTAAATCATATGAAGTTTTTTTTTAATAAAAACTATTGTGGATTATTGCCAAACCAAACTCAAGTCAATGCCAGTGCACAGCCACAAAGTGGATCTTCGTGACCTAGCAACAAGGAGCATCCACAACCACAACCACGAGCCACCAACTTTGCCCTACCCCACTTACCAATTGGCTTCCACTTGCCAACCAAGAACTCTTAAAAGATTCTGTTTGATGGCATCAAACTACTGCTGAATGTCTCTTACATGAAAGATCCCACCACTGGCCAAGCTTTTCCTTCAATGGAGATGTTAACATCTTAGAATCTGACGCATCACTAGTTCTCCATTGCTAAAACTATAGGATAAGCATTATCCTAGCTTATCTGCAGATGAACTTAGCAGTTACTATAATATCTGCAGATTTTCTTCAGATTCATGGAATGCAAACGGGTGAACTTGTTTTTGTACAGCAATTAGTTGTATGAAACTTGGAAAACTTCATAATAAGTTCCAACTTTTATACACAAGAGTGACAAGACTAAAGCTCAGATCGATGGGTTACACCAGAACTCACTACCCTAGTAGCCATGGAAAACTTCATAATAAGTTCCAACTTTTATACACAAGAGTGACAAGACTAAAGCTCAGATCGATGGGTTACACCAGAACTCACTAACCTAGTAGCCAGCAGAACCAAAATAAACATCACACCAACCATTTTTAACAAGCCTAAACATGAACTAAGCAGCTTGACATCATGAATAAATTAACAATCGTAATACCATGAGAGAACACTATTTCATGCGCTTCAAGCTACTGTCATACTTCATAATCAATCCCCTTTTAGAGTCAGCCGGTCAGTTGTTTCTCTTTTATCAGCAGACAAGGGAAGACCTTAGAGTAGGTGCAGATGGGAGATTTGTGCAAGATGCCCAACGGATCACTGATTCCGTCACCAAGAAATCTAGTTGTTCACTCTCTCCAAAGCCGATTGTGCGGTTCCTCTTGCTGTGTATGCCCAACATCCTGGAACCTAGTGCTCCTCCTGCTCTCTTAATCTCGGCTGGCTTCTGTTCCATTTCTCTGGCTTCACAGCCACAGCATAGAGAAGACTCAGACAATATAAGATTCTCCCAGCTTGTCTCTGCATACAGGTTGTTAAAAGTCCAAATCAAGTGATATTCAATCTCTGAGGACAATAATACAGTATCAGAAGTTAAGTGTAGTACCTCTGTGAATTGCATCTAATATGCTGGCATTGTTGCTTGAGAAGTTTAACGTGCCTCGCTCAATGTCAGAACTGGGACTGAAGAATGCAAAGCTAGGCATTGAAGATACAGGCGGAGATGATTCCAAGGCCTTGGAATCATCACTGCTACGGAAAGAAAACCCGCCAGATATAAAGCAAGGAGTTGATGGTTCCACTGAGAATGGAGATAAGGATGCTCTACGTGTAAAAGTAGGTGATTGATCATCACAAATTACTGATGATGCTCCATTCCCAAAGCTGATGTCCTCATGTCTAGCCACCAATGAAGAGAATGAGCTGCCACCCACATTCCATTCTTCAGAGTTTTCTCTGTCATATTGACTAATTTCTCCGGCGCATGAACCATCGTTTGCCATCCAGGAATGATCTGCGGACCAGGTTGAATAAACATGAAAACAAATTAAGCAATCCAACATAATCAGGTCCGATGTCTGATAGTGGAACTAAAGAAAAGAAAAGGCCTACCTAAAACCTGCTGAGCAGTAAGCCTTTTCAAGGGATCAGTACAAAGCATCCCCCTGATTAACTCCTTAGCAGATTCCGTTATGTGATCCCACGGATTAGATGGGAACCGGAGATCAGCTGCCCTCACCGCATCAAAAATACGTGATTTAGTCTTACCCCAAAATGGTGGCATCCCACTGAGGAGTATGTAAAGAATAACGCCAGCACTCCAAACATCAGCAGCCTGGTTATAGCCTCCTACTAATACCTCAGGAGCTATGTAGAAAGGGCTCCCAACTGTCCCATGCAAACTCTGCCCTGTTTGAACAGAAGCCATTATAGAAACAGTTAAAACTCAAAGCTTGATCTCCAGAAACACAAGACACGCAGCTAAAAATAGTATGAAACAATATACCAGGTGTGATGTATGTCGCAAGGCCAAAATCTGCCAATTTAATTGGAGAAAAGGAGGATTTTGTAGCCAAGAGGATATTCTCTGGCTTCAAATCCCTATGAACAACCCCAAGTTCATGACAATACAGAATCACTTGCATCAGATGCCTGAATAGAACCCTAGCATCAGCCTCGTGATACCGTCCGTGCCTTTCCAGCTGATGAAAAAGCTCACCTCCTGCGCAAAGTTCCATTACCAAATGAACATAATCTTCATCCTCGTAAACCGCCTTCAGATCTACGACATTCGGGTGCCCAGATAACCTAGTCATTATTTCAATCTCAAGTTTAACACTTCTAGCATCATCAGAGGTTACCAATCTATCCTTTGAAATAGATTTGCAGGCAAATACCTCCCCGGTTAACTTATCCGTGCATCCTCTAATAACACCAAACTGTCCCCAACCCAGCTGCTCTCCAAGAACATACCTATCGTTCAAGCTTGAGGTTTGGTTGGTGTCCAGAATGGATCCACTTAAGCTTGAAATTATGTAAGAATTGGATGGCTGCTTAAGCAATTCATTATGGCTGTTACTCTTGGCAACAGCCATACCAAAATCTAACTCCCCAAATCAGCCAAAGGTCTCAAATCAGAGTTCACACAGATGATTCTCTAGTTTTAGGGCTCTGTGTGTGAACAACTTTTGAGAAAAATGGGAAGAGAAACGTAAGTTAGCAGAGAAGAAGAGTAGGTTAAAATTCTAGAATTTAGCTGAAATAACCGTTGACCAAAACAACAGTGGATGTCAAACCCTCGAGGAAGCTTCTTCTGGCCGCATTCCAAAGACGCAGAAGGAAAGCGATGCTCGCTTATGGTGACGAATACGGTACTATGTATCTAGGCAATACGTCGCCTCCACTATAGCCTTAAAATCTTCGAATCAAAACCAGGAATTTCATCAAACATTGGCTGGATCACCTGGATCTGAAGAAACATTAAATCGTAACAAAGCTGAGTCTTTGATCAACAAGTTCAAATGACAAAAGGGTATGAAACCAAACCCAAATATCCCACTTTTTTCACCAAAAGTTTTGATTTTCTCCAACTTTCGACGCTCACAGGAAGTTCCAATTATAGTAGAAAAGAAACCCACAAACAGGTTCCATCAGCATCATGTACTACATCCCCATACACAAAGATATCAACTTTAAACCTAACCCACCAAACTCATCCCACGACTCGAACAACCCAGATCCCAAAATCTCCCAAAAACCATGAATATCAGCACCAGCGATTGAACCCACATCTCCAAATCCCGCAACCAAACTAAACAAGCAAGTACAGATACGAAGAAACAGAGAGGAAGAGAGAGACAATGACCTGGTTAGTCGAGAAAGAGAGACAGAGAGGACCACAAGGAGAGGCCGTTGGAGCAGAAACTTTGAGCCCCTCCAGGTCCTTTGTGGGCTCTCTTTGGTCTCCTCTTTTCAAATATTTGAAGCAAACTCCAACCCCCCCTCGATGTCCCTGTTTTTCTCTTTTGTTTTTTTCCCCTTGAATTTAAAGTTCTGCTTACCTCAAACGATGATTTTTACATTCGATGAATGTGAGATTACACATCGTAGCAGTGACTTTGACGTTTAATGTTGTGTTTGTGACAAGGAAGTAAGCTGTATTTCACTATTTGTCCGTGTCCTAAGCTGTCTTACTAATTTTTAATCATTTTAGAGTTAAAATTTCCTTAGCCAAAGCTAATAGGTCAAAAAGCTCTGTTTTTCTCACCTACAAAGATCATTCACCATTGGCTTATAATAAAGACCGCTATAAAAGGAGGTGATTGGATAAGCCTAATCTAGTTGGAGCTCTATGACTGTTTAGAATCTGTTCTTATGTCCAAAAGCCAGGCCCCTTTTAACTGTTTCCTCTGTTTTGTGTGTTTTAGTGCCTGTTTACTAGCTTAAGAAGTGAAGACAGGAGTAGATATGTTATCTAAGTTTAAGGTTTTTTTGGGAAGGAACTATGTTTTGATGGTAAGAAACAAAGAATACTATCAATCTAAAGTTCTTCAGATTTTAGTCCGACAAAAGAGTTCAGTGGCAAAAGCGAAGTGCTTGTTGTGTGTATGGGATAAGCATACAGCTTGAGCCAGGCATTTTAGTTACGAACAAGTGGGTAGGTTGAAGACGACGAATACAATAACACTACAGCCAATGAAAGGCATCTAATCTAAACAGAGAAAGACCAATAAATGGACAGATACGAGGGCTATGAATAGGCTTTCAATCAATACTTGCCCTGTTTTCTTTTGGGGATTCTGTCCCTATCCATTACGCCGAAAGGATCTCGTTACATTACATAGATGATAGGACAAAAGCTAGATAACGCCACAGAAGAGCTTACATATCACATGAACACCTCAAATGAGGCAAGTTTTGAGGTGGACAGTAACAAATTATACGATGGAGGCCAACAAGCTTGTAACTTGACATTTCTCTTATTCAATTTGTAAGATTTTGAGTTCAAGTCCCCCCAAAAGACGAAGAAGAACAAAAGAAACCATGCAAATGTGGGTTGACTCTCTTTCTTTCTCTTTTTTTTTTTCTCTCTCTAATTTTTATTTGCAAAATAAAAATTAAATCAAGAAATGAAAATAAGAATTATTAATAAAATAGAATAAAATTCTTACAGTTTGATTTCACTTTTATATTTCTGTTTTGATTTTCATTTTTGATTTTCTGATTTTAAACAAAAATATATTTAATTGTTAATTTTGATCTAGTTGTACTTTTATTATTGATAATAATTAAACAATAAATAAAATTCAAAAAGATAATTTTATAAATTAATTAAGTAAATAATATTATTTTAATATTTCGTGGAATATTTATATTTTAAGTAATTAAATAAGTAAAATTCTATTTATAAACTAATATCTATTTGTTAATGTATACCTTAATAATGTAAACCAATTTTATTTGAAATTAATATATTTTTAAATATTTAAATTTTAAAATATTTTTTAAATTTAAACTAATTAGATAGTATATTTATTATTATTACTTAATATTAAATAATTAAATAATATATGGTTAATTAATAGTATTATTTTAAAAAATAAAAATAAAAAACCAACTTTTATAGATCTCATAGGTTATAAAATTTAAAAGAGTTATAAAAAATGAAAGAAACTAAAAACAAAAGATCAAAATAAAAATTCAAATAGCATATGTCAAACGTTTGGTCTGGTCCAATTCAAAGTAAGCCTTCTTCTACAATTCAGGCGTCTCAATTTCTGGTTGTGAAAGCCCAAACCTTTCCTTTTGATGGGTCACTACTCACTAGACGCACCCTTTGTGTGGTTTACAAGCGTCGTCATCGCTGATACTGAATGGTGGATGGACGTTGTAAAGCTTCTGGTTTTGTATCCGTAGGTAGGCAAAGTCAACGTTCTTGGACTTCTTCAGTCCTAAATCACAATTTCCTTGAAATCCCCCAATTTGGCTATCTCTGTGAGAACTCTGATTATGAAGGTAAGGTGTTTGTCTTTATGTGAATCTCATGGGGTTGTGTTGTTCATACTCTTCTTGTCTCGTGGGTAGGTGTTTTGGTTGAGCAAAGTTCCAATCTTTAATGGCACAGTCTCTGAGTTCGATTCCTACCGTACCCTTCTCCGGATTAAGCTTAACATCCTATAGAAGAGTTGGAAAACATGGCGGATTCGTGTTCAAACCCTCAAGTGGGCGTTTGAGTATTCGAGCTGCTGAGGACAATGAAGGACGTAGAAGACTAGTTGATATCATCAGAACTGTACCAGAGCGATCGAGAAGGTACTTTCAAAGTCCTTCAAGGAGGGCGCTTTTTGGTGGGATCTCCTTGTTGGGTGGGTTTTACGTGGCCCAGACAATCTCCTTGTCTTTTGGAGCTTTAGGAGTGAACGATGTTATTGCAGCAGTTGTGTGTGTTCTGTTGACTGAGTATGTCACGAAGTTCTATTACAGCAGACCAAAGGTAACATTCCCAGTCGCTCTTCTCAACAACTTCAAGATGGGATTCACTTATGGCCTCTTCATTGATGCTTTTAAGCTTGCCAGTTAGTTATTTTCTGCAGTGTAATGCTCTTCCATTCAATGTTCATTACAGAGTCCTGACCAACTGATTCATGTTCATTACTTTTCATTCTTCAATGACTTCCCATCATGTATGCATTGTGGTTTGAGTAGACAAGTTTATTGGGCTTGCCAATTGGGCCTGAATTAATATGACTCGAAGTTCACGAATTAAGATTTGAATTATTTGCGTTTTAGATTAAATAAAAAAAGGTAGTTAATAATATATTATAATTGAATGAACAGTATCATTGGAGAATGATAATAAAAATTATAATAAATATAGTCAAAAATAAAAATAAATATGAATTCTATTCCTTACTATATTAAGTACTTGTTTGGTTGAACTTTTAGAGAATGGATAAGCAACATTTTTTTTTACCGTAGAAGTTTTTTTTTTTAAATGAATGTTTGACTATAAAATGAAAATGCGTTTTTTTAGTAGATATGGTTTTTTTAGCAACCAAAATATAGCTTTTTAAGAAGTTCAAATTTAGAGCTTCTTAAAAAAGTACTTTTTTATATAGATTTTTTAGATCAATTAATGAGCCTATTTTTTAGTCTCTTTTGTTCTTGGGTTTTACACATAATTGTCACAATATTCACAAACTCATCTTCACTTTTATTTTGAGATTTATATAATATTATTTGACTTTTTAATATTAGTTTTACTTATGTTATAATCCATATAAAAGATTTAATTGCATATATTTTCATTTATGTTTCATATAGTTTAAAATTATATAATAATTAATATATTGTGCTTTGCATATTGTTTTATATAATTTAAATAATATTTATATGCATAAATAATTTTTATTGCAAAATAGAATATAGTTAAAATTAATAAAAGTTCTTTTTATTTTTATGTTACCAAACAATTTACTATATGAAGCTCTTTAAAAAAGTTATTTTTTTAATTGACTGCCAAACAGTCTATAAGTTTAAATGGTTGGCTCAACTGACTTAAAATTTTAAAAAATTATAGATTAAAATAATATTATTTTAATAAATTATATAAAAACCATTAT
>JANVCQ010000006.1:40000840-40025625 GCA_025531925.1 Erythroxylum plowmanianum | reverse complement strand
ACAATGTAGCATTATCCATCATCCACATTTATACAACATCATCCTATGAGCGTTTACAGCTCAGTCTACAAAATATAGTACATACTAGAGGAATTAACAAAATTTAAAAACAAAGACTAGTTCTTCAGTCCCAACTGACTGAACTTTGAGCCTTGCCTTGCCTTTACTACAAAAGTTGTACAAAACGCTTCTAATGCAGTCTTAGAATCTAAGTCGTCGCTCTCTCGAACCTGAAATTGTCAACGTTGCAATTTTGGTGACTTTTACGAACTCAGTAGAGTAACCATCCTCGATTGTTCACTTTTGTCAAACCACAAAGCAATTGATAATCATCTTACCACATAATTCACATCAACCTAACTATCATCAAGTAATATCATAAAACACTTTGTACACAATGGTCATATTTCAATCATATAGTCTAAACAATTCATCATTTCATTAAAATTTTGCATAACACAGTCAACAATAATTTATCACAGATTCATTCAAGAAAAGTTCTCACAATAGTGTAATCATTCAATTTATTCATTTCATATGGGAAAGCAATGTTTATGAGACACATTCATTTGTTACGTTGTTGTGACCGTGTACCTTTTTCACTATCCTGTATTCGTTGTAGATACCCGGCTCTTTCATACCGTCCCTTATTCGTTGGGGATACAGGGCTCATTGTACACGTTGAGCCTTAGGCCCTTTCCATAGGTGTCTGAGCTTTAAGCTCTTTTTTTTTAATTAGTGAAATTAGTCACAACTGCCTTTATATTTCATCCATTGGAAATGAAATGCATTCACAAATTCAATCATCATATTCATTCAATCACATTCACATTATTTCTCATTCACATTTGTCATCGAACTTTTAGACCGGCATTCAACATTCATGTTAAGAATCAAATAGTCAATCTCATTTACATACAAGTATCACTTCCAATGTTTTAATCGTGCATCAAAACTCCTCGGACATTTCATGTCCGGAATTCAGTACACAATTCAGTACACATTTATCAATATCAAATTCAATTCAGTAATAACCAAAACAAGTTAAGGTGAGACTATCTTAAGTTACTCACAATTGCTCCCTTTCGCTTATTGCCTTGAAGTCCCGGCAATGTCTGGAAGCGGTCGTTCTACTGGCTCCTTTATATGCAAACAAATACATTTTTATATTACTATATGGCTTATTTAACTGAATAATCATATTTATAAATGTATCATGTAGTATGTATGTTCAATGACGTATTCTCGGGTATACTTCTGTAATAAACCGATGCAAAGACCAATTGTACTCCAAACGTGTCAAAATTCATACATTCATTAATCATTCCAGTTTTTTCTCAAAACCCACTTTTGGGTCAACTTTGCGTAACCAATATGACAAGAAAGATGGTGTATTTCTATAAAATTTTCTTCTAGACAATTGTTCCCCTATGCCTTAGGTTTCTAATGACACTAAGATCATACAATTTGGTTCATTATTCTATGATTTATGCTCAAAATACTACAAACTGAGTACATTTGAAAATTTGACTAGTGCAAGATCATGTATTCAAAATTGTACAACCCATATCTCTCAATTACAATATCCAAAAATTACAAAATTTATACCAATTGAAAGATAAGAGAATAAGCTACAACTTTTGTGAAGATACTTTTGTCTGATTCGGCCTACATCAATACAGTTTATTCAATAACGACAGGATATGATTTCTGTCCCTGGTAGTACTACAGCCTAAGCCAAAACTCAATTTCATGCCAAATTTTGAAATTTATAGAGACAGAATTAAAATTAGACTTCTTCAAGAAAGTTAAGAAAGTTATAGCCATATGTCTCTAATTTAATCTAAATTAAGAATCAACTCATTTGGAAATATACAGATCAGGATATAATCAAAATACCGAAGCATGTTCAATTAAAATATTCTAGTTCGTATATTCCAGCAGACCTCCTCACTTTCATCCAATCAGTCTTTTTCAAATCAATTCAGATAACTCTAAATTTTTATGGAAAGGAAAAACAATGTCTTAGGACTGTATTGGTTTAATTTTCAAATTATTTGGAGCTTGGGAGATAAAGTTGTAATGAACGAAAGATGTTCAAAACATTCTCTCTTTAGTAAACCTTTGGTATAACTCCTCTTGTCTTCTCTCTCTAGATTAACAAAACACAAGTTTTCTTCTTCTTTACCATAAACTGCAGATTTCTTCACTCTTCGTCCTCTCTTCCACTTACCTCATCATCTCTAATTTATACTCTCACATTTATCTCTTCATTTCAACTCCCATTTCAATTCAACTTACTGTCAAAACCTCTCAAAATTCAAAATCACACACAATATCACAATCAAATTTCACATTTGGTTTTCCTGCAAAATTTCTACACTTGTTTCATTTTCTGCATTTTTTTCCAACATTAATTTATAGTTCAAAAATATAGAACCTAAGTCCAGTTTCCGTAGTTGCCTACTCCTCAAATTCTCAAACTTCAACACACACTTTCTGCACATTTCAACTTTATTAAATTCTCATCTAACTCATTCTTAACATCACCAAAGCTTTCCTTCTTACACACCTCATGCATGAATTCATTTCCAATCATTAAAACATCATCAAAACCATTTACAATATTCAGTAAATTTGAAAACACAACTTACTTGGTTTCAGAAAAAAATTCCAGCAATAAGAGAAGAACATGTTTCGGTGGATGAAAAAAATAAGATATGGTTTTAGTGGAAGTAAAATCATGAGAGCAAAGTAGTATCTAGACTGCCAATTATACAACCAGATGCAAGTAGTGATTCAGTGATGGTTGATCAAGAAGAGAGTGTGATGATGTTCAGTGGGGAACACCGAGAGAGAGCTGGAGACTTGTTCTTCTTCTCTTCTTTTTTTTAAATATACATGTGGCACCTATGCATGTAATCCATTTGTCATGCATGTGAGGTTGTCACATGTCACACTCCCATTTGTTTATTTTTTCTGGTCCAAAATACCTTAAAATTTTGAAAATTCTCTAAAATTTACAAAATTTTTGAAATAATCATAATACTCTCTAAATAAATTTTCAACACAAATAATCCAAAATTCACATTTTAATCTCATTTATAAATCAATTATACCCCGAAAATATCAATGAATGCATATACAATTATTTCATGAATGCCAACACAATTCACATATTTAAGCATGTCATATGATGCATGAAATGGAAATTTCTCAGTATACTCTTATTTACACTATTCTGGGATCCTAGCCCCTAATATAGGATATTGGGACATTACAATAGTATGATTATACAAGCGTAATTTTGACACCCTTCTAATGGTTGTAAGTTATGACTTAAATGTATGAACACAGATACATATTTTATGACTTAAAATATGTATCATATAATTTGTCAATATATGAACTGTGAAATTTGTAAATGATTAAAGGAAAATGTTACAGTGCCTGCTTGATTATCTTGGTGGTGGATAGATAGGCTTGCCTATAGGAATATAACGTAGCTGCTACAGTTTGACACCAATGGTGTCTTCATTTCGAGACTATAATATCTCCACAGTTTGATGCCTTCGGGTATCCACAGTTTGATACTTTCGAATGTCCACAGTTTTGATGTCTTTGGATGTACACAGCTTCCGTTATCCACACCCATGAGATTGTGTAGGCTTAACACAAAAAGTAAAGTAAATAATTACAAAGAAGAAATACAATATGACAACATAATAATTGGTATTGATGAGCATCTGCGTTTATATTGATAATTTGTATCAATGAGTATTGAATATCCATGTTTGATTTATAAATGTGTATTTTCAGTATATGGATAATATGTTGAAGCATATTTACATTATGTATTTTGCTTAAGTGTGTCATCACTGCTTACATGAGCGTTGAATGTTAATATTTGATTTATGAATGTGAATTTATAATATGTGAGTTGTGATATTTCTGAATGTGTGTGCTTGGCTGATTACTGCTGTGAGTGGTCGTCCAAACTAAGTGTTAGAGATAACAACCTGACCCATGGCCCAACGGGTCGGTGGCTGCTGACCCATGGCCTAGTCCTATCATGGGCTGATCGGATCATGACTTAGGCCGACTCGTCTACACTTTTTTAAAAAAATTTGAAAAAACGGCATCCTTTTTGACAAAACGATATCGTTTTGCACATTTCCTTCGAGCTACCGGCCAGGACTAGAACAACCCCTACCAGAGCACTACCTGTGGCCTAATCAACCTGGGCCTAAGTGGGGCCGAGCTGGGTGGGCCAGGCCAAGATTGCCATCCCTATTAAGCGTTTTCTCCACTAAACTTTCAAGTTTAACACGAGTGTTAATCCGTATAGGTCTAGGTCATAGGAGTGAGGTACAGGAGAAATATCTGCAGAGACCAAGACCGACAGTTAGGGGTAAAAGTATATTTGGATGTGTCTTTTGATTAAAAAATGGTTGTATATGTAATAAAGGAAACTGCATGTTTTCCTTTTGGATTAACATGTAAATATAAAGATGTAATACTACTTTTCTATGATAATGTTAAATTATATAAAGTTTTATAAAAAAAAATTGTGTTATGATAGTCCTTATAAGTAAATAGAAATGTATGGCGTACTGTTTGTACAAAAATTTAGTTGCTATGTATATGGGTGGTTGCAAGTTCCATATAAGAGGTGTTACAATCTAACTCTGTACATACTTTTGATGAATTTGAATGCTAAGTCATTGACAAATAACTTCACCATCAACACTTTAAAGAGAAAAGTTGACATCCACTGCATTATCCTCAAGCATAAGCCACTACTCTAATAGTTTCATTCTCCCGAGTCCAAAAGACCAATCATTTTCTGAATATAAAAACAAACTTGAAGGATCAAAATGAACTACCTTTCTTAATTTCTCTGTGACTGTTTCAGCTTAAAATAATGAGATGTAACATCAATGGTGGATTCATCTTCCAGGGCAATAAGTTTGATTTCAATCATTTAAGCTTAGTTTATCTCAATCCATCGTCTATTACTAAGTCTCAGGATGATGTTCTAATTAATACAACTGTTCCTCGTCTGTCAACCTTCAGGAAATCATGGTGTCCTTATGCCAATTCCGACCCGAATTACGTGTTTTGAGTAAATCACTTAACAAATTATCGACTCGTAATTAAGTGAAAAACTTGATCAAGCTAACATTTAATATCTCCATCAGTTGGATCTTTGAATTGGTAAGCAGCCCCTTTAGTTTTTCTGATGTTGAAAGCTAATCCAAGTAGCCGATCAAAGTATCAGACTGTGTCATCATCAGTACAATGCTTGGATAATATGGACAAAAGGATAAGACAAGCAATTTCTTTTGTGGCTGCTGATGAAATCAGAAGAAGAAGATGACCCACGTTGGACTGATTCTTTTTCTTTCTTCAAAATGTTAAACTCTTGTGGATAGATTTTGTTATCTGTAGCCTAACCAATAGGGATGTTAACGAGTCGGGTCAAACTCACGCCCTTTTTAGCCTAGTAAGACCTGACGGGCCACTGACATGGCCCAAAAATAATGTCATTTTTTAAGTTACAGTCAGGCCAACCACTTTTAACTCATAACCCGCTTATGACAATCCTAGGGCAAAATTAACATCTCTACTAATATGGAAATTCTATCAAGAAGAAAGAGATCGTATAAAAAATAGTGATTTTTGTCCTTTTTTTGTAGTTTTACTTACTTTAAAGAATATTTTATTAATTAATTTACTAAAAATATTTTTTTTGATATTGTGATTGATTGTTAGTTGATATATAATTATTTTGACCTGATTTAATAACCTTTTTATATTAAATTAACTTGTTGAAATTATAAATTATAAAGTTTCTTTTAAAATTAATTTAAAATAATAAAATATTTTTGAATGAGTAAAATTATCAAGAAAATGCATATTTTAATCCTAATTATAAAGTCCATTCTTTTTTTTCACATTTAATACTGATAATAATCTAGGTTAAGTTTAGATTCTTTAAAAATTATATCTAAGTCTGACCAAATTTGATTTAATTTATTAATTTTGATTGGATATTTCTCAAGTTTATTTTTTTTAATGATTGATCAAATCGAATAAATGTTATAAAATTATTAATTCATTCAAATTATCATAAACAATCTTTCTATTAAATAAGAGTAAAGATCGTACTTTTAGATCTTTTCAGACCTCAGCAAGGTTCTCATTAAAATGTTATTGTCATTTAATTATTTCAATCAAATTGAACCGAATTAGAATTAATTTATCATTCATGTCCATATCAATATGCTGACTATTTAGAGTGAAGGGGTAGTTTCCTTAAACAATTAATTCATATTACATAAAAAAAAAAGTTTAATCTCTTGCACAATAAGCATATGATATAATTTCTTTAAACCTTCTTTCAGTTCAATCTGGACATGTTGCATTTAAATATCTTAGCACTTAAGTTTCATGGTCATGGACCCTTTATCTTTTCCTTTCACATTAAGCCTTTTTCAGACTTTGCTTTTCCATCTTTCCAAAAGCTACAACCATTGTCTGTTTCACTTTAGCTGATAAAGTTAAAGCTTGGAACTGTTGGGTGTCCCCAAGTCAAAAATATAACACTAACTAAAGATACTAAAAATACTAATTGATGTTACCATTAAGGAATCGATTTATAAGATTAATAAAATCGACCAAATCATGATCATAACTTAAAAGAATGACAAGTTAAAAATAAAAAATGTTAAACTTATAAATATTAATTAAATCGAATTCGTGATGTAGCCTACTAAATGCATACTCTTCCACTCTTATAAGGAAAGCAACATTGATGTTGGAGTACATGAGTAGCCTGATGCAAATCTACCCAAAAAGCAGAGAATATAATCTCACTTATGAAGCTGGACCAGCCAAAAGCCAACTAACACCTAATCATTGGCATGGCCACCAATTAATGGAGGCCACCAAGTACCAACAATAAGTCGTGCGAGTAGATGAAGAAGAAGAAAATGGGGTCATAGACCTTGAGAACCTGGCAATTTCAAGAGCCTTATACTTCAAGCAACGTGTTGAAAATTTTGTAGGGTACCTCTTTTCAGGAGTCATTGTGGAAGATGCCGGCGAAATTAAGGCATTCTTGAAGCGTTAACTATGGTTTGTTGCTTTCTAACTCCGCCTCTGTCCTAAAGCATGAGACAAAGTACGTCAATTAAACACAGCCAAAACTTGGTATGGTTTCAGGATAAAGAGTAACGCAAACATAGCTATACTACAACCACACGTCTTTTATCAAAATATATCTTAAAAAACCAATACTGGACATGCCCTGATCACCAAAATTTGATCTTTCGCAGAAACAGCAACCCGGGTAATTAAAAATATGTATTTTTAGTTTGTTCTAAAGATACTGACTCTGAACAGACCATATACATGACCCGGAGAGGAACAGATTGATTTGGTAGGCAGTGCACAAGGTGAAGCATGCTATTACTTGGTAAGCAACAACTAAAAATTGATCAAAACCAAAGAAGTAACAACAAAGTAGTTTTTATATTACGAGAACTTTGACTGATGTAATAAAGAGTTGGTCAACTTGTCTGGACGACCTCTTCAATTTGTGCTTCGTACCTAAATCCTTAAGAGCAGGAGACGCCCTGTCCCTTCCAAGTTTCAGCAAAATAATAAACTAATCTGACCTTTTCATGCAGCATTCTGTATATATAAAAGGGGAAAGGCAGAGAAGAATAGAAACCAGCAAGAGAGTAAATAAAGGAGAGAAGAAACTGATCAGGATTCACCGGGGATTGCGGAGAGGAGAGCTGAAAAGAGATGCAGTCACCTTGCCTGAAACAAGTTTCCCAGGTATGTCTTCAAGGTTGCTGCCCAGCTCCCATCCTTGGTTTTCCTGAACCCTTGAACAAAATAGGAAAGCCCAGAACTTCAAGTACATCAGCAACATGTCGCCAGAACTTTGCTTCCACTACTGCTTCTATTTTTCCCAACAAACAGTTCACCAATCCTGAGTCTCTTCCATCTTTGGAAGAATCATTTGTAGAATTCATCAAAGCTTACCCACAGTACTCTCAAACCTATCAAGTTGACCGTATACGAGCCCAAGAGTATTATCATCTTTCGCTATCCAACCATACTTGCCTTGATTATATTGGCATCGGCCTTTTCTCTTATTTCCAGCGTCAGAAAGATCAAGTTGTTCCTTCTTGCTCCTCTCCCTCTTTACCTCAAGCCAATTCATCTCCTGATCAAAACACACAGATTCCATTCTTTACTGTGTCTTCCAAGACAGGAAATCTGAAGACTCAGCTACTTTATGGTGGCCAAGAATCAGAGTTGGAATTGGCAATGAAGAAAAGGATAATGAATTTTCTTAGAATATCTGAAAGTGATTATAGTATGGTTTTCACTGCAAACAGAACATCAGCTTTCAAACTTGTGGCGGAGTCTTACCCTTTCAAGACTAGCAAAAGGCTTCTGACAGTTTATGATTATGAAAGTGAGGCAGTGGAAGCGATGATAAATAGCTCTGAGAAAAAAGGAGCTCAAGTCATGTCAGCAGAATTTGCGTGGCCTAGGCTGAGGATTCAGTCGACTAAAATGAAAAAGATGATCGTCAGGAACAGGAAGAAGAAGAAGGAACGGGGACTATTTGTATTCCCACTTCATTCTAGAGTTACCGGAGCCAGATATCCCTACCTGTGGATGAGCATAGCTCAAGAAAATGACTGGCACATCTTGATTGATGCTTGTGCCTTGGGACCAAAGGACATGGACAGCTTTGGTCTCTCCCTCATTCGTCCAGACTTCCTCATTTGTGCCTTTTACAAGATTTTTGGGGAAAATCCATCTGGGTTTGGATGTCTCTTTGTTAAGAAAACTACAATTCCTCACTTGGAGGATTCCTCGTGCACTGGAATGGTGAGACTTCTACCAGCGAGGAATATGTTTCTTTCCCTTGATGAATCTTCTGGAACTGATACAGAATTGGAACAGAGGTCTAAATTTGCAGCAGAAGAAGAGGAATTATCTTCTTCAAACTCTTTCTCAGGTCCTATACCGAGACAAGTAACGCACTCTGGAAAACTGGACAGAGGAGAAACTGCAGCCGCAACAGAAATGGACACAGCATCAGAAACTGAGGAAATCACTCAATCAAAAAAAACAGCTAGCATGTTGCAGAAACAAAATGCAAAAACCAGCAAAAGTGGGACCTTGGAGAGGGAATGTAAGGGATTGGATCAGGTCGATTCACTGCGATTGACCCAGATTAGTAAGAGAGGAAGGTGCCTGATCAATTGGCTGGTGAGTGCATTGATGAAACTCAAGCATCCAAACACAGAAGAAACCCCCCTCATTAGAATATACGGGCCAAAGGTAAAGTTTGATCGTGGACCTGCCCTGGCATTCAATGTCTTTGATTGGAAAGGACAAAAGGTTGAGGCTCCTCTTGTACAGAAACTAGCTGATAGAAGGAATATATCCCTTAGCTATGGATTCTTGCATCATATATCGTTCTCGGATAAGTATGAAGAAGAGAAGACGAGAGTTCTCGAGAGAAGATCAAGAGAAACAAAGGGAACCGTAGAAAAAAAAGGCAAAGAGAAAGCTAATCTAGGAATAACAGTTGTGACAGTTGCATTTGGCTTTCTGGCGAATTTCGAGGATGCATACCGACTTTGGTCTTTCATTGCTCAATTCCTGGATGCAGACTTTGTGGAGAAGGCAAAGTGGAGATACACAGCCCTAAACCAGAAGACTGTTGAAGTTTAAGCAAAATCAGTTTTCCTACTCTTCAAATTCATGTTCATTCATTCGATTGGAGTATATGCAAGCATGCAAATTCTACAGAAACAAGAAACGAGTAAAAGAAAGAACGTTGGTAAACCCAACTATTCTTTCATTGATTCTTGTAGAACCTTTTCCTCAGTTCATGATCAGTAAACATTTCTTTCTTACCATACGAATGCCAAAACAATCAACATTCAGCAGATAACTCTCCATAACAGAATATAGTAATCTGGGGATTCCAAAATTATTCAGTATTCGTGATTCCCCGCAAGAAAATTTTTGAGAGAAGCTCATGACCCCACTATCATGAGACTCAAGATCAAGAAGGTGATCTAATGTTTCGTGGAAGAGTTGAATAACTAAAAAGAGCTCTCACTAATACCACACCAGGTCGCATAGACAAACCTTTTATCAGCTCCATAGCTAACCACATCGTCCATGCTAACCATGGAAAGAGCTTGAACTGTTCACTAATCATCTGATGGAAGTAGAAACGCCCTTTGTCTACCAATCTAGAACAATAACAAGAACAAGCAGTCAAAATGGGTGCAGAAAGTCACTTAATTTCACCTCATAACTCACCTAACCATTTCTTTGAGAGGCCCTTTCCGTGATATGTCTATGAATCCATTTCCAAAAATAGAGATAAAGATTCATTAAACAACCCTGCCCTGACATACCTAGATATAACACCAGTACATGAAACCACCGCTCTCCGAGTCATCTCATCAAGCACCTGACCAGCAACACAAATCTCTCCACAGACACCATAAATGAACGAACTAGTATTGACCACATAAAGCTCACTATGAACACCCATCTTCAAAACCAATCCATGGATCTGGCTACCCTCTACAATCCCCATAATCTTAGCACACAAACACTATAAACACACCAAACTCTGACAAACATCTATGTACACAAATTAAGCGATAAAAAATTCTTAAAATTCAAGAAAATCTTAAGAAATTTACACTGACTTAAAACTAAAGTACATCTTCCTAAATACATCTTTAAAGCATTAAATTACATCCTACCAAATGTCAGCGCCTCAGTTCATAACCGAGAACAAATAATCAAGAACCGGGCCCTGTCAGTCTTAAGTATTTTCATCCTTCCTCAACCTTCCATGTTAGTCCTTGATACAACTACTTAGCCAACCATGGAGATGGTGTATTCTCTAGCCAATTATGAACTAAAGACACAACTAGACCACCGAACCCTTGAGTTCAAGTGGTAGAGGTGACATATTGCAAGAATTAAATGAAGCTTTGGTGTTGAAGTGATTAAATTGAATTCGCACTTGGTTTTGAGTCTTTTCACTTGAAACTGTAATTGCAAATAATGTATCGAAATTAGTATCAATTTTAGTACTATTGTGATAATAATTAAGAATGGCAACTGGATCTAGCCAGGCAAGGTCCGGTTGATCGAGCCCTCAAAAAAGAGAGGCCTCAGACCATTCTTGAACACAAGTTGCTCTGACTTGACTTGTCCCTAAGCCTGATGTTAATATGTAAAATAACGTTATTTTGTTAAAAATGACATTATTTTGCTATTTTAAATTGAAAAAAATTTGTTTAAGTTGAATCGGAATTGAATTACCTCTGGTCTCGTTAGGCTCAGGCTTGAATTTACTACCTAAAGTTTGATCAAGTCTCAAGTCGAGCTCAGGCTCCCGGTAGCCAACACTAAGCCAGGCTTGGACATGCCTCCATTATCATCCTTAATATTAATCAATATTTCGATTTTGAATTTGGCATGACTCGAAGTTAACAAGCTTAGCTCGAGTTGACCAGATTTAGTCCTTTTTTTTAATTTTAAAATTTTAGGCTAAACTAGGCCTTAAGTTGCTAAGTTTGGTTTAACTTGAAATCTCAAATTTTTAAACGAATGCGTCATTATTTTGAATAAAATAATATTATTTTTAAATTTTAAATTAAAAAAAGTTAAAATTGATTTAAATTCGATCGAGTTTTCAGCAGCTCAAATTTGAGTGGACTCAGAACTCATGCTTGGGCAACAAGGCTTTGGCCAATCAAAATTTGAATTGAGCCTAAAGCCAAGCATAAATTTTTAATCCAAGCTTAAATATGTCCCTTTAAATAGTTTAGGAAACTCAAAATAATATTATTTTAGTTTTACATCTCAAAATGACTTGTTTTTGTCTTAAATTTCTTAAACTTAAAAATCAAAATAATATTTTTGAAAACATTAAATAAAAAAGACATCATTTCAAATAAAAATTCAAATCTTTTGAGCTACGTTCGATGCCAATCCTCTTTTTTTTTTTAGTTCTTAGGAGGATCCCAACTATGAGAAGGCATATTTAAATCATCCACACCCAGACTAATCTCAGCTTGAGCCGAGTAGATCTCTTGCAGGAGATAAAACTCTGGTCTCAAATTTAAAACGACTGCATACATGAAGGAGGTTCGAAAGCCAACTCAAAGCTTGATCAATTTAAAATTAATCTATTAATTACGAGTTACTCGAAACCAAACTAAATGATCATCAAATCGGACCGAATTGATTCGAATTTGTCATTCCTATTTGTTGTGTATTGTCTTAGATGGACAGATCATATCAACCCTTCGTATAGATCCAACAAGACAAATCTTTCTGTGTAACACACCCCTTTATCAGAAACCTTCCCATGTTTGGTCACCATCGGCTTTCGTCCCTGCCAGGAGCAACTAATAGGTTGAAGTCGGTCGTCGTCATGTTGGGTTAAATTGAATATCGATGGGGCACGCAATCGTACCCAATTCACGGCTACAGCAGGAAGCCTCATCCGCTATAGTGACGGAAACTGACTTGGAGGTTTCACTCAAAACATAGGTTGGTGCACAGCGCTGTCAGCGAAACTTTGGACTGTCTACACCGGACTCTCGTTGACTTGGAGGTTGGGCTTCCGTAGTATTGAGTTGGAAGTGGACTTGATGGGGGTGCACCAGCTCCTCTCTTCTGCTACCACCCGCTCTCAGACGAGCAACTCTATAGTCATGGATATCCTGGAACTTTTTAATTTGAACTGGTCTATTGTTCATCGTCACGTATACCAAGAGAGCAATAGATGCGCGAAATGGCTCGCCGCCCAGACCGATTATTCCGACATTAGTATCACTTATTTTGATGTTATACCTAGAGGGTGTTATAGTATCCTTTTAGAGGATATGTCGGGGATTTGTTTCCCTATATTTGTTTTGTAACCGATGTCCTCGTTTTCCCTTTTATATATATATATATATATAAAAGAAACCTTCCCATGTCCGTACGTTTAAGTTGGATGCTTCCGTTGGATCTTAACTCTGATGTATGTAGTAAGGAACTTACCCCCTAAGGATAACAAGTAGAATTTTGTTGCATTTAGAGGATGATATTTAAGCCTGGGCCTCCTCTACTCCGATCTAGCCCGAGGTTAGTAGATTAGGATTGGGTTGATCTGCCCTATCGCTCAAGCTATCCAAGTCCAATAATTATATAAAAAAAAAAACATTTTTATTTTTAATTTATAAAAATGAAAAACAGGTCAAATCAAACCGAATCAAACTCGAACTCGAACTCAAACTTGGGTTTTACTATCGCAAGCTCGATACCAAGCCCGGGCAAGGGTAAAGGCAAAAGTTGTCTACTATTGTGGCTAATAAGTAGGGATAGTGAAGGGTCCAGTCTGATCTTGGGCTTGACAGATAACGATAAAACGAAGTCATTTTACTTTTTAAAAAAAATAATAATAATTCTAATACTAAGACAATATTTTTATGATCAATAATATTAAGTATACTATATAAACATAATACTTCATTAATCAATTATTTCGTGGAATTGAATTCTTTTATTAAAAATAAAATCAGATGGCCAAGTAAGAAAGAAAGTACAACTAATTTCAAGTTTTCAAGCAAATAAACGTCGTTTAGTTACTTATTAGTATAATATTTAATTGAACTTTCAAAAAATATTCCTATTTTATCTCTTAATTTTTCGGTCAAATAAAAAACCTTTAAAAAACCTCTTTGATCTTTAAAATTTTTGATTTTTTTGGTTTTAAGTTTGTCATTAAATTCATTCTCTTAGATCTCGATTAAAAAATAACAACAAAATACACATAACATGAACATCAGAACTAGACTAATCAAATATTTTTATATGACAATTCAACCCATCCCTTTTATTAAAATTAAATTAATTAAATTCGATTTAAACTAATAATTTATTATAATTATCTTAAATTATTAAATTAAATTATTTTAAATCAAATTTAAAAATTAAAATAGATTATATTGTTAGTAACATTTGATTAGTTCACGTTTTAACATCTTTTTTTAAACAAAATCTAATAGAAAATTTTCTCAAAAATTGAAAACTAAAACGAGTAATAATTTTAAAGATTAAAATTTTTAAAATTTCTTAAGCAAAACTATATATTTTAACCTAATTTTTAATATAATCTTTGTCAAATTTAGGGTTATGTCAGTCAAAATCTCACATTGAAATCAATCTGCATAGTTTAACCACTTAAAACTATACATATCCTAACTCAGCATTGGCTCACCACTAATAGCAGCCAAACTCGAACCCAAAATCACCGATTAATAAGTAATTAATCCTCACCAAACTTGACCTAATTCAGATAGAGGTCACTGAGTCCGCCACTTGTCACGATCATGTCAACCCAAATGATCATGTCAGATGCTCTAGTCCGTCGATTTCTTTTGCCTGCCCAAAATAAATACTACTTATTGAGGGGGCCCCTCTTGTAAGTAGAACTAACGAAAGAGGATAAGTGGGGCTCTCCTTTTTTCCCTCTCCTTTAGGGTTTGTCCTTCTTCTTCTTCTCCTCCTTCTTTCTTTTTTTCTTTATCAGAAATTGAAAAAGTAAAATGGAAATCCTTCTTCGTTTCAATCTTCACTCTTTTTGATGTTTCTGAACCTTTAGAGTGAGAGAGACATTTTGAACCAGTTACAGTCAGCCGAATTTCTCCTCTGTTTATTCAAAAACTCTAGGGTTAGGGTTTTCACTAGTTTCTGTTCTTCATCCGATTAGAATTTGATTTCTGCTGCAATTTGTTGTTTTTGATCAATTTCCTCTTCTGGGTGTCTCTCAAGTCTCTAAATTTTTCACCTTTTTTGGTCTCTTAACATGCACACCATAGAAGAAATCGACCAAGAACAAGGCATAACCAACAATTTCTCTCCTTCAGAGACATCCATGGTGGACCCGGAAAACGAACCTGGAACGGACGCTCCGGTCCTGCCTAAAGAAGAAGATTTAACAGATTCAGATGCCCAAGAATTAGACAACACCACCTCTTCGTCTCTGCCAATAACCCTCGTCCACGGTTCTATTTCGACGACGAAATCAGCTAACAACCGGTCGATAGTACCCGCAAGAAGACCCTCCAAGGACCGCCACACCAAGGTGGAGGGCCGGGGCCGCCGGATTCGGATGCCGGCAGCATGTGCAGCGAGGATTTTCCAGCTGACCCGAGAACTTGGACACAAGTCCGACGGCGAAACGATACGGTGGCTTTTAGAGCGAGCGGAGCCAGCAATAATAGAAGCCACAGGCACGGGGACTGTACCAGCTATCGCCGTCTCCGTTAACGGAACTCTAAAAATCCCAACAACGTCGCCGTCAAAGCCAGACAACGACGACTCAGCGCCGAGGAAACGGCGTAAACGGCCATCAAACAGCGAGTTTATCGACGTTAACGAGCATCAGAGTTCTGTATCTTCAGGTTTAGCACCAATATCAACGATGAGACCCACGAATTTGGGAGCTAACGCACAAGGATTGGTGCCCATTTGGCCTATGGGGACTTTTATGTTGCCACAAACTGCGGGCGGCGGTGGGTCCAGCGGGCAGCCACAATTGTGGGCAATTCCAGCTGCTGCAACGCCGTTTTTCAATGTGGCCACGAGGCCTATATCGAGCTTCGTCTCTGCTATGCAGCAAACTGGGGTCCAATTGAGTGGCGGTGGGGTTGTTGGTTCGGGTTCAGGTGGTTCAACGCCTCTTGGGTCGGTGACTTCTGGTTCTGGAACAAGTACGAGTAAGAGTGCTGGCGTTAATAGCAGTGGAGCTAGTAATACTATCAATAGTTCAGCATCAACAACAACAAGTACATCTACTACTACTACTCAGATGCTTAGAGATTTTACTTTGGAGATTTATGATAAAAAGGAGCTCCAGTTCTTGGGTCATCCTGTAACCCAACAAGCTTCTTGTTCAAAGTCGTAGATGGTAGAAGATGGTGTTACCCTGTAGGCTACTGTTAAATTTGTAGGGGTTTAGGCTTTTTCTTCTCGTGTTCTGTAACTCTAAAAAGTGGGATTTTTGTTTTATGGAATTTAGTGTTATGACCCTGTTCTTGGCTTTTGCTGTTGAATCTGTTGTGTCTCTCTAATTTTGTTCTTGGCCGGAGAGACAACTACGGTTGTACCGCCGAACAGATGGCGGTGCTAAGGTGGGTTAACGTGGAAAGGGGGGAGTGCACGTGAGATGTGGGGTCAAGGACACAGACCTTTAACTGGGGTTACGTGAGGGTATGAGCAAGAAAAGTGGGCTGACCGAGTGAGTGGTGTAGTCAGAAGAAGCAACAAATGGTGAGAAGAGACTAAGGCACGTGTACCTCGTAGTGCGGGTCCACACGTTTGCTTGACTTCAATGGTGGGGTTAGGGTTTGGTTCATGGATGGGGATGGTGGTGGTGGTGGTCCAGCGGCCAGCTTTTTAGGGTTACGGTCGGCGAGGGTGGCTCGCTCGCTCGTGGCTGTCTCTGCCTTGACTTGTTGCGTTATTTCCAAGAAGATAAGGACGGTGAGGACTGTTGCCTTTTGTCCTTAGATAATCCTATTGGGTCGACAGGGCAGTCTTGGGAAAGCCCAACCCAAATCCGATTCCAAAAAATCGTTTTTCTCATTTTTGGGAAAAATATGAGTTATTTATTTATTAAATTTTGTATGTAACAATTCTGTTAAGATTTTTTTCCTTAGTTGAAAAAATCAATATTTTAAACACTTAACAGTCAAAATTTTTAATTGATTAATTTTTGATTTAATTTTAACTTTTTAGTTTGATCAACCAAATTGTTAATTAATTGGTCCGTTTTTTATAAACTAATCAATTTTTATAAATTAAAATATATCAATTAAATTTTACGTAATAGTTTTTTAATCAAATTTTAAATTTTTTGATAATTAAGAACATTTTTTAATTATTTAATTTTTAATTGACAATTAGATAGTCGATGAATTTTTTAAATCTTAAACTTTTTGTCTTTAAAAATTGTTATACAATTTGAATTTTTTTTAGAGACATTGAAAGATAATTGGATTTTAGATAATATGTAGTTGATGTGCAAGAATTGAATTTTTAATTACATAAGAAATCTTTTATATATTAGGTTGTATTTTGAGAGAAAATGTTCAAATATGTTTAAAACTTTTAATTTTCATTTATTTAAACTTGGTCAAGATCCATTGTAAATTTGGAATTTAAAAAAGTTCGAACTTTTTATTACTAATGTATTCAAAGGTTATGATATATAAATGTTTAATTTTAGGATTAATTGGAACATTAAAGGATTATATGAGATATTTTACTTTTGATAACAAAAAATTATAACATGACCATAGGACTATACAATATTTATTAGTGCGCTAAACATGATATGATTAACCATTTAAATTTATTAGGCTTGTGCTTTTTTTTCCAACCGTTTTTAAAATTTTTTACTTTCTATGAACTTGTGATTTTTTCTTTTGAAAAGTTGGTTTAGAAATTCATATTAAATTAATAATAATTACTTTTTAGTAAAAACTAATAATTAAAAATTTTAACAAGTTTGATCGGCTCAATCTTGAAAACTTTAAATTAACTGATTTTTAATTCAATTTTTAACTTTTGATTTAATTTACTTTAATAACTCTTATTATTAAAATTGATTATTTTATTAACTAATCAATCGATTTTTTGTTAATTAATAACTTCTTCTAAATTAAAATAAATTATTTAATAAATTTTTTTCTTAATTAAACTTTAAATTTTTTTATAAATAAGGACAATCTCTTCAATCATACTTTAAAAATTTTCCAATTTAACCATTTTTACTTTATCAGGCTTGATCTGTTTTAAACTATTTTTAAAATTTTTTATTTTCATGAACTTGTGATTTTTTCTTTTTGAAAGTTGGTTTAGAAATTCTCGTTAAATATGCAAAATAAATAAGCTCAATCGATTTATATTAATAATAATTCCTTTTTAGTAACAAATAATAATTAAAATTTTAACCAGTTTGGTTGGTTCAATCGTAAAAATCTTAAATTGACTAATTTTTTGTTCAACATTTAATTTTAATTTGATTTACTTTAATAACTTTTATCGTTAAAATTGACTATTTTATTTATTAATCGATCGATTTTTTAATTAATAACTTCTTTTAAATTAAAATAAATTTTCATTTAACAATTTTTTTTAATTTCAATTTTTTTGATAAATATGGATAATCTCTTTCAATTATATTTCAAATTCTTCAAATTTATTCAATTTTTTAAACTAATTTTATAATGATTTAATATCAATTAAACCTTAAATCTCTTATTATACTAACTTAAATTCTAGTTCAATTTTCTAAACATTGGTAAAAATTGAGTCGAATTTAATCAAAAGAGTTGGAATTTGAACTTTATGTTTTAGGAATTAATTTGTCTTATTAAAATCTATAATATTAAATTAGAAAGCCTTCATAAGAATAAGGGCTTTTGCTTCTGTTTGTAGCCAAATTCTAGGCAGTACAACAGCAGGATTTCTGTACTCAAGTCATCACCAACCTTTGCATTGACCAACTTCACAGACATAAGCCAACAATCGACCAAACATTGAACTTTAGAACAAACATTAATGCTTGTTCCTAACTTTGCTGATAAGGGATGGCTTGAGTTTTCTAGTGGCCAAATGTTAATCACATCTTAACCTTTTTTAAAGGTTTAAATAAGTCTTTAATTGGATTTAATTTTTAACAAATTGAATCGTTAATTTAGAATTGTTTGGCTCTACTTTTATTTTTCTATTGTAGATTTCAGTTTTTCTTTACTATTTTCAGTTTCTATTTTTATTTTAAATGAAAACTAAAATCTGTTTAATTGTAAATATCATAGTTATATTTTTATGACTGATGATAATTACATATTAGATAAAATTTAAAGATAAATTATTTTTAATTAAATAAATTTATTTAATCACTAACATAATATTTATTAATAAATTATTAATAAATTTAGTTTATTTCTTTCAATAAATAATTTAAATTTTAACTTTTTATTTATAAATTAATATTTATTTTAAGTGTATTTTAATTATTAAATCAAATTTTGTTTAAAATATATATTTATGAAGATATTTTAAATTTAATTATATTTATTAATAAATATTAAATTAAATTAAATTAAATTTATTTAATTACAAAATATTAAGTAAAATTAAATTATTTATAATTCTTATTCATAATGATTTTAATTAATTAAATATATAATATTAGATTGAACTATTAATCATTCTTATTAAAGCTTAGTATATATATTAAATAATTAATATATTTAGTTGATGATAAATCAAATTATAAAAAGCAGAAACATAACACAAATACTATTTTTATGGTTTTCATAACTTTTAAAAATTGGAAAAAAAAAACTCAAACAAATATGACCTTTATCTAAGTTTAAAAACAAAAATAAAAACAAACGAACCTTCCTCTCTAAAGAATCTAAACATATCAAATGATGATGTGACTAAATTTTTGGTTTACAAGCACATTGAAGCTTAATCAGACTTGAGTCCTAGTCATTGGACCACTTCGAACCATGATGACCTATAAAATTCGAACATGTCTTTAAAAATCAAACCCAAAGTGTTTTGGTTTACCAAACACTTCAATATTTTTATAAAAAATCTAACTTGTACTCTAGTATTGTTATGGGATAAAGTCATTATCAATTTCTTTCAACACCTTTCACGTTGAGAAGCAAATTGCTCGTCTGACTGTTTTTCACGAATAGTTAAACTTTCCCATGCGGCAGAACCATAGGGACAGGATCTTCTGTCTAATTTTATAGTGTCTTATCCTATCCTATAAATTTCAGCTATTTATTTATGCAGGTTTCACGTTCAGTTATGCGAAACTCACGCGAGACCTATATAAATAAATGACTGAAATTTATGGAACAAAATAAGATACCATAAAATTAGATATAGGATCTGGATTAAGAACCGTGCCTGAAAATTACACCAACACAACCATTTAGTTGCTACACATCAAAGTAGCTTTCGATTGGTTCAAGTGCACCATCACTTTGGTACAAGTACTTCGTTCCGTTGATCCCTTGTACTTCGTCCCTTCCATTGAGTAACTTCGAAGCATGTAACAATTCATGTGTGAATAATTTCTAGAAGTCGGTTTCTTATATATATTTATATATATATATATATCTCCATTTATGTGAAAGTTCGTATCAGAGTTCTTTCAATAGTTATTAATCTGAAGCATAAACTAATGGCTGATTTTTTAGAAATCCAAGCAAACACGGTACTTTCCACAAAGAAAACAAAACGACTTATACTTTTTCGATCGTCGATATCTCCTCCCTAATCACTATCATTAAATTCAGATAATCTGAAATTATTCATCGCAATATCAAATAAGCCATACTCTAGTGTTCCTATAACATATCGAAGAATTCTCTTTGCTGTTTTCATGTGTGTCACCAACTCCATACAAGATATCTGGTCTTGTATAAGTTAAAAATCACAATCTTCCAACCAGTCTTTTGAATAAAGTTAACTTTACCTTTTTTGCATTATCAAACTTAGAAAACTTGATCCCACATTCCATTGGAGTAGAAACTAAATTGATTTTATCCTTTTTGAACTCCTTTAAAATAGCTTCAGCATAAGTTTTCTGCGAGAGAAAAATCCCATCTTTACTTTGCTTCACTTCAATTCCAAGATAATAAGTCATGAGCTCCAATTCAGTCATCTCAAATTCTTTAGTCATTTTCTTCTTAAAATTTTCAAACATTGTACGATTACTAGATGTAAAGATCAAATCATCAACATATAAATAAATATACATAATTTCTTCATTCTTGTTCTCCTTGACATATAAGGCATGCTTATACGGACATTTTGAGAAACCATCCTTCTGAAAATAATCATCAACACATGTATACCAAGCCCTTGGAGCTTGTTTAAGACCATATAAGGCTTTATTCAATTTTAACACCTTGTCTTCTTGTCCTTCAATGATGTAACCTAATGATTGTTCCACATAAACCTCTTCCTCTAAAATTCCATTAAAGAAAGCTGATTTTACATCCATCTAATAAATCTTTCATCTCTGTTGAGCTGCCAATGAAATAATTAGCTGAACAGTCTCAAAGCGAGCCACTAGAGCAAAGACTTCATCATAATCAATTCCAGCTTTTTGAGTGAATCCTTGTGCAATAAGTCGAACTTTGTTCTCTACTTCTCCTTTTGAATTTTTCTTCACTTTATAAATCCACTTTACTGGTACAGGTTGCTTCCCTTTTGAAAGATCTATCAATAGCCAAGTATCATTCTTTTTAACTGCTTTCATCTCTTCATCCATAGCAAATCTCCATTTTTCATATTTGACAGCTTCTTCAAACATCATTGGTTTTGTATCTTCTAACAAACAAAACAGAGTAGAATCATTGATTTCTTCTGTTACTTCATATATTTCTTCTAAACTCCGAATACGATGTAGCCTCTCAGAGGAGTTTTGTGGAGACATGATCGTTTGAGTTATTTGAACTTCACGTGGAGGAGTTTGCAGTGTAACATCAGTAACAATTTGATTTTTGGGACTTATCTGCATCAACAAATTTATCAAACAAATGAAGAAATTCATAATTTTCATCCTGTAGTACATTCCACTCCTATGAGCCTTCTTCATCAAACTCAACATCTCTACTAATGATTGTTTTTCCATTCTGAAGATCATAAAATTTATACCCTTTTAAATTTTCAGTATAGCCAACAAATATGAACTTCTGACTCTTATCATCCAACTGGCTTCTTGTTTCAATAGGAACATCCATACAACCAATACTTCCAAATACTCTTAAGTGTGAAATACTCGGCCTCCTTCCACTCCATGCTTCTTGTGGAGTCATTTGCATTAGACTCTTTATGGGACTACAATTATTCAAATAACGCCGCACATGCTACTGCTTCAGCCTGAAACTCCTTTGACATCCTCTTACTCTTCAGCATACTATGAGTCATGTCAAGAATAGTTCTATCTTTATGCTCCACAACTCCATTTTGCTTAGGTGATCTAGGAACTGTAAAAGAATGTCGAATATCAAGATACTCACATAATTGATTAAATTTATTCGACGTGAATTCACCTCCTCGATCAATCTGAATTGCTTTAATTAGATAACCAATTTCATTCTTAACTTGAGCTTTAAATTTCTTAAATACTTCAAATGCTTCAGATTTTCCTTAAAAAAGTAAACCCAAGTCTTGCGAGTATATCATCAGTAAACAATAGAAAGTACCTATTCTTTCTATATGAACTTGGTATGATAGGACCACATATATTAGCATACACCAATTCGAGTGGTTGTGTAGTTTAATATAGAGACTCCTTTGGAAAGCTCCTGTTAGACTGCTTACCATACATACAACCTTCACAAATTTGATTAGGATGACTTATAAAAGGCAAGCCATGTACTATCCTTTTCTTATACAATAGCTTCAATCCACCAAAATTCAAGTGACCCAGCCTAAGATACCACAATCATGACAAATTATTCATAGTAGCTTTTAAACATATGAGACTATCTTTAGTGATCTTTAGAATGAACATCTTGTTCTTCGACATTGGCATTTTTGCAATCAATCTCCCTTTTCCATTTTGCACGACCAATCCATTCTTTCTCATCTATATTTCATAGCCTTTCTCTAAAAGTTGTCCAATACTCAATATATTTGTTTTTAAAGCATGAACATAATGAACATGTGATATAAACTAATGATCTCCATTTTTCAATTTAATCAAAATTTCTTCTTTACCTTTGATTAGAACTTTAGTTTTATCACCAAAAGAAATATTGTCTTTAACAGATTCATCAAGACTACAAAATAAATATTTATTACCAGTCATAAGATTGCTGGCTCTGAGTTGAGATACTAAGACTCCTCACTCCTTTCTTTGTCACCATTGCATGTTAATAACAAGGCAGATGCTTCATCATCTTCTTCTTTAACCTTAACACAATTTCTTTTTTTTTTCTTTATTTGAATTCCATCTACATTCCATTGCATATTGACCAAATCTTTTGCAATTGGAACATTGTATATTGGATCTTTGACCACGACCTCATTGAAACAATCCACCTTTACCACATCTTCTTAGGTATTGTTGCTGAAAATCTGACTCTTTGTTGTCATTCGAATTATTTCTACCTCCTCAATCTCTTCCACGATTCCAACCTCAACCACGACCTCTGCCTCCTTATCCTCTACTATGTCCTTGATGTTGATTGCCTTCTTTTTCACTTCACCTGTAACTCTTGAGCATCCAGTTTTTCTCTTTTCTTCAATCTCTCTTCATGGGCTTGTAAATTTTATTATTATCATTTTTGGAGACAAAGTTGATGTAAAATTATAAAATATACAACACAATAACTGATGGACAATTTTCAATTTTGAAAAAATTCAAGGACTATTTCAAATATTTTAAAAATTATTCAAAACGGTACCCGGTATTAATCGATATTGATCCAGTACCATATCATAACTTAATCCAATATCAGGGTCAGTGCGGTATTTATAATATTAATTTTTATAAAGTAAAATAAATCCATTAAATTTTATAAAAAATTTTAAGGGTAAGGATAATTTTTTAATCTTTTTTAAAATCTTCAAATTTATTCAATTTAAACCCACAATCTAATACCTATTGAGCTTTTTAAACTTTAAATTTTTTATCTTACCGTTTAACCTTTGATTAAATTTTGAAAACATTAAAAAAATTAATTTCCACAAATCAAATTTTGGGGATTACAACAGGAATTCTGCACTCAACGTTATCACCAACCTTGCATTGACCAACTTTGACAGGCATAAGCGAACAATAGACCAAATATTAAATTTTTTTAAAAGAAGGCTATAAGTGCATTTTAAATCTGAAGTTTACGGTACAATATACAACATAAACTAAAAGTTTGAAATGTTAAAATTAAACCTTAACGTTTTTAAAATATTAAAAATAGATCATAAATGAACGAAATAACAAGTAAAATATGTTGCTTGAAATGTATGATAGTAGATCCCATTGGTACTATAGCAAGTGAGATTTAGTTTGTGAAATATATCAAAGCATCTTTTGATAAAATGTCATAAAAGATCTGGGTCAGTAATTTTAATAATGGTATGGTATAAAGTCATTATCAAAGACAACTATAAAAAACTTTCTTACAACACTTCTCTTTTGACCTTTTTTTCAGAATGATCAAACTTCTCAATGCATCTTTTAGCAATCTTCATGTTGCAGAATCATGTCGGAAAATTACACCAACACCAACCATTTAATTTCTACTTTCTACACATCAAAGTAGCTTTCGACTGGTTCAAGGGCACCATCACTTTGGTACAAGTACTTCGTTCCCTTGTTCCCTTGTACGTCGTCCCTTTCAATGAGTAACTTCGAAGCATATGACTTAATGTGCGAACAACTTCTCGAAGTTGGTTTGATGGTTTCTCATATATATAGCTCCATTTATGTGAAAGTTCATATCAGGTTTCTTTCTTTCTGTAGCTATTAATCTTAAGCATAAACTAATGGCTGATTTTGCATCAAGAGTTCTGCTTATAGCAATTATTTTCCTCCTTTCAGAATCAGAAGCCGCACTTGATGTTCATTATTATGATCAAACGTGTCCACAAGCTGAGAAACTCATCCTTGA
>JANVCQ010000006.1:39981883-39993742 GCA_025531925.1 Erythroxylum plowmanianum | reverse complement strand
TAATTAATTAATATTATTATTTTAATTAATTATATTGTAATTAATTAATTATATTTAATTAATTAATATTAAAAATAGTTTTAAAAAATGAGTCTCTACTAAGGAATGAGTTTCATTCGTCTACTAAATGGGGGATATGGAGGATTCTCCCAAAGTGGGATATCAAACCATTACCCCTATAATCATAATCAACAACAAACCACTCATATTTCATTCCATACCCATTAACCCCTTCCTAAACCCATCAACCAAACACTCTCTTAATATGTAGTAATTTCCTACTAATTTTTTTAGTCTAACCATTTTATGATTTTAACACAGAAGCGTCACCTTATTACCTGCTTGAGTTCAGACAAGACACGAGCAAAAACACACACACGCCGACTCGTCGTACAAGGCGAGCCACGTGACTGGGTCCTCCTCCTCACGTATTGGTCAATCCCGTTTGTCCAACCTCACTACCATTCATTTGTCGATGAGACTGTCCTGTAAATGTGGCTAGTTTTCATTCGCTGCACCTTCTCTTGTTCGGACATCCTTTACACTTGCAATAAAGGTTTAGCCTTTTTGTAGAACAACCCCTACAAACGTAGAAATGTACCAATTTCTTTTCACTACTCTTTTATTCTTGCCTATCATCTTCTGTTCTTATTTTTACTAAAATTGGATAAGCAATAACGTTTTCAACTTCTTGATCACATCTTTTTAAATTTTCTTATCCGGTCCTTTTCTTGTTTCACTTTCACATAATCATAGTTTCTGTTTAGGTACATGCTTTTTTCCATTTTTGTGGGGTTATGGTTTTTGAGGGATTGTGAACAGTTGCAGATAATGGAATAAGGATAAGACTGCTCAATAGGGTTTTGCGGTCTGAAAGTAAAGAGGTTGATACATCAATAATTTTGGAGAAGAAAAAATTCCCCAGAGAGATTCTTCTTTCTGTGAATCTTTTTTGGGTTCTTTTCTGTTTTAAGTATACCTAAGTTTGTGTTTTTGAGTCAATCTTAAGTCCTTTTACACTTATAAGTCTTCTGAGGTTTCTGGGGCTTTGTAGTGTTCATGAGAGTATTCACTTTCTACAAGTTTTTGTCAGTTCCATAAGAGTTTGAAGTCTTTTGCTTGTATGTTTTGGAGTGGTAAATCCGAAATTTCTTGAGTTGAGACACAGAAGTATCAGGGTCTTGCTCAATATCTGGTAAGATTTGGTCTTACACCGAGTTCACAAAACTTGAATCAATTCTTGACACTGTTAGGGTTCCTGGAATCTTTTGCTCATGATATGGTCGACTGATTCTTACTAGGAAAAAATGGTGAGAGGAAAGGTTGAAATGAAGCGGATCGAAAATGCTGCGAGCCGGCAAGTGACCTTTTCCAAACGGAGAAACGGGCTGTTGAAGAAAGCTTATGAGCTATCAGTTTTGTGCGATGCAGAAGTTGCAGTGATTGTCTTTTCCCAGAGGGGAAAGGTCTACAATTTCTCAAGCCATGAGTATGTTCTTACATCATCTCCCTAAAACAAACAAATTGATTTACAAGTAGTTGTTTTGAGATTGAATGCTGTGCTAGTGCCTGGTTCTTGAATTGTATGTAAAAGTATCAATGAAATTGAGCTGATCGTGAACATACCAACGAACCATGAGTAGTTGCACTGGTCGATTCATAAATCTCGATCCCATCTTTCAGATTTCATTTCGTACCTTGTAGATTCTTCAACAGATCTTATAGATTTGCACCTCACTTCGTTGGTGTACCATCTTTGATTTCTTTATCCATATACATGTCTCCTCATCATCAAGCTTTTCGAGTTGTGTTTAAAGCTAGACTGCTGCTTGAAATTTTCCCAGCCCACAGAATCTTTCTTCAAGTACACCTAATCTTAATAACTTAACTTTCCATCTGAATTGTGTTATCCAAGGGCTGGATGATCTTCTTTATAACTGGTTTTACGGTTTTAGTTAGTGCAATGTGTGCTTGATGGGCTCATCGTTTTGTGTCAGATGTGTACTCTCATCGTACTTTCTTGTTAAATATACTTGGTGCTGCGTGCATTATGTCTAATCCAAGAACTTTGGGAGTGGTGCTAGAGGGGGAATGTGCTCGTTGTTCATTAGGTACTTCTTTGCGAAGCATAGAAAGAGGCAACCCCATTTTTGTTAAGATTGATAATGATCTAACTAGCTATGGTATCAAGTGAAGAAACTCAATAGTCAATGATATGTGCTTGCTAAGACATTTATGAGCAGTATCGATAGGTATGTTCATATCCAAGTTCATAGGAAGAACTAAGAACAGAAAAGTTGCTTGTGAAGGCAAATAATTTAGTAGATTACATTTGGAATAGGTTGGAGGTGTTAAGTATATGTAGAATTTTTTAATTGAATTTATGATTATAAAAACTTACTTTAGACTTTCAATAAATATAATTAGATTCTTAACTATTCTTATAGAATTCATGTATAATTCAACCAATAAATTTAATTACTATATGGTTAACACTCTATTTTCACATGTTGATGAATTTTATCTTGATTATTTTTATTTTTTAAATTTGTTGTAGCTCATAAATGGACTTGAAGTCCGTAAACCTAAATAAAAAGATGACTTGTGTCGAGTAAATCAAGCCTATCCCATACACTCGATATCAATAATGTGTGTTTAAATTTTTATAGGAATTGCATTTTTTGTGTGGTGCTTAAATGATAATATTTGATATGAGAATCGATGATTTAATGGATCATATAAACAATTTAGCCTATTGATTGTCTTGTGATTTTTTTTCTTGACACTTACCAAGTAAAATTAGATCAAGTATTAACCAAGTGTTGTGATTGGGATGTTGAAGATTGCACAAGACATTGAATCGCTACCACAGACATGCAAAGGAAATGCAAATTGGTGGAATCTGCAAGGAACCATATTTAGAGGCAAACCCTTATCTTTGATTCATCTATTTTGTTCTTTGTTAACTGTGACTAAACATGAAAATATTAAAAGTTTATAAGTGATAATGGTCAACTATTTAAATGACTAGTTCTAGTAAATATTAAAACCCTATTTGATATGTAGCTAAATTTATGTATATTCTTGTGGAGAAATTTGCCAAGATCTATATATACCTTTCATGAAATTTCGAGAGCTTCATCTTGTACAAAATGTTGTTCTGATTTGCTTACAGTACATAAATTACATATGCAGCAACTAAAGAGTGAAGCTGCAACTATGGTTGCCAAGATTGAGCTGCTTGAATCATCAAAGCGGTATTGGAATAAAATCTGATACATCTTTACTTTGAATTTTTTATAAGTTATTATAATCTGAACCCTAGATGTTATTTAGGAAGCTTTTGGGACAAAGTGTAAGTTCATGTTCGGTAGAAGAACTCCAAGACATTATCTACCAGATTGAGAAAAGCTTGAGGATTATCAGGGAAAGAAAGGTATATACTATTACTTGATACTGCCAAGAATTTCCATCTCAGAAGTCATGTTGTTGTAAAGGGTTAGCTTTTTTTTTTCTGCAACTATGGAGTAAAACTTAAGGGTTTTAGTTATGTTTTAGTTAATGCTAATGAACTTGACATGGGTTGATACACAATTCAGGCACAGTTGTTCTCGGAACAGATAGAACAACTAAGAGCAAAGGTATGTTATGATATATGAGTTAGTGCATGAGGCTCGGAGTTTTTTAATCATATTTCACTTCATTCTTGATTTTTTTCCTTCTCAAAATGATGATTTCAGGAAAGGCTGTTGTTGGAAGAGAATGCAAGATTATGTGAACAGGTCCCTTTTCTGCATCTATGTTTTACTTTTCTTTCTAAACACGCAATGTAAACATGGAAAGTCCTCTTATGGAGGTTAGTATCAGCAAAAATAGCAGAATAGAAGAATTCGGGCAAACTAGAAACAGTAGCCAAGGAATTCCAAGTAAACCAGTAACAAGATCAGGCTAGAAAATGGCTGAAATTAAAGATCTGTGAGCAAAATTTGTGAAACTAGCAAACCAACATCATGTCAAACCTGAAACTGCTTTAGGGTTCCAAAAAACTAGTTTACCCCAATTCCAATCCATCATATCAAACCTGAAACTGATTTGGTTCTTTTAAGACCATTGATGTAACACTCTTTGTGTCCATATTTAACTAACAATAACTCTAATAATCTTTTAACTTATTAAAATATCTTATAATCATTATCATTGATTTTGATTCTCTGAACCTGTTGTTTGAAGTTGCATACGCAACATTAATCGGTTGAAAATCCTGGCAGCAAGCAACTACTCCTCAAAGAGAAACTGTAACATTCTTCAGTAGTCTCAGTAGCAGCAGTACTTCGGATGTGGAGACTCAACTGTTCATTGGACTCCCAGAAATGAGCTACAAGTAAAAGCTGTTCCTGACATGTTCCTGGACATTTCAGCTCCTGAAGTCCTCCCTGTTTCTATAACCAATTCCAAGTTCAAATAATTGATGGCGTGTATATCTCCATAACCATTACTTGTTAGCGTTACTTTTATCTATCTGCCTCTTTTCCTAATGACTTAAATGTATATATTCCTATGCTTCTTATCGTCTATATGCCTTGTGTTCAATATTTAATCTACTGATATGCTTCAGGAGTTGCCATTATCTACCATAGATTTTGTTTAAACTTGCTTAGAGCCTGTCAATATCAAGCAGCTTCAATTGGAGATATCTCGGATTTTTATTGAATGTTGTTATTGTTGTACAAGCACGATTATGATAAATTGTAGTAACTATATGGATCGCAAACGGAATATTATAGTTTTTGTTAAATACAGAAAATGTTGTATAACTAATTTTTGAGTACTTGAAATTGTCTGGATAACTATTTTTTATCTGATTATAAAAAAACTTATTAAACTAATTTTAAAATTTTAGTAAAAGGTCGTTTTATTAAATATGTTGCTATCACAAGACCTTTTTAATGATTTTTTGGGATTGAGTAAACAAAGAATGTTTCAATTTTTATATGATTTAATTTTCAATTTTTATATGATTTAATAATTTATTTTTATTATAATTAAATTAAAAATAATTCAAAATTTGACTTAATAACTTTATTTTAAAAGTTAATATAAAATATTTTATTTAGATATATAAATTATTTTAAAATATTTTAATTTAATTGTTCATTTTTTAATTATAAATTTAACCATGAATCTGTATAACCCTAGTTGGTACACTATGAAATTCACAGTGCTGCATTTATTTGTTTTCATTAGTTTCATGGTCCTGATCACTTATCCCCATTTTAGGTAGAATAAACTATACATCAAAATCAAATTGATAACCGGAAGTAAAACCAATAAGAATAGAATTTTAAAGTTTAAAAGATACAATCAGTATTAGACTTTTATAAAACTAATTAAAGATTGAATAAAATCAAAAATTTTAAAATATGTTTGAAAAATATTAATTTTATCCTTCGAAAATTTGAAGTTTAATTAAAAAAGATATTGTTAAATAAAATTAATTAGTTTATTTTAATTTATAAGAATTTGTTAATTTAAGAAAATTAATCAAGTAATTATTAAACTGGTCAATTTTTAGCAACAAGATTTATTAACATAAACTGGACAAAAAATTTGAAAATTAAACTAAAACTTGACTAATTCAATATTTTTTTTATTGAATCGAATAAATCGATTAGGTTTTCTATCGTCGGATATTTCTTTAAAAAAAGTTTCAAAAATTATCTATACTATATATTCGCAACTTGAGGAAATAGTCTCTGAAAAATACTAACATGCTTTGCTTTTCATCGAATGCTATTCAATCAACGGAAGCCTTCTCTTCCCAAGTAAGTTATTGTTTCTGAAATTTTAATTCCTGAAAATGATAAAAAATAAAGGACAAAGAATTAAAAAATATTATTTAGAAAATTAATTTTAGTGTTCAACGTTTTTAAATATTTAAAGATCTAATATTTTATTTAAAATATTAATTTTCAATATTTTATTGATATAATTAACAAAACACACAACAATGATGTTTTCTTTCATTTATGTCAACATAATTTTTTAGTATAATTTTTGATAATTATGTATTTCATATTTGAAAATTATTTAAAAAGAAAGATGTTGAATAATCTTTTTAAATGTTGAATAATCTTTTTAAATATTTATGTATTCCATTATTCATATTAATAAAATGTTAATATTTACAACTTTTAAACTCAGTTATTTAAATTTTAAAATTTTAGACATTTAATTGAAATGTTTAAAATTAACAAACAGAATCACTCAAATCTAACCGATTTTACAGGTTTAACAATAAAAACCTTAAAAAATAAACTTTTTAGTTTAATTTTTAATTTTTTGATTTGATTAAATTTAATCATTTTTGTTGTTAAAAATTAATAAGTTTTTAATTAATTAATCAATTTTGATAAACTATAATAAACAATTAATTTTCATTTAACATTTTCTTTTATAAAAATCTAACATCGGTTGAATATTTTAAACCTTAAACTTTTTGTCTTATTAATTTAACTTTTGGCCTAGTTTTTAAAACATTGAATATTTCTATTCAATTTTTAAAACATTACTTAGAGAGCAGTTAGTTCGCATGGAAGAATCATAATAAAAATGAGAATGAATACAGTGAGTAATGATAATGAATATTATAATTATAATTATAATGATTGGTTCAAAAAAATGAATGATTGCCGTTACTAATAATAGTGATTAGTTTGTAAAATATATTGAAAAATAAAAATTTATTATAATTAATTTATTATATTATACTATAATTAATTATAATGTAATTAATTAATTAAAAATATTTTTTTAAAAAAATCTTTAGTAAAAAATAAGTTTCATTCTTCTACTAAATCAAGGATACGAAAGATTTCCCAAAATAGAATATCAAAGTATTACCCGGTAATCAATAAACAACCATTTATTTTTCATTCCTTACCTATTAAGTCTTTCCTAAACTTATCAACTAAACACTCCATTAAATCTAGTTGCTAAGAATTCCAGTTTCTGCCATTGTTACAGGGTTACCTTACAGTCAACTGAAACAAGACAGCTTTTGTAAGAGATTATAACCACCGGTAAGTGCGGTCCGGTCATTAATATTTATTATATAAATATAAGAATAAATAACGTTTAACTTGGTCCTTCAAATATAATTTAACAATATTAGCTTCAACAACCCTTTTTTTTTTTTGATAAAATAATTGTGCTAAGTGCATATTATTAATATCCATAGTTAAAACATCTTACAGAAAAAAAAAGAGGACATATCCCCCATTCGAAACCAAGCATAAAATTAACTGTCCTAGCAATCATATGAGCAACTTGATTCGTTGATTTTCTAACAAACGTAAATGAGGTAAGTGGGAGCTCCTTAAGCAGAGCTTTACAATCCTGAATGATCATAGAAAAATATGAGTTTAACTAAATTTTAAAATCATGAAAGATTTTTATTTTTGTTTTATTTTTATTTTTTAAAAATTTACTTCTTTCATACTTTTATTAAAAAATATCATACAGCACACCTGAAACAATTAAATGTTATTAAAATAATAATTAAACTCAACTCTTAAACTTAATTTAAACTAATTAAATTCGACTTATATTAGTGATTTAAAATATTTATAATAAATTATTAATTTTATTAAATTTAATTAGTACTGATCGAGTTTAAAATTTGTGTTGATTATTACTTTATTATTAATTTTATTAAATTTAATTAGCACTGATCGAGTTTAAAATTTGTGTTGATTATTACTTTACGATTGATAATATTATATATTTTTGTTAATATCTATTTAAAAAGAAGAATAAATTATGTATATCTTCACATAAAATTTTAAAATATTAAATTATCAGTTTTTAATATGCAGACCCTTTAATTATTATTAGTAGATATAGAAATTTAAATTTCTTGAAAATTAAATAGTGCAAAAAAAAACAATACTTATTTCCTCCAAACTCCCATTTCATATATAATAACACAACATATTGTCTATAGAGTACACTGTGTAACACTAGAGCCGGACGCACTTGATCACTAAACGACAAGTCTGTCAATCGCAGCCGTACAAAATCACCGCCGTCTCATGAATTAACATGTCCAACAAACCCTTCTCTAACTTGGAAACTATCCCTTCTACTTCTTGGTCAAACCCAACTTCACTTTGGATCTTCAGTTGTCGCAGATCTTTGTCTATTATTGCATCAATATCTTCAAGAACCTGACAATTTTTCCCACGAAAGCTTACAACTTTCGAACACAATTCATCAACTAGATTTGACCCTTTTGTCAAACGAACAAGAACACGTCTGGCTGAGCTTGTCCATGGCTTAAGATTAATGTAAGGTCTTAGAATTTGCACCAACATTTCGTCAACTAAATGAAACAGTAGCTTTCTGTTCCAACGTTGACCGAGTTGATGACTATAGTTTCCAAGACGGTTGGTGGTGGTTGTGGTGCTGGTGGTGGTTGCGGAAGTTTCAAGTTCGAGGTGGTAAAAAGTAGAAGGGTTTAATGGATTTGAAGGAGAGAACCACTTAGCAAAGGACAAAGAAGTATCTTTCCCTATGCCTGTACGTCTGAGTATTCTTGTGATGTAGTCATGATATTCAGCTGCAACATTATCTCCGGTGGCCGTGGTGTTGCCTAAACCGAGATGAGTGTCACCATTGTTATTCATGTCTCGGGGTTCGAGGATTTGTTGCTGCTTGTACGAATGGCTCGAACTACTAGATAACTGTGGCCAACATAACGCATATGTTTCAGAAACTTTAAAACTTTCATTCTTCTGATTCTTCAATTCTCAAAAGATTAAAAAATGGAACCAATATTAGTTTTTTAACGTAATGAGAAGGAATCTGACCTGTTTTTGAGAAATTCTCGTAGCTGGAGGACTAGGGTCTTTCTTGACTGGAAGCAAGTTGGAGACAGTCACGTTTTTAGACAATGGAGTTTTCTTAAATTTCTTGTCCGAAACATTGTCTGTTGTTGCCCGAACAAACGGTTCTGCTTGCTTCTTTCGCAAACTGTTTGATGTTTGAGGATGCTTCTTGAGTAGTTTTTCGTTTTTGGGTTCAAAGATTTTGAATTTTGGTGAGGAAGAAGATGATGTGCACTGCTTGCCTGAACTTGATTCGTCAACTTTCTTGATCAAAACCTTGGAAATTTTCCTGGACTTGGGTTGGCTAACAAGCTCATCTCTGATTCCTTGCTCTCTGTTTGAAACTGTGTTTGTGATGTCTAACCCAACTTTCCTGCCGACACTTTCTTTTACCTGCTTCACAATCTGCCGGGCATGGTGTCTCGGAGTTCTGTTTTCTTTTCTCTGTAAAGAACTGACACGAGACATCATCACCTCTTCACTTTTGCTCATGTTCTCTTTGTTGATTTGAAGAGACAAACGGTGGTGTTGATGGTGGTAATCAAAGTCTGATCTTCTCGCAGATGATACTCTAGGTGTCTCCGGCAAAGAACGACAACCTGTGAAATGATCACCAACGTAACTACTACTTCTGGGGCTAACTGATTTGCGTGGATGAAGTCGTCGACCTTGGACATGGTGGTGCAAATCAAACATATTGCCTGATGTCCCCAGGTTTGAAGAAGAAGAAGAAGAAGACCTAGGAGAGTAGCTATCAGGAAGAACATCTAGGCCCATGAGTCTAGCAACCAAATTCGGAGATTTAGCACCTTGTGAAGAGCTAATGTCTGAGGAACAACAATCGTTTGTAGCTTTCCATGTCGTGCCTCCATTTGTTCTAACATGAATACCGATCTAGAGAAAACATAAGAACAGACAATATCAGTAACGAAAGGCTTAAAAGATTATATAAACTACCAACTGAAATGGTGTAGTTCTTACAGAGATAGCTAAATCATCATCTTCTTTGATTACACTTGATGGTAACGAATTAGGCTTCTTCAGTTCCAAGTTATTCCTTGGTTCTTCAATACCTGAACTTGTCAAGTCAAAATTTTCCGAGAAAAAATCGGGAGATAGTAAAAGAAAATTTGAAAAGAAACTACCTTTGGACACATCATCGTCCCTAGGAGTCGAAGAGTTGGGTTTTAAAGAAGTTTGTTGGTGTAAATTAGCGAAGTGGAACTGATGAAAGTCAAACAACTGAAAAACGGAACACATGCAACCAGTAGCCGCCCTACCACCGCCGTCCTCAACAGCATCACCGTCACCAACTCTCCTTCCTCCCCTCTTGGAAGATTTGCCACCACTCAAGTACCTGTCTCTTCTCATTTCTAACCAAAGTTTTGGTTTCTATGAAGAAACCTGACTTGGGTACAGGAAAATAACTTCAGTAATCAACCAGAGTGACACTGACAAAGAGGGGAGAAGAAACACTGAAAAGCTTGGAGAAGAAGCACTAAAAAGCAGATCCAACAAAAGGGTTTTGCTTACTGGAGTTGTTACATTTGAAAGATTTCATCTTTTTGATTCTCATTTCGATCACTCTCCATATCTCTCTCTGGTTGATCCTCACTCACTACCAAGTTTATTGTTTCCAACAGACTAACTCTGACCTCAGACATTGGAACTTGTTGTGAAGCTTGTTTCAGCTTCTGGTCTGAGTTTTTAAATACGAGGTGGTTTGTTGTTGGGGATCTGCAAGATGACCAACCACTTCTGTGTAATGACGTTCTTTCTCACGAATCCACTTTGAAACTCTCGGTTCGAGCTAACCATGGTTAGTGCTGATTCTCATCCTCTCCTGAAAAAATGGCATCTTAATTTGAATCATTTTGAAGAATTTCTCGAAGTGATGATGGTGCTAAATGTTAATTAATAAGACAATATCTAAATTTTAGACTTTGAAATGTCAATATTTCTAATATTATCTCAAGCTCATAGGACTAAACAACTCTCTTATGTCATCTATTTCACCTTTGGTTTTTCCTCTGCTCTCTAGTAGTGTCCTTTCGGGACATGTTATTTATTTATGCACATTTGTAAGAGAGATGACATGTCCGTGACTTGTACTTGGACTCAATTTTTTGTTATTTTTTATAATTTAATATCAAAAAGTTATCATATTTAATAAAGTAATCTCAATTAACTCATTTGAAATCTCAACTTTTATAATAAAATATAACTTGAATTCTATCATTTTGAAGCGTTCAAATTAGAGCTTAATATTTTCAAAATGTTAAGAATATACCTTAAATATATAAAAAAATGAGTAAATGTCATCTAAGTTATTTTTATATTTTTAAATAAAAAATAATTTTCATTGTCATATAATTAGTTTTTTAAAATCAATTAGAAGTAGGTCTCTCACTATTATACATTTAAGATAGTACTCTCAATTTGCATGTAGCAGTGAAATTCACTAATTATATATTTCAAATTATAAGTCTTATTTATTTTTTGACAATAGAACCAGGGACGGATCCAGAAATTTTTTTCAGTGGAGGCAAAATTTTAATGGGGATAAAATTTTTTTGAGTGAGGGCAAATTTTTATTTTATTTTATAGAAAAACTTAAAATGATAATTTTTTTATATAAATTTTTTTGAAAAAGTTGGGGACAGTGAGGGTAAGTGCCCCCACTTGCCCCCAATGTACATCCGTCCTTAAGTAGAACCCACTTTTATTTAAAAATTAAAAAATAATATCAAGTGACATTTAACTAATAAAAAGCTAACTTTGTTAAATTTTTATTTACTTGTGGTTTGTTTTGAAAATGTTGAAGGTTCAATTTCAATACTTCGAAACGTTAAAGATTGTTATGTATTTTATCATAAACGTTAAGATTCAATATACTCTTTTAGCCAAATTTTTAATGAAAAAGTTAACATAAGGAATTATTGAGATAATAAAAATAAGCATGAGGACCTTTTTT
>JANVCQ010000006.1:39939282-39969557 GCA_025531925.1 Erythroxylum plowmanianum | reverse complement strand
TGATATACCCTTATTAATTGCATGTTGAATTGCCTTGAAAATATAATATGTATAATTAGGATGTGAGAGAAATTAAATGATAATTTTGAAAATAAAATTATAAACATCCATAAAAAATCGTGAACGATACTTATTTTAAATAATTAAAACTTCTTTAAAACGACTTTTATTTTGGATAGGATGGAGTATTACTTAATCATAATTATTATTATGGAACTTCATTTTAATTTAGACGACGTAAATTAAGGAGTTTTATTCTTATTTATAATTTTATATTAACTTTTTAAAAAATGAATAAAATGTATTAACATTAGCAAAAAAAAAGTTACTTCAACGGTAAAATGAGTATATAAAACTGACAATTTGTCAGTTTAGAACATGATTAAAACATTTGACTGAAATAAAAACATTTCAGTGATAAGATCAATGCAACATATTAAGAAATTATTTGAACACAAAAAATCAAAATTTTGTATAAAATATTATTTAAGTCAATATTAACTATAAGTTATAAGCCTATTATTAATTAAGTTTTATAATGAATAATCATTGGATATTAAATCTTATGCACAAGTTTTATATGGGTATTAAATGTTAGGGTTAATTGTTGAAAAAAACTTAAACTTTCGTCAATTTTTTAATTATAACCCAAACTTTAAAAAATAGTAATAAAATATCCAACTTTTTAATATTTTTTAACTCTAGCTCAAATTTCAAAAAGTGATAGTAAAATGTTTAAACTTTCAATTTTTTAAATTCTAGCCCAACGTTATCTATTGTTCTCCCGAAATCATCCGTTATTTTTTTTATGTTTAGTCTTATGATGCTCTAAACTACTCTCGCATTGCAATGTACTGCATCAATAAGGTCATCAAGGTTGCGTAATTTGATTTAAGTTATTTTTAAACTTAACAGAAATACTAACATCGGGCTATAATTAAAAAAATTTAAAAATTTAAGCATTTTATTGTTACTTTTTAAATTTTGAGCTATAATTGAAAAATATTAAATATTTAAATATTTTATTACTACTTTCCAAAGTTTGGGATATAATTGAAAAATCTTATGTGTTTACAACTTTATTTTATTTTTCTATTATACTCTAATTCATGTTTTTTAATTGAAAATTCTTACTTGTCAAAAATAAATCATATGTTCTAATTAATTATTTGTCAAAATAGCAATATCAAGGTCTTAAAAATAGCTTAAAATTCAAGATTTGTTTGGTGATAAAATGAACACTATTTAGATCTGATCTACTTCATCCGAAGATCACAATGGGCCGAGCTCAGGCCCACCTGCCCAACAACAGGCCTGGTTCAATTTTAATATTAAAAATTGAAAAATAACATCGTTTAATACAACATTATTTTTTAGAAAAATTCAGGCCTTTAACCTTGAGTTGGACCAGAAGTGCAGCCTACCTTCACCTTGCTTTTATTGATGATCTGTTTGTATTATTAATCAGTTGAATCTGCAACACTTTTTGAGTGTTGCACTAGCACAGAAACTAGTATAAGTAAAAAAGTTATAGCTTTTCTCATCTAGCCTAATAGAAGAAACTAAGCAGATACACACTTAAGACTTTCCTGTTCGATTTCATCAATCAGCAGTGACTTCCTTAAGACTTTAAGGACAGCTTCTTTTGTAGGCAGAGCAGGGATTGCACCCCTCTCTGTTACTGTGACAGCACCGCAAGCGTTAGCGAAAAGAAGAGCTTTTCTTAACTGCTTCTCGTCCTGCATAATCGTTGCAAACAAACAAGAAAAAATGAGGTTGTTAAATTGTGGGAGAAGTTGATGTATCAAGGAGATTGATCTGGGTTACTTTCTTTTTTCCATGATAAGTATGAAACCACTAACAGAAACAGGTAAAAGATTGAGAGATGCAAGCTGGTCATAGTTTATAAGTTGATGAAACAATTCAAATCTAAGACTGTTGAAAATTTCCCAGAAACTTCAGTTGTTCAAACCTATCACACCATCAAGTTAACTGCACATATTGCTGTCAGGAATCGAGACCCGATAAAAACCACTGCATTATCGATTCGACCATGCAATGTATCCTATTCTCTTTTCCAGAAACACGAGAAGCTCATAAACTTCAATTTTACCACTAGGGGGATAAGTATAAAATTGAGTTTATCAATGCAAGATCACTTACCTTGATTAGATCAGTATCAGAAGCAAGTCTGCTCAGAATTCCACCAACAAAGGCGTCACCTGCACCAGTTGTGTCGACAGGTTTTACCTTCACACCAGCAACCCTGCCCTTGAATTCCTAAAATCATATTGATGTCAACTTCTTAATACCACATCAACAATAAGTAATCTGATTAACCACAGATTCTCCAAGTTATGGATCATACATCTCCACCATAAGATACATGCACCCATGAATCTTTGACATTAAAATGTGTTCATACATTCAAAAGATTGACAATCTGAAATTCCAACTAATAAGATGGGTTTTGTCATTACCAAAGAAGAACCAATCGTCTTTGATTTTTAACATGTCAATGCAGATATAGAAACGAAAGAAGTACTTCTTTGTGGAAACGAATGCCCAAAAGTTGCCATTATCAATCAAACCAATTCTTTGCAATCGTAGAAACATCTTTCTCTAAGCAACAAACAGCATTTAGTTTTTGCCTCTAGTTGAGTCGAAAGAAAATTGAGATTTAGGAGGATTCTGTCAAAATTTTTGCAAGCAGAAGTAGGGAGGGGAGAAGGGCCTGTGGCCATGAGGACAATGAACTTCATAGTTTATGGATATCCAGAGACAGAAACTGAAACTTACCTTGGTGTAGTATCTACAACCCTCTGACCCTTCAGTTACAATCAAAAGCTTCAAATTAGGATGAAAAAGCTTCTCTAAGACCACATTATCATCGTTGGGGTCTTCGCCTCCAGTTAGGAATGCGATTTCTTCTTCACTTATCTGCCATTATTCAAGATCACAGCAACATTTGCTAATAATTTCTTGGTTCTAGAAAACAAGGGATAGTATAGTATATTTGCAGACACGTGGCAGTTTATAAAAGATTTGAGCAACTACACCTTAATAACATCAGCTTGATCCCATATACCCATTATCTCTTTCCGAGCAGCCTCAGCTGATGGCCATAATGCTAATCTCAAATTTGGATCATAAGAAAGAATGCTACCAGATTTTTTGGCAATTTTCATAGCAGCGAGGTGAGTTGATCTGCATGGTTCTGATATCAGGCTAATAGAACCATAATGAAATATCTTGGCCTGCAATCAGTATGATTCAGAGATGAGCTTCTAAAAATGGATAGCATACTCAAATTAGTAAACCTTGCCCTGGATTACAACAAGAAATAGACCTGCTCTAGGAGGCTTATGCTCAATTCTGATTCACGAAGAAGCATGTCTGCACTTGGATGACGGAAAAACAAGAATTCACGTTCACCATCAGCTCTAAGTGTAACAAATGCCAAGGCAGTCCTTGCATTATGGTCAAATCGCACCCCAGAATTGTCAACATTGTTTTGTTTTAAAATGTTAGACAACATGTGGCCAAATTCATCGTCACCAAGCTGAGATACAAATGGCAAACAGTTTGGGTTGGACCCATGTCTAAAAAACAGGTGAGAGACCTTGGTCACTACAATTGCTTGTATTGTGAAGAAAAGCAGAGTACTGATGGTTTGAAACAGATTCTAAATGTACAGTTTTGAAACAGATTGTACGGAAGTCCAATTGCTTTCCAAATAAGTTTCATTGTGCTCATTAACATCCTCTGAAGAGCTAAACTAAACAGCTTAATGTTAGATGTTTCAGGAGCAGATTTAGAGATATAAAGGAAATTGTCAAAAGGGAACTACATCTATATTAATGTTAACTCGTAATATGTTGCAAAATGATGTTTAATGTCATCAGTCAAGAAAGCAGTAGAGGGATTTCAAACAAATTAGCAGCATGTAACATGGCCAAACACTAATATCTAATATTCACTTCCCTTGTTTTGAGAATAGGGAGGTGGTTAAGGAGTTGGCTACTTCTAATTTGATAAAACTTGAAAAAAACAATTCTCTGTTTCAAGAAATCCTACCATTAAGCACTTGATGGGCAGAACATATAAGTCAAAATGATAAGCCATATACACCCCAAACAGGATTGAAACATACCTTGCCTATAAAAGCTGATGAACCATCTAGTCTAGCTATGCAAACAGCCACATTAGCAGGAGCACCACCAGGCGCCTTCTTGAAAGCTGGTGCTTCGGCTAATGAAACTCCACCAACAGTCGGTACAAAGTCAATCAACATTTCCCCAAAGCAAACAACCAATGAACTGTTTCTTTTAGGCCCTGCATCTGTATCAGAGACACCATCATTACAATCACCCACAAATCTGCAATTATTTGATTCCAGGATAATCACCAAAATTATGTCATTGTAAAGCAAGCTTATAAACATTCTATTGTAAAAACGTTTCTCTTTCCCCTTATCCCCTTTGGATAAGATTGCTTGTAACATGGTTAAAAATCATAAATCTTCCATGCAGGTGAAAATGAGCTCGCTGCATCCAGATCATTCTTTTGAACTTTCACCAAGCAAACATTTGTCCATTGTTAAATAAGAAGAAAGCTAAAATCCTGTTAAAACATAATTGCCGTATGATTTTCGGATCAAGTACATAATCTTTATGCAAAGCCTAACATTACTGAACAACTATGCAACAAGATCAAGAATTTGGTCTTGATCCGAGAATTGTAAGATCAAACAAACAATCACATCTCGTGAAAGTCTTGTTAGAGAACATCAATAAGCAAAGGTGTCATTTTTCCACCAGAAAAACACAGTCTGATAAATCCTAAGAAAAGGACTAAAACATCAAGAACCCCAGTGCCTATATCCTATTAAAGCAAACTAAGAGAGATACAGAGAAGTGTATAGAAACCAGTGGTCAAATAATGACGAGCAAAAAGAAAAGAACAGAACACGAAACACGAAACCAGCAAAAACCCACGTACAAATCACCCTCAAATGAAAGAGGGAAAAAAACACCAAATCCCTATAACACGTAAATAATCAAGAATCGAACAACAGCAAAACCCAAGAAACAGAAAAGAAAAGGAAAAAAAAAGCACCTTGAGAGTCGACTTTAGCCATTATCAAAGCGTCGAAACCGTGAAGAGAACAGCAGCAAAAACAAAAGCAGGGAATGTTGGGTGCGACGGTGTTATATGTGTAGGAAGTCAGATTCAGGAGGAGGAGGAGGAGGAGGAGGCAGTCGTTGTTGTTGTTGTTGGACTTTTGTATTGTTTGAAGGATCGTTCATGATTCAAAGTTGACGGAGATAGGTGTGACATGTGTCACCACAATCCTTCCAATCATTTTTCTTTCTTTTGATTTATTTTATTAGAATTATAGAATATAAAGAGTTTTATATGGTTTAAATAATTTAAAAAATCCTTAAATTTTTAATTTTTGAAAAAAATTAAAATTTTGAAAAATTTTTCCTCTTAATTTTGTTACAAATAACAATCAAATGAGAGTGATATAAATAATACTACTTTTAAATATAATTTAATTCAATTTTAAATTTAGCTTAAATTAATAATTCAAAATAATTATAATAAATTATTAAATTTAATCAAATGTAATTAATTTAGATATGAGTTTAAGATGTATGTTAAGTCATTATATTAATATAATTAATCACGTATGATGTTCATATTACGTATGTTTTATAATTATTTCTAATAAAAATTTGAAATAAGAAATGCTTAAATAATTTAAAATTATGAAAATTTTTATAAATTTAAATTTTTAATTAAATTATTTAAGCGACGTGAAAATCTCATATCTTTTACCCTTATTAGAATACTAATCTCTTTCTTTATTTTTATGATTAAGATAACTGAATTCCTAAGACATATTAATCTATAAAAAGTAATTTAACTTGTTGCAGAGAAGTTGGCAAATTTAATCTTCAAAATAAGTTTTTGGTTATAAATATCTAATTTTCACATAAAAGAGTATATTTTATTTATTATTTAATTTTAAATTATCAATTTATCAAATAAGTTATTATATAAACGTGATTTGTAAAGTATTAATCCGAACTAGTAGTTAGGGTGTGTTGATCTTTGATTTTGTTCCACCAACTTTATAGCTAAACTAAAACGATGCTACTTCCCAAAATGTTAGATAAAAGGTACGTAGGAATTAGTAATCAATCGTATTTTAAAATTATAAATTTTATCAAATAAAGCATAATATTCAAATTAAATTAAAATAACATTCATTTTTCAGAAGAAATTTAAATTGAATTTTAAGTTCCAAAATAGATTGCCGTAGAGGGTAACTCTGGTCTGTGGGGACAGATTCTAGGTTTCGGATGAGGATCCTGGAACGGCGTGTCGTTTAGTAGCGAGAATGCTTTACCTAGTTTTACTATATATGTTCTAGTCCTGGTACTCTCTTTTTTTCTTTTCTTAGTTTACGTGAAATTTCTCTTTTTTTCTTTTCTTAGTTTACGTGAAATTTACAATCGGCCTTTGACTAGTCGAGAACGAAAGTTAAGCTATACATAAATTTAAGTGATGTTTTATTCTAAAATTAATTGACAATAGCTTATTAAATTTATATATTATTCTTCATTTTTCTCTTTTTTTTTTTAACATGAGACATTCACATGTAGATTTTATCAACACTCTTCTTTAAGTGTAATTGGTATTGAACATCTAGTTATTACTTAAATTAAACACAACGATAATCGGACCAAGTTGTTGGGACTAAATATTCAGATTGACAACTGAGAAATTAATAATCCGAACCAAACCTACTTTGATACTATATAAAATTTGCAATGATAAATTTAAGTGATGTTTTATTCTAAAATTAATTGACAATAAGTGGGGTAGCTTATTAAACTTATATGTTATTCTTCATTTTTCTCTTTTTTTTTTTAAACATGAGACACTCACATATGGGTTTTATCAACACTCTTCTTTAAGTGTAATTGGTATTGAACATATAGTTATCACTTAAATTAAACACAACGATAATCGGACCAAGTTGCTGGGACTAAACATTCATATTGACAACTGAGAAATTAATAATCCGAACCAAACCTACTTTGATACCATATAAAATTTGCAATGACATAAGGGTCTACACGAGAAGGAAAGTTAGACCACACACAAGTCTAAGTGAAGTTCCATTCTAAAACTAATTTACAATAGGTAAAGTAGCCCACTAGATTTATATGTTAGTCTTCTTTTCTTATTTTTTCTAATATATGACACTCATGTGTGTATTATCAGTAATTTTTTTAACCTTACTTCTTTTTTGAACCAGGACAAATTTTAATTAACTTGAAAATTTATGCTTCCTTTTCATATTAATATCATTTTTGTAAATACAAAAATTGGAGATGATTGAAAAATCAGTTTACAAATTAATATCCTGTGTAATGATCTTTAATTTTATGAATTTATACTGTAGTATTGTATTGAATGGATTGTCATGCCAAGAACCTTCTTGATTTGCTTCATAGTACTAGTATTGAATATTCTTTATAAAATGATGATTTGTGCTTTCCATTCTCTTTTCTCTTTTTTTTTTTTTGCTTTTATTCCATAGCCAAACCATGTTTGGCATGTGGAAAATTTGAGTACTATTTATTTACTTAAATACAATTTTCTACGAACAATATTTAAGTTTGTTATTGGGCTTGGGCCCAAAATTTTATATTTGGTTTTAACTCTGGACTCAAAGTCCAATTAGAACTAAAGCTCACTACCCAATTCCAAAATTAATCGATCTTAGGCATGAAGTACAAATAGGTCACGGTCGATTATTATTATTTAAATAATAATAATAATGAGTTGGGATGATGTGGCAATTACCTAAACTCGATATAATTTGAAGTTTGAATGGATCGATTTTGGATATTCTCAATTACAGTTGTGACGTACGACGTTTATGTGAGTAGTGGAGCCTCGATTCGCTCGCTTCCCTCAGTTTCCTCATTGTTCAAGAATCAAGAATCGAAGTCTGCGAATTCCCTTCGATGTAATACTCTCATCCTCTCTCCCTAATGCGTTTTTTCGGTTTTTTCTTTTTGTGTTCATCTTGCACGGTTGAAATTGCGCGCGTCTTCTGTTTGATGAGATATCTACGGAAGATTCTTTTTTGAGGTTCACGGGTTGCGTTAAGTGTGTTTTCTCGTTTTCCAGAGTATTCTTTCTTTCCTTTTACTTCTGTGGAAACTTGATATTCTTCGAGAAATAGGTACAAATTGGAGGTGATTAAACGTTTAGCTTTTGGTAGATATACTGGTACAGTTAATTGAATATGTTAAGAAGATAGGAGATAGATAGCGGGAAATCTGCTTGAATTAAGCTTAGTTCAGTAGATTTTCCTGACCTGGTAGAAAGAACAACACCTCTGACGCACACCGCCGGTGTTATTATCGATGAATTCGCAAATATTGAAGAAGCCGAAAAGCTCCGTTTCGCGGAGGTTCATGGCGTTCACCATCGTGATCCGACCAGCTTAGACCGGATCGGGTCGGATTCGGAACAAATCGGATTGGGGCAAGTTAAGTTTATATGGATCGGGCCGAGTCAAGTAAGGTTGCCTGTGTGAATTTGTAATCTGCTGGAGGGAAGTGGGGACAAGAGCGAATTGGAGCCGGCCTTCTCTAACTAATGGGCTGGATCATTTTCAGATCTATTTAACTTGGGCCTAACCAAGTCGGGTTGGGTTAAATTATTTCGGATCAAAGCGATTCAAATCTGGTCAAATAAATTCGAAATGAATCGGGTCGGGCAGAGAATACTACTGCTCTTACTGGCTCCAAATCTCTCGGACGAATGGAGAAGACGAAGAAAAAAGATTCTGTTGCTGCGAGCTGTGTGCAGTTGTCCGAGAACTATAATATTCGTCGATGCTCTTCCATTTTCGTCTCTTCATCATTCCTCTACCTCTCTGGACTGGTATTCTTCTTTTTATCATTCCTCTACCTCTCTGAACTGGTATTCTTCTTTTTATCCTTTCTTTCTTCTGAGTATGAATAAGCATAAATGTTCAAATTTTACTTTCAGTATGCAAAATCTCATGTTCATTTGATTCATCATTCAGATTCTGATTTCCCCCAAGACCGATGCCTAATTACGTTTTTTCGTTGTTGATTTTATTTGAGAAACAGAATCAAACACGGCATAGATGAAGCATCCTGAATCTTCATATGGTGACACCTAGTAATCTGAAAAAATGAGTTTCTTTTGTTTTTTTGGTATCTTTCGACGAATTTATACATCAATATCCTTTTAGATATCTTTAATTTTATGAGTTTTCATAAAAGTATTGTATTGAAAGGATTGTTATGCAAAATAAACAATAAAATATAGATGTATAGAACTTCCTTTTCTTCTCTATTGAATTCTCTCTTTCAGAAGCTTCAATGCCCTGTTTACAGAATCATCATAGATTCTCTCCACCAGAGCATCGTCTTCCAAGGCCATCGATAACTAGAAGGCGTCAAGGTACGATCTTTTTAAGTCCCCAATCAACCCTTTATCTATATGCATATGGACAGTCATTTAAAGTATTAATGATCTGGTTGTGGGGTTTTGCAGATTGATTCTATAAAAACCTCAACGAAACTGGTTGGCGGCCAAAAGAAAGGAATAAGCGGGCTTAGAAAGAAGGTAGCTTTCATTTGTTTGCAGTTATCTTTGGGTTTGTTTTCTTGGCCGTTTTGATTTATTGCTTGTTTTATTGACAAAGGAAGATGAACTTGAATTTTGGGTTTAACACAATAATGCTTTAGTATAATAAAAATGAAGTCTTTGTTTAATTGATTATTGCTTATATTGGGAGCCAATGTATTTATTCTGGAAACTTTTTGTGTACTGCAGGTAAAAGTTTTCATGCAAGACAATTACGCAGCAAAATGGATCCACGTTTCATCCTTTTACGTCTCGCGATAGAAATTTTATGAGTGAGTATTTGAGATGCCCTAAATTTGTTAAAATTTGAATCTTTGTATGTCTAGGCACTCATTAATTTATTGCCTCTGAAGACTACAAGAATAGATATTAAACTTGTATTGTAAACCTCATACTTGGTGTCATGTTTCGCATGTTTCAAAGCTCAGAAGAACAGGTTTGATCCGAAAAGTCTTCTAGAATTTTTCTAAAATTCTAAAAGAATAAAGAAGTCTCTAGAACCTTCTAGAATATTGTGGAATCTTATGAAAGATGTTAGAACCTTCAAAAACATGGTGGAAGCTTATAGAATATTTTGGAACATTGTGGAACCTTATGGAATATTGTAGAATGTTGTAGATAAGTGCATGATGTACATGATGTATGTAGAATAGTATAGAGCATTCTAGAAAATCATTCTAGGTCCTTAGATCAAATAGATCTTGTATGTCCATTTTAGGTAGGGACTTGTATATATACTTTTTGAAAGTTTGCCTCATTTGTATCATAAAAGAGAGAGTTCTTTAATAAAAATATCCTTCGTTCCCTTATATTCTTGCTTTTCTTTAGTAAGTGTTGATGTAGTAAAGTTGACTTAAGCGCGAGAGGCGAGAGATCACTTAAGTGCTAAACAAGCGTTGGTTAAAGTCCAAGCATGTTATAAGTGGTATCAGAGTGAAGACTTGCTTTAAGCACTCTAATTTCTTTAAAGTAACATCACTAGAGGCACGACTCGACCAATAACTAGACAATAATCTTGGACATTACACACTCTTGCTACTGGTTGTAGTGGCAAAAGTCCTAGAGCTTACTTGTTCGTTTAGAGTTGGCATGAGAAGTCAGACATGGCAAGGGCATACTTGAACCTAACGACTAAGAAGATGAGGAAATGAGCAAACAAGAAGAGACGACATTTGGAGTTTGATAAAGACGACTTGGTAATGATAAATCTCCTTTCTCATAAACGTGCGACGCATCATTCAAACTTTTGCCCTATCAACTTTCTATCTGGTTGATCATGCCAATATTCATATGTTTGTCTCAAAGATTAAGTCATTAATGTGCAAGTATGAACAAATTCAAACTGAAATTGCGAATGACCCATTAAATTGGTTATAGTTTGTTTGATGGTACCTGCTACTTGCGTAATCGTAATAATTGTAGAGCTAATACATGCAACAAACCCTAACTTTTGGAAGGGATGCATTTGTTAGATAAAAGGTCGACACAGGAGAAGATTTGATAGGAAAGGATCAATCAGGTAGAAAGTTGATAGGGCAGAAATTTGACTGATGCGTAGTCGACACGTCTATGGGGAAGGAGATATACCATCACCAAGTTGCCTTCATCAAACTCCAAATGTCGTCTCTTCTTATTTGCCTATTTCTTCATCTTCTTAGCCTCTTGGTTCAAGTTTGCCCTTGTGTCATATCGGTCTTTTCATGCCAACTCTTAGCAAACATGTGGACTCTAAAGCTTTTGCCACTATAACCAATAGCAAAAGTGTGGGGGGTCAAAGGTTGCTATTTAATGCTGGTCGGTTGTTCCTTTGAAGAAATTAGAGTGCTTAAAGCAAGTCTATACTCTAATACCAATTGTAATATATTTGGACTTTAATCAATGCTGATTCGGTACTTGAGTACATTCTTGCTCGTAAGTCAACCTTACTACACTAACACATACTAAAAAGAAAAAGGAGTATGGGGAAATACAAAGATACTTTTATTGAAGAACTTTTTTTCTTTTATGATACAAAAGAGGCAAACCCTTAAGGGTTATATATATAAAACCTTCCCTAAAATGGACTTACAAGATTTAGTTGATCTAATAGCCCACAATTTATCCTATATTCGACATATATTATGTACATCATGCTCTAATCTACAACATTCTATAATCTTACATAAGGTTCTATAATGTTCCACAATGTTATGTAAGCTTCTACCATATTTTTGAAAGTTCAAAGATCTTCTATAAGATTGTACAATATTCTAGAAGGTTCTAAAAGCTTCCTTTTTCTTCTAGAATTTTAAGAATTCTAGAAGAATCTTTGGATCAAATCTCTTCTTGTGGCTTTTAAGACATGTGGAACATGGCATTAGCTATTGGAGTGCTACCATGTCTCCATAGTTTCTTTCCAAATTCAAATTGTAGATTATCATCAAAGTTGCTTCTGGAAATGGTGTTGGCAAAATCTTGGTTAGCAAGTAAGTATTTTTATGGCCTTGTATTTAATTTTGGTTGAAAAACTAGAAATAGATAACAAATGTGATGAGAGGGAAAAGATAGAATCTTACGACAGAGTGCTAGGTCCAATGTCTCGAGCCTTTATTTGCTAATCATCATTGAAATTGTTGAATCTTTAGTGGATGACAAATTTGCTTCATGGTTGCCTCGAAAACCAGATACCTAGGCATAGTTTGGTTTCTTTTGCATGGCCTCTTATGAAAAGAACACACTGTATATCCCTTGTTGGCTTTAAAAGTATTAGGTTGCCATCTCATGCAACATGACATTCAACGAGAAAAGATTTGGAATTTGTGTCAAATTGGGAAATATCAACTATGGTGGGACATAATTCGACCAATTACCTTGAATGAGTTGAGGGTTGTGCAGAAAGACTACTTTATTGTTGTGCAATGTACACCCTAATTGTGGTATTTCATTGTTATAGAATAATGTTACTTGAATAACTTCAAGATTTTGGTGCATCCATTTCTTAGGACTTTGGTGGCCGGCTAAAGTTCTTGTTAAGTTGAATAATGACTATAGACATGTTGGCAGAAATTATTAATTTCTTATGGCACCCTTCAATTATAGTCAACAAAAACAGTGACTTTCATCTTTTTCCTAACCACATTTTCGACTCTCTGGTTATATGCTTGACCCATTAATAGTCTGCTATTGCAGAGAAGGCACTCTGTCTACCCAGCTGTTTTTGCTGTAATTTGAAAGAGGAATGTAAGAATGGTCTACTTGTGTTTAACAAAAAATTTGCAATTCTAAGTTTACTTAGTTTTTCACTCTTATTAATTAATTTGAAAAATATTTTTTTATAGCTATATGCAAATGGTGGATTCATAATGAGTGCAAGTCGTAATCTTGGAGAGCCTGAATATGATTGGGGCATCAAGGTGAGTTGGCGCTTATTACTTGTCTAGATAATGGATGTAGTTGCTCAACTCCAGGCCCCTATATGGTTCATACCCATAACATTAGCTTTAATATCACAGCCAGCCACAACCTGTTCTCTTGTCTGTTCTTCTCTTCTTCCAGTTTTTAAAGAATGCGATGATTAGATATGGCACTAGCAAAAATGATCTATGGAATCCACCAATTCCTTTAATCCTTCTTTTAACAGTCTTTTGTTTCCCGTTTTCAACTTTCACTATGTATCGATTTGTTTTTGCAAATTCTTGCAACTTTCCAAATTTATTCCTGATCCATGTCCAAGTGGAAATCTCATGTTTTGCCCATTTCAAGTGATTACTAGCATTTGTTGTCAATATTGAGTTAATTAGAGATCTATTGTTTACATAATTGTGGTGATATTTCTTTTACTTTCTAGTTTAATTATAGCAGTTGACAGCCTGTACCTGAATCAATCACTGGCGAGACCTATGAAACAATTTTTCGGTAAGTAATTGTCTCCCTTATTTAGTTATCTTTCTTAATTATTATTGGTATCTCCTTTTAAGTTCTATTTTGGAGAAGAATCGTGTCTTTTTATTAGTATTTTATACTTATTCATTAGTTTCAATCGTTTGCTTTAAAGTATAGTTCCATGTACTTTTTTACCTAGTTGAGAATAGTTTCCTTGGGAGAAGTTTGATTACAACCTCAAAGTAGACCTAAAATAACTTTCAACTATTCCTAGTCATCAATATCAGTGCTGTTCTGTAACACTTGTTGCTACATCAGTCTAAGCATACCAATACCATAAGCTAACTATTTGTTCATCATTGCCATTATTACATCTTATTCAACTTGACATTTATAAGTCCCTTCAAAATTTTGTGTTGTTACTATCCCCTTTACTCTCCCGCAAGTAACACAACTTTGTAACCCTCTGACTCTTTTATTAAAAGGTCCTCAGACCCTCTGACTAATCCCTCAGTCAGATCCAATTGATTGTGCACTAGTAGTGTTATGCTATCCTAAATCCCTACAAGTTCCTCGATTTCCACCAAGTTGGTAGAAACTACCACTCGTGCTCGATGTTACATCAACTCTCTTAGATCCCCCTATACTAGTAGACCATGAATGATTGACACCCCTCTTAATAAACCGACTCCCCTCTTTATAATGACTTTCTCATCGCCTCTTTAGCTCCTCTTCTTCTGCCTTCTTTTATCAAATCCTCTACTCTGAGTGTAGTCTCTAGTAACTTCTTAAAATTAGTAGTAGATTCCAAACCTAAGGGAATATTCGTCCTCAGACCCTACTCAAATTGGTAATAGCTATCCTTTGGATTTGCTACAACTTCTAATGTATACTTAGACAATGCTGCAAAGCGAGCCTCACTACTACTAACATCTCCTCTGTCTGAACCAAACTCATGAACTCGATCTTCTTTCAACCCTGATATATTCGCAAAGTGTATATATCTGTAAACTCTCTATGGAACTCTTCGTCTCTCGCGTCCATAAGATCTCTTCACTGACATCCACTAAGTTAGTTCATTGCCCTGTGTGAAACTTAGAGAAATCTATTATTCTTGTCGTATATACATTGATGAAAATACATGTCTAAATAGTTGATACCCAATCCTAAAATAGGACATACAATAAATAGTAGTAAATACCTTCCTATTTTATCACTATACAGCTATATACAACTCAGCACTCCCCCTAAAGCAGGAGCATATAAGTCATATGCATCAAATTTGTTACATATAAATTCATACGAGAACCTCTGAGAGATTTGGTGAAGATATCTGCTAGTTGATTGGTTGAACTGACACGACTAGTAGTGATGCAACCAAACAAAACTCTCTCGAATAAATTGGCAATCAATTTCTAAGTGTTTGGTTTTTTGATGATATACTGGGTTAGAAGCAATATAGAGAGCAGCTTGATTATCACACAATAACTTCATCTGTGATACTTCTGCAAATTTTAACTCTTGAATTGATTGCTTCAACCATATAAGCTCATAAGTTGCTAGAGCCATTGCACGGTATTCTATTTCTACACTCGACTTGGCAACAACATATTGCTTCTTACTTTTTCAAGATACAAGATTTCCTCCAACAAGAACACAAAAGCCTGAAGTAGAATGCCTATCAGATGGAGAACTTGCCCAATCAGCATTAGAGTATCCAATAATTTGTGAATGACCTCCTTTTTCATATAATAATCTTTTTCCTGGTGCACCCTTAATGTACTTCAAAATTCGAATAACTGCATCTCAATAACTATCACATGGAGGTTGTAGGAATTGACTAACAACACTAACCGAGAAAGAAATATCAGGTCGTGTGATGGTGAGATAATTAAGTTTTCCAATCAATCTCTGATAACGACCAGGATCAGCAAGTGATTCCCCCTAATCAGGTAAAAGCTTTGAATTAGGATCCATAAGAGAGCCTGTTGGTCTACAATCTGACATCCTTGTCTCTTCTAGAATATCCAATTCATACTTTCTCTGAGAGACCCAAATCTTTTGCTTGAAAATGACAGAACAGAAGTGTCTTTAATTGTTCAATCCCACCTTGATTACTTCCAATAATGACAATATCAGCCACATAGACAATCAGATAGATACATTGTTCTGATGATGTATATTTATAGAAGACGGAGTGATCAGACTCACATTGAATCATACCAAACTCTTGAACAACGACTAAACCGTCCAAACTAGGCACGAGGAGATTGTTTCAAACTATATAAAGAGCGATGAAGCTTGCACACTAAGGTAGACTCCCCCGAGCAACAAATCCTGGTGGTTGCTCTATATAAATCTCTTCCTGAAGCTCCCCATGTAGATAGGCATTTTTAATGTCCAATTGATAGAGAGGCCATTGGCGAATGTCAACCATGGATAAAACAAGCGAACAGAAGACATATTGGCTGCAGGAGAGAAAGTACAATAATAATCCAACCCATAAGTCTGTGTATACCCTTTAGCCACCAAACGTGCCTTTAGTTGATCAACTTGACCATTCCGACCAACTTTGACGTTATATATCCAATGACAACCAATAATGGAATGGCCTAGGGTCAACAAAACTAACTCCCAAGTGTCATTAGTATGTAGAGCAGTTATTTCTTCAATCATTGCGTGACGCTACTCGGGATCATTAATTGCCTCATGAACATTAGAAGGAACAGAGACAGAAGAGAGGGTGGATACGAAAGTAGAGTATGATAGTGATAAACGATGATAACTAAGAAAATTATAATAGGATGAGTGTTGCGAGTGGACCATGTACCTTTGCAGATGGCAATGGGAAACTGATCTTCAAAAGGTAGAACTGCAGCAAGTGAGGAATCTGGAGCAAGAACTGAATCATCAGGGGCCTCTATAGGGGTCTTATCATCAGGATCAGGATCATTGGTATGACGTGGAAGAGTACCATTCTCAGGAGAGGAGTATTCAGTAAGAGGTGAACATTGGACAGACTCTAAAAGAGGATTAGAAAGAGGAGTAACATAAGGAATAGGTGTAATGGAAGGAGTTGGAAGGACCTTGCTAAGAAATGTGATATCTATTGCAGATGATGAGTGGAATCGAGAAGATTCAAAGAATGTAACATCAGCAAAAACAAAATATCGATGTGTTGATGGAGAATAATAGTTATAACCTTTTTTACGACGTGAGTAACCTAGAAACATACATTTGGTGGATTTGGCTGATAGTTTATCTTGACTAGGGGAAGATATATGAATGAAACATGTGCAAGCAAAGACTCGCGGTGGAAGGGAGAATAATGATTGATCAGGAAATAGGATGGAATGGGGTACCTGATTCTTTGGACTGGACGAAGGCATGCGATTAATCAAGAAGCATGTAGTTAAGACAACATCTGGCCAATATTGTGATGGAACCCGGTTGTGTAAAAGCAAGGTACGAGCAGTTTCTATGTGATGTCTATTCTTATGTTCAGCAATCCCATTTTGTTGTGGAGTATAAGCACATGAGGTCTAATGAAGAATTCCTTGGGAAGACTGAATTGAGTGAAGGGAATGGACAAATATATACGAGCATTATCACTTCTCAACTCACGAATGTTAAAGTTAAATTGTCTTAATTTTTGCATAGAAAAATTTAAAAATGGAAAATAATTCAAAACGAGCTTTCATTAAAAATAACTAAGTGCAACGAGAATAATCATCAATAAATATAACCAAATATTGAAATCCAAAAATAGAAAAGACACGAGAAGGACCCCAAATGTTTGAATGAACTAACTCAAAAGGGGATGTAGCCTATTTATTGACACGCTTTGGAAATGAACTTCAAGAATGTTTTCCAAGCTGACAAGATTCAAAATGTAAGGAAGATAAGGTAGGTAAACTAGGCACCATCTTCTGGAGCTTCAACAAACTAGGATGACCCAAACGATTATGGATTATAATTGGAGATTCTGAAATAGTGCATGCTATAGGTGAAGGAGGTAGATTTAAATGATAAAGGCCCTGTGACTCATGTCCTGTGCCAATCATCCGTCCCGTACTGCGATCTTGTATAACAACGGAATTTTTATTAAAAATGATAAAACAATTTAAAGATTGCGTAAGTTTACTGACGAATACAAGATTAAAGGGGCAATTAGGAATATAAACAACAGATTCTAAATGCAAGGATGGAATTGGTTGAGCAGAATCTACAACCTTAACAACTGTTTAAGTCCCATTAGCTAAAGTAATAGGAGGAAAAGATGTAGTGTTAGTAAAGTGAGAGAGTAAATGTGGGTTACTAGAGATATGATCAAAAGCAATGGAATCAAGTACCCAAGGGGATGTAGCCTGTTCATCAAGATTTTTGTTTATTTCAGGAAAGGGATTCGAGGGGGAGGATTGGACATGCTAGGGCAAAGGATGGCCTCTACTACCTCGAGACATCAACCAAACACGAAAAATCAAGCATCATTTCTCCATCTAGTCTCTTCTCCGAAACACATCTCACAAATTCCAAAAAAAATTGGCTCTATCATAGCCGCCTAGGACATCCCTCCTTCTTTGTTATAAAAAATATGTTTCCTTCCTTGTTTTCAAGCAATAGGGTAGAAGAGTTTCAATGTGAAGTGTGTGAGCTTGCTAAACACAAGCGTGTGCCCTTTCCAACTTCTATTAGTAAAAGTTCTCTACCCTTTGACCTTGTTCAGAGTGATATATGGGGTCCAGCACCCATTTCTATTGTTTCTTGTGCAAACTAGTTTGTTTCATTTATTGATGATTGCACAAGTATGACTTCGATCTTTCTTCTCAAACACATGTCAAATGTAAGCATAGTCCTTCCTCGGTTTTATATCATGATTCAAACCCAATTCGGAACCAAAATTAAAAGGGTTAGATCTGACAATGCCAAAGATTACTTTAATAAGACCTTATCTTCTTTCTTTCAAAAGGAGGGCATTATTCATGAGTCTTCTTATGTCTATACCCCACAACTAACTGGCATTGCAGAGCGTAAAAATGATCACATTCTTGCTTGTACAAGAGCTCTTCTTTTTGATAACAATGTTCCATGGTGGCTATGGGGAGAGGCAGTCCTAACTTCTGCCTTCTTGATCAATCAACTGCCATCATACAGCCTTGGAAACAAAAGTCCTGCTGATACCCTCTCTACCTTCTACCCAAATAATCCAGTTAAGATCGGCCTACAGCCTAGAATATTTGGGTGCACATCCTTTGTTCATATGCAGCATCCCAGTAGAGGCAAGCTGGATCCTAGAGCCCTACGCTGTATATTTGTGAGGTACTCATCCACCCAAAAAGGGTACAAATGTTACCATCCCCCTACTAAAAAAGTCTTTGTCTCGGCTGATGTCACCTTTAATGAAATTGAGCCTTATTATTCTCATTCTCATCTTCAGGGGGAGAAATCAATACCATTAAATTCAGAAGATAAGGATACTACCATTTCTTTGGAAAATTTTTCCATTTACCAGCCCATTTCTCGAGCTAATACTAATCAGCCCATTTCTGCCCCAGACTAACCCGTTTCTGATCTAGACCAATCCTTTAAAAAGCAGCCTGCACCAAACCAATTCACTCCAGACTTATCTAATCTCTCAACAGGTGCAGCAGACACTCATAATCCTCAACAAGCATGTGTACTTAAGAAGTTTGGCAAACTGTACTCAAGGAGAGGAAAAGGCAATTATGCACCTCAGCATGTTCAGGATTCCATCAAGGATCCCAATCTAGAGGTAACAGATCCTAATGATAAAATACATGAAATTTTTGAGTAGCCTGTTTTTTGTGATACTGTTGAGAAACCCATTGCCTTGCGAAAAGGTACAAGAGAGTGTACCAAGAAATCACTTTATCCCCAAGCACAATCCATGTCACTCAAAAATGTTTCCTTATCACACAAGACCTTCCTTGTCAATCTACATGGTGCCAAAATACCCAACACATGGACTGAGGGCTTAACTAATGTGAAATGGAGACAAGCTATGAATGTGGAGATGGAAGCGCTAGAAAGGAACAAAACTTGGGATCTAATGCAGTTACCTCCAGACAAGAAAACAGTGGGTTGTAGATGGATTTATACCATCAGATACAAGGCAGATGGGTCAATTGAGAGGCACAAGGCAAGACTAGTGGCCAAAGGTTACACACAGTCGTATGGAATTGATTATTTGGAGACCTTTGCTCTAGTTGCTAAGATGAATACTGTGCGGGTGTTATTGTCCTTGGCAGCAAACTTGGACTGGAATTTAGAGCAGTTTAATGTCAAAAATGCCTTCTTACATGGCGATTTGGAGGAAGAGGTTTATATAGATGTGCCACAAGGTTATGGGATTGAACTTCCAGTTAGAACTGTGTGTGAGCTGAAGAAAGCACTTTGTGGGCTCAAGCAGTCACCTCGAGCCTGGTTTGGAAGGTTTACCAAGGCTGTGCTCACCTTGGTTTATGTGCAAAGCCAAGCTGATCATACTCTTTTTTTGTTAAACATTCAACTTCAAGGGGAGTTACGGTACTAATAGTCTATGTTGATGATATAATTGTGACTTGCAATGATGAAAATGAGAAACAAAGGCTAAAGAGGCATTTGGCAACTGAATTTGAGAATAAAGAGCTTGGAAAACTGAAGTACTTCTTGAGGATAGAAGTAGCTCACTCAAGAAGAGGTATTTTTATCTGTCAGCAAAAGTATATTATTGATTTACTGACAGAGACAGGTTTGACTGGATGTAAACCTATTGGGACATCTTTGGACCCAAATACTAAGCTGGGAGAGGTAGAAGATGAGGCGCCAGTGGACATTAGGATGTACCAGCAACTAGGAGGCCGACTAATATACTTGTCTCACACAAGGCTAGACATAGCCTCTGCTGTAAGTTTAATTAGTCAGTTCATGCACAAACCTAAGGAGTGCCACCTTCTGGCAGTCCATCGTGTTCTTAGATATTTAAAGGGAACATCAGGAAGAGGAGTGCTATTCAGCCGAGGAAATAGCATATATTTGGAAGCTTATACAGATACAAATTATGCAGGTTTAGTAGTGGACAGAAGATCGACGTCTGGATACTGCACTTTTTTGGGAGGAAATCTGATAATATGGAGAAGTAAAAAACAGGGGATTGTAGCCAGCTCAAGTGCAAAAGCTGAATTCAGGGCAATGGCACAAGGAATACGTGAGTTCCTTGATGATCTAAAAGTCAGATGGGAGAAACCTATGAAGCTATATTGTGATAATAAATCAGCTATAAGTATAGCTCACAACTTAGTCCAGCATGAGAGGACAAAGCATATTGAAGTTGATAAACATTTTATCAGGGAGAAGCTAGAGGGTGGCCTGATTAGCACATCCTTTTTATCCAGTCAACAGTAAATTGCAGACATTTTTACCAAAGGGCTGAGTGGACATCAATTTGAAAACATTATTAGCAAGCTGGGGGTTGATAATATCTACCTCCCAGTTTGAGGGGGAGTGTTAAAATAATTAAATATTATTTCAGAATATTCTCTCTATCAAGACAGTTATTAAAGATAGTTATTATTTCAGTAACTGTAAATAGTTATTACCAAGGCAGTTATTTCTGCTTTTATTAGAGGCAGTTACCAAAGCAGTTATTTCTGCTTTGGTGAATCGTGTACATTTAAAAAGGGGAATAACCCCTGTTATATAGTGTCAATGAATGCAGTCTCTCTACCAAACATTCTTTGTAGTTTACTGACAAATATCATAGAGATGTGATCTCTAAGAGCAAACTGGGCGAAGGGTATGGTAGGGTCTTTTTTTTTCCTTATTTCTTTCAATTTGATCATGCCATTTTTTCCAACAATGCATGGGCAGTTGGTAATTTTCTGTTACATGAAGTTACGTCTTCAATTTGCTGATGACTTTTCATATACTGATCCTGTAAGTTAAAATGTAACTGCTTTATAGTTTAGCTTCCATTAACTATAATTGTTTAATCATTCCAATTTGAAGCCACCACCACTGTGTACCTCTGTACAGTGCTTCAGGTACATGGAAATCTAGCTTTGAAACAAGGTGTTCAATTCGTATTTGCTGTTGGATCGCAGATCATAGCCTGTTTGTCTGTAAATACTACTGATTGATTCCTTTTGGAACTTTTATAGCTACATATGCTTTACCAGATTTGACACAGCTGGGGATTAACTTTTATGCAGGGAACTAGATCAGCTGGTGCAACTCTGAGAATGTATGTTTTAACAATTTGAACCGGATGTCTCCAAACATTAGATGGATGCTTAAACAGCCCTTAAACCATTAATAGGTAAGCTAATCATCACTTGTGCTCATAAATCATATCTCGTATGATTTTAACAATTTTATATTTAATGTAATTTTGGTTTTTGGCAGATCTGGCATTGTCAGTATCATCAGGGTTGAAAGACTTCGTAGGAGGGAGAAACCTAGTGATCACATAAACTCACAATGCCGATCCCAAGTAATGCTGGGCACCAATTTTTTCTCAAAGTTTTGCAATGTAATCAAGTTATAAGTTTCATCTTGAAAAGTACATTAAGCACTAAAATATTTGCATAATAAACTCTCATAACCAATAAGCCTATGCTCATCTTCTGTTCTTGAGTTGAACTCACATGGATTGGATAGCAGTAGTAATTGAATCTGTGAAACCCTTTTTAGCAGAACCGAGCTTGTGTAAATGTTGTTAAACTCAACAACGTTTTTCTTATTGAAGAGGACAATGATACAGCTTGTAAAATATAATGATTTCCATTTCTGGTTAAGAGTTAGTGGTCCAGTGGACATAAAAGACCATGTAAATCAAACGTATTCTATAGAAAGGAATCAGGCTTCTCTTTTTATTCAGACAATCTTCCGGTATGTATCATGAGAAACAAACTTGCATCATCTTCTTGGCTTATGACTAGTTCGAGCATTATTAACGTATGCATATACATCTTATATATACGGAAAATATAGGAATTTTTTCATTTTTAGTTAGCTGATTGCTTCTTTCAAACAACTGACTAACTACCATTTACTAGTTCGTGTTAGCTAGTAGTTCTCTTACTGTGTTGATCTACATAGAACGTAACACACTTTGTGCTGATAAGGATATAATGTTTCCCATGTTTTGTGAGTTTCCTAGTTTCTTTCACTATCCTTGTTCTGCATCTAATATCTCTTCGACAGGTGGTAAAAGTAATGGAAATGACATCGAAATGGCGGTGGAAATTGGAAGTGCCAAATGAAAAAGGCAGCAACTTGAGCATTTCAACGTGCAACTTCAACGAAGTACCTCATCTGTCATTACATGATACGGTTTAGAACATTACAAGGATAGCAGTTCAAGAGTACCAGTTATTACATGACACGGTTTAGAACCTGACTAGGATAACAATTCAAGGGTACCAGTTATTACATGACACGTTTTAGAACCTGACAAGGATAACAGTTCCAAGAGTACCAACTTAAGATTCTAGTAGGTGTGCAAGGTGAACAACTCCATATATAGATATATTTACATGGCAACTTGCAAGCTTTATGGCTTACGTTCCAGATGGTGAAAATGTCACTTGAATCATTGACTACTTTAGATTGCAAGTCAGCTAGGGACACTATTACTGGGTGTGTCACTATTGATACAGTGTTCAGAGACTAAAGGATCAGTGAAGAATATTTGATTGGTACTAGAAAGAACATGTAAAAGAGGCCTAGTTGCATGGTCATGGACATATGTTGATAAAGCATTAAAATGGGTGGTGTGTCTATGCAAAGCAAAGTATCTAATATGTTAATAAGTCAAGGGTTTATCCTTTTAAGTAGAGCTTTAGCTCGATCAGATCTCCATGATGAGAAGCCATATCCAATTGCAGGTTCCGACCGCCATTTGTGGGAGCTGAGTGTACAACTAAGACAGGCATGACCACCCAAAAGCTATAATGGTTGAGATATTGTCCTTGATATACCTCTCTAGTCTTCTCAAAAATATGCAACCCAACAAATTCTCTTGCAGCCCCATTTTGTGTATAATGGCACAGCAAGCATTCAACATGAGAGGACATGTTGGGACACCATTTCTGGTCACTCTCTCTCTCTCTCTCTCTCTCTCTCAGAAGCTGCTTTCTTTTCTTTTTTTCTTTCACTTTCCTACGAGGTGACATTGTCTAACTACATTCCCAACTTCACTAAGAAGAACTTTTAAAGAAAAAAAAAGGACCTTAAAATTGTTCCTTCTTTTCAAATGAACAAAGCCTGATGAGGAGCAGAATTACTTATATTTTTTTGTATCATATGTTCATGTAAGTCCCATTAATGCATTAGGGTTTATCAGAAATGAACAATGTGAAGAAACCCTTTTGGCCAAATCTTCTAAAAACAAGTTTAATCAACATTGTAGCTGCATAACCAATTTAGGATTGGTTAAAATTCAAAACCAAAAGCATTAATGTCTTTAGTCACCTTGTTCTTCGATTGTTCCTGAAATGGGCACATAAAGTTTCTGCAGAATTGGACAAATGTTTCAATAGTTTTGTTTCATTTGGCTAAGTAGAAGAACATAATATACTTTTTTTTTTAAACACCATTTCAATGGAATCCAACCTTTTTCTCAAAGATCCAAAGCCAAGATCAATCCGGATTGTCTCTGCCCCCCATTTATTAATGTGACTTTAAATCCTCCACCAGACCCACCATTAAATAATTGTACAGACAAGGAAAAAAGTAAGCAAGCTTTTAGTGCATAACAAGAGGGTGGAACTGTGTTTGTCCTCACTGATACACACACTTTAGCTGTAGTTTGTGCATAGATCCAACCTTGTTGGGTCTATCAATTTCATGGGATTTGGTCAGGTCTTGAAGGGAAACTCACACACACACACCAAAAAAAGTATAATGAAAATATTTATTTTAAAATTAAAAAAGAAGAAGAAAAAACTCCATTTTTGCCCCACTTTTATCTGCATGACGTTGCAGCTTTGTGACAACTCCACCATCATGTTAGTTGCCTCTAGTGATGGACCCTTTGTGTTTCCTACCCTCCTCCTCCACCTACTCTATGTATATCGGAAAGAAATATACATCAGATTTTGGAAACTTCCCAATTTAAGTTAGAACTTATTTTATACTATTTTTAAACTGATATTGACTGCTGCTAACCTGGGGAAATTGACACGCAAAAGACTCACTTTTGATGCTTTGTTATATTTAATATTTTAAAGATCGGATTGAAAGTTAAACCGGTAGAATAAAAAATTTAAGATTTAAAAGATAATTTTATCATCATAAAATTGAAAAAAATTAAAGAATTTAAAATATGATCGAAAGAGATTGTCCTTATCAATCGAAAATTTTAAAGTTTAATTGAAAAAAGATATTGTTAATTAAAATTTAATTTTTATTTATAAAAACTTATTAATTTACAAAATTGAACTTATTAATTAATAAATTGATTGAGAAAAAATTCTTTTCCAATTTATTATTTTTAACAATAAAAGTTATTAAAATAAATTGAATTTAAATCAAACTAAAATGTTGACTGATATAAAATTTTTATGGTTGAACTAATCGAACAAATTAGATTTTTTAATTGGTTGTATCTATCTTTTTGGAAGATATACAGATGTTTTGTTGATTCTTTGTGTGTGTGTATATATATATATATATAATTTATTATATGATTTTTTTTTATTGGATTTACATTAGATATCCCAACTTTTGCTGGAGTAATCCTAAACTCCTAAGATCCTACCTCAAGAGTCCTGAAGAGGTAAATCTAGAATTCCAAGATTCTTCAGGTTCTCACGTAGCCTGTTCAACTCAGCATCAGGTTCCCATAATCCCAAGTTCCTTAGTAATTCCAATTCCCACACTGTTATTAGAAGCAGGACGTCCGTAGTTGATCCGACTAAGGAGCATGTCCAGGAGGCTAGAGGATCATCAACAGGAAAAATTCTCCTTTCTCTTTTTTTTTTGGTCACTCAAACTCAAAATCTCCTATAAAAAAAAGTCTTAATTGAGGACTGGAAATCAATTAGATAACTCCTACTTTTTCTTGTGTGATCCTTTCTTAGTACTGCTGATAGGTTATCAACCAAAAACACATAAATATCTCTCAAGGGTATACTTCAGAAGTTAGTGCACGTTACACAGTGAAAGTTGTTTTTGGAGAGTAAAGAGAAAGAAGGAAATAATATATATTGGTCAAATTAGATTCATTCATGTTAATTTTTAAGTATAATTTTTAATTAACAAATCGTTATTATTTTAGATAAAAATGTATGACTCAAAATATAAAAAAATCAACTTGCATGGTTATTATTGATGGAATATTTTTAAAACTTTAACATTTTTAATTAATACCTTAATAATTGATAGTGATGATATTTTTGTATTTCTTGTTAATATTGTAAATTTGATTAAAAATCTGAATATAATATATATGTTACCATAAAATTTATAAAATTGCATAATTACTTCAACACAATTTTAACGGTAACCATTAATTTCAAGTTGGATTCACTCCTTGATATCATTTCTAGTTATCTTTTTTTTTAATTAATTGTTACTATTAAATATAATAATAAATCAAGCTTATTGTTGTTTGAAATTCGGTTAAATTTAAATTGATCAAATTAATATTATTTTAAAGTAGAGATTAAGCTGTTTGAAATTAGGTCTATGAAAACTTAAATCCAACCTAAAATCTGATTAGTGTAAACTTAATTTATTAAACATCTCTAATTACTATCATAAGTGCACTTCTAAACGATTCACTTGAAACAATGGTATTGTTTCCTCCTACATTGTACCCTAGCCTTCAACAGTAAGAACATGACACCTTTGCCTTGCGGGCATTCATATGATCATAGTCGTCTTCTTCACAGTCTCTAGGCTGAAGAGACATGCCAAATCTCTCCGTACGAAAATGGTTGCATTGAATAGTTTAATAAATCAACCCATTTTCACGTAATACTAATTTATTAGACTGTTCTTTGACTTGTCTTCAAACTCCAATTCCAAAACATTCCTTTTGCTGTTGTTTCTTTTTGTAAGAACTTAACATCCTCATTATTAATCAATCATTGACTCCCAAAAACTAAACATATGGAGTTAGTTTGGTAATTAAACCACTAAACTCGGTAATAATTAATATTTTAAAAATTAAACCGGCAATATAAAATTTTAAAGTTTAAAAAATGTGGTATATAAAATATAAATTATAAAAGAAGTAAAAATAATAAAATAAAATAATTTCTTGAAATTTCAATCTAATAATGTATAATAAATTAATAATAATAATTCTCTTTTAATAATTTTAATTATTATGTATCAAGAACACTAAAGTGATTATTTTTGTTAGAAGTGCCTAACTCATTCCCAAAAGCTAGCTCAAGAGGGACAGGTTTGCACACTATTATAAATTCTTGAATGCCCTTATAGTTGTCCGATATGAGATTTCTGACATACCCCCTCAGTCCAGAGCAGGATTGAACATCTTATGTACATATTGGGCAAAGGGATATAATCGGGCATTGCCCCAAACCATCGAAACAAACAGACTCTGATATCATGTTAGAAGTGCCTAATTCACCTCTAAAAGTTAGTTCAAGAGGGAAAGATTTGCACACTATTATAAATTCTTGAATGTCCTTATAGTTGTCCGATATGGGATTCCTGACAATTTTGATGAAAGAATCGATAATATTTATGTTTATTAAAAAAATGAAGTTCAATTAAAGGAGATTATCGATTAAAAATTAAATAATTATTCTAAGTTATAAAGACTCATTAGTTTATAAAAATTGACTAATTTTTTATTATAAACATTATTAAAATAAATCTAATTTAAAATTTTTATAATTAAATTATTCATAATTGAATTGATTTTTTTTTAGTACTAATACGTTGTATTACATATTCTAATAATAATCCAAGTCTTTATAAGGATGGAAAGTGGGACGAGACAGGCATGTCTTCAATCCGACTCAGCACTTGTACTTGTCCTACTGTATACTTTTACTTGTTTGGCAAATCCAGAGAGAATGGTCAACTTAAGGATTTTTGGTGACTTTCAATTCAGATTTCACGAAATCCTACACAACCGACCCTCATGATCACTTCCAGCTTCTTGGAGACATCGTTGAGAGACCTGAGGGTTAAGGCAAGCTCTCGACGACCTAAATTGCCGGTTTGCTTTATTTTTATTCTTCTTCTTCTTCTTCTTCTAGTTTCCTCACCTCCTCGAACAATACGTGCAGAAGTTGAATGGAATCATTCAATTTGTATTCCATTCGGTTGATTATATTTAGAAAGAATACAAAATTACTCTTACAAGAGACAACTTCTCTATTATTCAAGAATAAAATTGTGTATTATTAGATCTTTTTAAACTTTCCTTTATTGTGAAATTTCGGATTAAGTATGATAGTGACGGCGACGACGACGACGATATTATTATTACCGAAAACAATCTCTCTATTATATAAGAGAATGACTGCTTACTATTAAACTTTTTTAGACCCTATTTTATTGTGATCTTTCATATTAAGTGTGATGATGACGACGATAAAATCACTCCAATCGAAGTGAGTTTTAGTAAAAATTACTATTTATGATTGAAATAATTGATTAGAAAGTTTATTTAAGAAATATGATATCAATTAGAATTATGCATTATTCTGTAATTCATAGTTTAAATAAATTATTAAATAACGAAAAATCAAAAAAAAAATTATGTTGGACAATCATGAAAGATCAATTAAAGGGTTGAACCAAAAAAATCACATAATTATAAAATTTTTACGAAAAATTTAAAAGAAAAATATTGTGTTGGAGAATCATGAAAGTTCAATTAACACTTATTAAAGGGTTGAATCTTAAAAAAAAAAAGAAATTGATATGCATTGGTCCCACTAATCCTCAATACATTCCATTGATAATGAAAAAAAATCATATGCTCGATGCTTAAAGTCTTTCCACTTAGCTGATCATACACACTTGTAAATATGATAATGGAGAAGTGCTTAGTTAGTGCTTTACATGCAAAAACTGTATAAGTCAACTCCAAAACACATGTATTATGTAATATTCATGTTTCATAGTTAAAAACAGTTGGAGCCATCACACTCCATTCAAACACTTCCATTGTTCTTCTCAAGACTACTAGCTTGGGACCCCTAGCCAACACTTGTCCTGCTTTAATCATGTCTATTTCCAATTTCATTAAACTACTTTTTTTAGGATTAATTAGATTATAATTTTTATGTGATTTAACCTTTTTTTTTAATTTTTATATTTTTAAAATTATTATTTACCTCTTTATTCAGTTGATTCAGTGGGTTCAACAGTGAAAACCTTGAATTGATTTAGTGGTTCAGTTTTTAGTTTTTCGATTTGATATACATTAATAACTCTTATTGTTAAATATCGATTAGTTTATTAATTAGTTGATCAGTTGTATAAGTTAATTATTTTTTATAAATCAATTAATTTTTATTTAATAATTTCTTTTTTAATAAAACTTTAATTATTTGATTGATAAGGACAATCTTTTTCAATTATATTTTAAATGTTTTAATTTTATTTAATCTTTTTATGAGGGTCCAATATCAGTTGAACTCAGTGTTTTGAAACTCGGACCGGACATCGAATCGGAGGCCTTACTGGTCACCGGTTCAACCATCGGTCGAACCGATGTGACGTCATAATTATATATAATATTAATAATATTTAAAAAAATACAAAAATATACCAAATAATATAAAATAAAAAATTTATTGAACCAATGTTCGCCAATTGATCGATTTTGACCGGTTTCCACTGGTTCAACTAAAAACCAGGTTTTATGAGTGAACCGAACCGGATAACCGACCGATCACCGGTCGAATCAGCCGGTCCGGTCCGATTTTTAAAACAGTGGTTGAACCTTTCAATCCTTAATTTTTGATCTTATTAGTTTAACTTTTAGTCTGATTTTTAAAATATTGCTTTATACAGTGAGTGTTATTTTACTACCGTCTAAAATCTTTTATGGTATTTAATTATTTTTCTTTATTTTGAGCCCAAAAAAAGATATAAAACTAACGGAATATAATAAAGGAGATTGTTTAATAATTAAATAACACTATAAAGAGTAAATGGTAACCTTAAAATATAAAAATTACGATATACAATACTCTCTGTATTAAATATAATTGAACTCTACATACTCAGTGGTAAAGGAAGCTTAAGGTCTGAAATTTTTAATTTTTTATAAGAAAAGCATTATTTGAATTTATTATTGGGAAATTTATGTGCTCAATAAATGTGATAATTGAAGAACACGTTTTTACAACAATTTTTGCAAATACTTGTTTTCTGGAACCCGCAACCGTTACTTTTTGGATATGTACTAGATAAATTTTTGGATTGATACAATAATCTACAAATCATGTCAACCGGATATTTCACACTAAGCAAATCCTGCACGACAAACAGGGACGGAGCCATGTTATAGGGGAGGGGGGCCATGGCCCCCCCTTTCAAATATATATTTTTTAAATTACTTATATAATTAAAAATTTTAAAATTACAAATATAAGTGGCCCCCCTTAAAAAAAAAATCCCTATCTTCTTTTCTCTTCAACTCTGCACGCACAGCCCTCCTTCGCCAGATTGAAAACGCCTCCACCCTCCAGGCTCCATCTGGGCCA
>JANVCQ010000006.1:39883618-39901031 GCA_025531925.1 Erythroxylum plowmanianum | reverse complement strand
GCGTATTCTCTCAGCCACTCATCGTTGCCGGCTTTGACCCAGTGGAGAACCTCCACGCCGTCGTCGTAGGCAGCAGGGAGTCTGTGTTCCGGAGCGTTACGATACTCGAACGACACTACAATAACGTTGAGTTCAGAAGCCATCCTGAAGCAAAAGCCATGAACCGGGCTTGAGGACGGACTAAATAGAATAACGAACCCTCCACCGTGAAAAAACACAAGGAGAGGAAGTTTGTTGGTGGTGGTGGTGTTGGGTGAATCAATAGCCTGCCGGGGTAAATATATTCGAGCCCAAGTGTTGTTTGACTGGTTGATGGTCACGTCTTTGGAGAAAACTAGGGTGGGATCGCTCAGATCCGGTGTTGGTGGGATTTGTTCAAGTTTAAGCAGGCGTGTGAATGTGCCGTCAGGGTTGGGGACGATTTGGAGTTTCCTGTAAGCTTCCATGTTTGGACCTTGAGTTGACATGTCGCAGAAAGCTTCCTGCAAGAAAGAGGGTATCAGAGTCTGCTTAAAAGTTCGTGTTTATGCAAGTGAGTCTACCCTCCAACAAGTTACGAGCGTAGAATATTCTTGACGAGGGAATGACTTGAAAGTGTCACCAATATATCTATACATATATATGTTTTTTTGATACAAAGGAAAAGAAGATAGTACAAACTATCTAACGCAAAATTCAGCGGTATAATCAATGACGGAGTGAGAAATTTAAGATAGTAGGGTCTAAAAATTTATTTTTTAAAATTTTGGAGGGCCCAATGCATCAATGAACTCCAAATAACTCAATACTTGTATATATATATATATATTAAAAATAATAAATATTTAATTTTTTAAAATATTGGAGGGCTCAATGCACCATTGGCCCCCACATAACTACGTCCCTGGGTATAACGCGCCATGTTGGTCCTAGCGAATGAAGTTCAAAATTGTCAGTGGAAGCTCCTGTAAGATATACAGTCCTAGACTGATAAGAGTTGCAAGCGAGGCTAAATAATCCGCACTCTGATTCTTTTCTCGATAAATGTGTTGAAGATGTACGTCCCAGGTTTAGTAGAGCAATGCACGAATACCTGTCACCAGGGGAAATTCATGAGGTGAAACTATAAGGGAAGAGGACAGAATATTGATTGCCTCGAAGGAATCTACTTCCAAGATGACTCGACGATAGCCCAGAGGCTCGCGTGGATTCAGCCTAACTCTGCACTACGCGGGGATTCGCTGGGCATGTGCTGCAGGAAACCGCCACATCACCGACCTTGCCAGTCCCTAATAAGCCCCCAGCAGTAGAAACTGTACCCCCGCATTTTACGATCCCATCAGTATTTAACTTAACCCAATTCGTCGGTGGTTTGGACCATTCTACTAACTGGCTCAAGGATAAACCTTGGGTCGGGAACACACAATTTTTTGCTACCCGAGTCCTTTCAATACCATCGGCATAGATGAATATGCCGCGGTCCCCTGCAGTCGACCACGTAAATGCGGATTCAAACACACTTTTGTTACGCCAGTACCATAGAAACTAGCAGGTAACGCCAAAAAGTGTGGCCCAATCAAAATGTCTGATCTCGTGGTGAACCGTAAGATTAGACTGTACCCACCTCAACTCATCATGCAAGAAGAATTCCGGATCCTCTATTGCCGTGGGAAATTTGGCCCAGAGCACTTTAACACGCATACAATCTCGAAGGGCGTGGAGGATTGTTTCAGTTTAGCCACAATGGTGACAACGGCTATCCGTAGAAATATGGCGAAGCACTCTTTGGTGATTAGTGAGTAGTTTTCCTTTGGCCAGCAGCCATAGAAAAGCCCGAATTCTTTGGGGCCCTGGCCATTTCCAGATAGCCTCCCACAGTCGACTGTTCTCATCAGTGGTATCCTCTTCAAGTAAGTCATACGCAGATGCTACAGTGAATTGTCTATGCGAAGTCTTTCTCTACGGGAAGGTATCGTCTACGGTGGGATCGTCGTGAGTGGGGGTCGCCGCAATGGCGAGGCATTCAGCAGAGGGGAGATAGTGCTAAAGAGGTGCCACTGCCACATACCATCGGCATTCTTGAAATTTGCCCATTTTAAATAACTTTACCTTATTTTTATTTTATAATATTACATGTAATAATATATGAAAACAGTATCATTTTATTTAAAATGACTTTATTTATATTTAACATATTCATGTTGTAATTTAAGTTAGACTATAGAATCTGAATTCGGGTATGATATGAAATTTGAAAAAGAAGGTTTAAAATCGACTTAAAATTAGTTCATCTCAAGCTAAGCTCGTTGAATTCATATCGAACTACTTCTTCGTTATTTTCTTACAATTGATAGCTCTTTTTAAATATACAATACAATGAATACTGGTTGGGTCGGTCGTGTTAGGCCCAGGTTCAACTCTAAGATGGCGTGCGGACCGATCGACCCATTTTCAAGATGATGAGTTAAACACGGCAGATATTTACTATATAAGTTTATTATCTCCTCATGATGCAGATACGACTCTAAAAACCCTACTACTCTCTGTTCATAGACACAAAAACCTACGACAAAGAACTGACTTAAGTATCGGAGGGACAAGCCGGCGATCAACCCCCGATGTGTCTTTATTATTTTTGCAGGTATCTCCTAATTGAAGTCAATCAAGCTCATGGATCCAAACAACGACGCCCAGCCTTAACAGAATCAAACTGAACCAAGTACTATTTTTGTAATTTTAAAGATTCTCTTTACGAGAAAGCTTTGATTTTTAATATGAAATGAATACCTGTCTAATAATATTAAATTGTAAAAATAGCGATCTTGATAATGGTAAAGACTTATTTAAATTTTTGTAAAATATTAAAGTGTAAATTACACATTTAATCTAAAAAATGGTCGACTAAGAATATAGAAATATGTTTTAAAAATTTAATATACCAATTTCTAGGCATGTCTAATAATTGACTCTGACTCCATTAAATTTTTTTTTATCCCTATAAGTTGGGTAAACCAAATTTTAACAAAGTTTTAAAAATAATTACATTTAAAAAAAATTTAATATAAGTTAGTTTGTCATTTTAATAATTTTTATTTAAATAAAATTGATATTAATTTAAGGGACTCCTTGTTTCCACTTTTAATTTTAATTTTTTTTTAATTTTTAACTTCAGTAAAAAAGTTTGTTTGTTTAATTTTTTTGAATTTTTTTTAGTTTATTTCACTTTTTAAAATTTATAAAAAGTATTTTTGTTTTTGTTTTTTGATATCTGATGTACTATCCGCTAAACAATATATTGTTTAATTATTGAATACATTAATTATTAATAAGAGCCATGACTAATTTAATTTAATATATGTATTTAATTAACTAAAAATAATTATTACTGTGAATTATGAATAATTTTATTTAAATTTTGTAATTAAATTATAATTAATTATTATTAATAAATATAGTTAAATTAAAAATGTTTTCAAAATATCAATAAAATTGGATTTAATAATTAGAATATATTTAAAATAAATATAATTTTTAAACTATTAATTTTAATAAAATGTATTAATAAATATTATCTAAGAGATTAAACTAAACTTATTTAATTAAAATAACTTATCTCTAAATTTTATCTAATATGTAAATAAAAATATAAACATTAACATCCTAACTTTTTGTTCTGTTCATGTTTTTATTTTTAAATTTAATAAAAAATTTGTTTGTTTGAAATTTGAGTTTTAATTTCTGTTTTTGATTTTAGTTTCTTTCAGTTTTTAAAATTTATAAAAACTACAAACATTTTGTTCCTTTTTTTTTCATAATCTAGTTTAATATCAACTAAATATGTATTATTTAATTATTTAATATATTAATTATTAATAAAATAATGAATAATTTAACTTAATATTATATATTTAATTAATTTAACTTCTAAGGTTTTGTATATCACCGTAAAATCACTATCATTTATTGTACGTATCATTCGAAGACAAGTTGATTAACATTTAGCTCCATGAAGTTGTATCAGCGTGTGGGTGATATTTTAAAAATCAGATTAAAAGTTAAATTAGTAAGATAACATATTTAAAGTTTAAAAAATTTAACTGGAATTAAGCTGTAATAAAATTGATTAAATATTGAATAAAATAATTTGAAATATAATTAAAAGAAGTTATTCTCAGCGAAAAATTTAAAGTTTAATTAAAAAAGATTATTAAATAAAAATAATTGATTTATTTTGATTTACCAAAACTTATTAATTTGTCAAAAATGATTGATTAATTAATAAACTAATATGATTTTAACAATAAGAATTATTAAACTAAATTAAATCAAAAATTAAAAATTTAAGACAATTTAAGTTTTTAAAATTAAACCGACATAATTGAATTTTTTAACCATTACATGTATATTTATAACATATGGCCCTATCTTTTGTATTCCATCGTAACAAACAATGACTAAAATAGTAAATCAAGGTTAATTGCAAAATTGAGATATTTACATGTACTTTACATTTTTATTTTATTTTTTATATTTTTAAAATTACCACATAATCCATATTCACAATGATTGTAACACATTTCTACAATTACCACATGACTCTTCACTGAATCATAAAATGATTTAAGTATTCCCAGAAAGGTAACGACAAATCGTACGTCGATGACATTAAAAGCAGCAAGCAACTCTCGATCCATTGACAACTGAAACAGACACATCAATGGAAAGAAGATAACTTTTACAACTATGATATTTATGATTTGAATTGACATCTCACTTGTCCATTACTGGCTCAAGCATCAAGCTTTTCAAGGTCTTCAAAAATGGCGTAAGTCAAGAGGTCGGAGCAAATTCTCCGGCGTGAACAAGTTCTGCATCAAAATAACTCAGAACTTCTACGCCCTTTTCTTTCATTAAATCTACGAGTATATCACCATCACCTCCAGCCACTATTACCTTCCAACCCAACTTCCTCATCTCTTCTAATAACGCAGAGCCACCTCCCCCTGTTGGATTGGAATACTCGTGATCACGATCAGCCCCAGTTGGCAACGCCAACTCCCATCAGAGATCGGTTGGATTGGAATACATTCACATACAAATTGCCTTCTTCTTTTATTCTTTCGTGTATCAGAACTTATACATTCATTTTAGCTACACACACTTATCTGTTTCCAACGGCCCCAATTAAATGATTGTCTGTAACGGACAAATCCTTCCCATCTCCTCCACTGGTAATGTCACCTTATCCACTTTCATTCGCCCTCTTCACCTTATCCACTTTCATTCGAACTCATTTGGTTATATTGTGAAGGATCTCAACATCAAGACACCACTATTTACTGGATCTATCCACAATAATCTTTATCCTATGCAGATCCCATTTCGTTTTCAAAATCCAATTGCTTTCCGAGCTGCTTCCACTTCATTCAATCTGTGGCATCAATCCTTAGGTCACCCTTCCTCGGCCATACTCTTCAGACTATCTCTCCCTTTCAAATTATCATCAAATATACTAAATAATTGTACTTCCTGCTTAATAGGAAAAAGCACTCGTCTTCCTTTTAAATTATCATCTCGTGTTTTCATTATGCCTTTACAACTTATTCATTGTGATATTTGAGATCCTTCTTCATCTCTTTCAATTTCTGGTTACCGATATTTCATTATTTTCATTGATGACTACATCTGGATCTTTCCTTTAAATCACAAAAGTTAAGCTCTTTCTTAATTCCAAATTTTCAAAACTACAACTGAAAACCTTTTTTCATCCACCATTAAAACTTTTCAATGCGATGAAGCTCCTGAACTTATTAAAGGTCCCTTTGCCACTTTTCTAAGTACACATAGCATCTCTTACCACATTTCGTGTCCTCACACCCCACAACAAAATGGTCTTGTTGAGCGCAAAATTCGTCACATAATTGAAACTGACGTTACTATTCTTTTTCATGTCTCTCTACCAAAATTATTCTGGTTCGATGCATTTTTCACAGCCACCTACCTCATTAATCTTTTTCCTATACCTGTCCTCAATCAAAAGTCCCCTCATGAAGCTCTTTTCCTCAATCCACCTGATCTTTCTCACGTTCGTGTGTTTGGGTGTGTTTGTTTCCTTTTCTTTGGTCCCAACGTCCACAAACTCACTCCAAATTCCTTGCAGTGTGTCTTTATTGGGTATTCCTTACAATACAAAGGTTATCGCTGCTTTGACCCTATTACCTCTAAAATTTACATCTCATGTCATATCCGCTTTCTTGAAACTATCTTTCTCTTTGCTACTTCCTCCTCGCCCACATCCTCAACATCTTCCCCCTCTATCATTTCCCTTTCACTGCCTATACCACCCTCTTCTCCACCGCCCGCAAACATACCATCTCTACCACCTCAACATCATATGACCAGCCTCACATGTGATAACACTCGTGTTCCTAGGATCCTTTACGACTATGTTACCTATTCTACTTTTACGCAAATTTCAAACGAACTAGTTGATGAGTTTAATGCTCTACAATGTAATCATACATGGATTCTTGTTTCTCCACCTCCTAATGCTAATATTGTTGGATGTAAATGGGCTTTTAGGACAAAGCGAAATTCTGATGGTACCCTAAATCGATACAAAGCCTGTCTTATTGCCAAAGGATATCACCAAACTCCTGGTCTTGACTACATTGACACCTTTAGTCCATTTATCAAACCCACAACTATTCGCCTCATCCTTATCATTGCCCTATCCAAAAATTGGCTCATTCGTCAACTTGATGTCCACAATGTTTTTCTCAATGGGGATCTTCACGAACCAGTTTTCATGGCCCAACCCCCTGGCTTTATTGACCCTCATCGACCTTCTCATGTATGCCATCTTCACAAAGCTCTTTATGATCTGAAACAAGCTTCACGAGCCTGGTTTCATCGCTTAAGTCACAAACTACTTGAACTTAATTTCACTTCCACCAAATCTGATACATCCTTATTTGTTCACTCCACCTCCTCCCATACCACATACCTCCTAGTTTATGTTGATGATATCTTAATCACTGGCTCCTCACCATCTTTTCTTACAAATCTCATTATTGAACTTAACTCTTCATTCTGTATCAAAGACCTCGGTCTTCTTCATTACTTTCTTGGCATAGAAGCTACAACCACACCTACAAGCCTTCTCCTTGCCCAAGTTAAGTATACTAAAGATCTTCTTCTCTACACAGGTCTAGTCCAGTCTAAACTAGCCATTACACCCCCTGACCCTTTTGAGTATAGAAGCACTGTTGGTGCCCTCCACTAACTTTGTCTTACTCGACCTGATATTCAATTTGTAGTTAATAAAGTTTCTCAGTTTCTCCATTGTCCTACTGACATTCACTGGATTGCTGTTAAAAGAATACTTCGATACCTTCGTTCCACATCCTTCTTTGGTATCCATTTAACTCACACAACCCCTCTCTCTATTAATGCATAATGTGATGCTGATTAGGCAAGGTGTCCTAATAATCGTCGATCTAGATATGGTTATTGTATCTTCTTGGGTCCAAATCTCATCTCCTGGATTACCAAGAAATAACCCGCAGTTGTTAGTTCTAGCACTAACGTCGAATATCGAAGTATTGCTTTTGCTATTGCTGAAGTTTGTTGGCTTAAATCTCTTCTTAGAGAAATTGGCTTCTCTCACCTCCCACCGACCCTTTGGTGTGACAATTTAGGCGTCACGTTTCTTGCTGCCAATCCCATCACTCATACTCGTACAAAACATATTGAAATTGATATTCACTTCGTCAGAGTTTTAGTTACCAACAAAGCATTATCAATTCAACATTTTCTTTCAAGTCATCAAATTGCTGACATCATAACCAAGACTTTACCTTCATCCGCTTTTTAAAAATTTCGTGACAATCTCATTGTGGCTACCTACTGTGAACTTGAGGGGGATAGATAAAGATATGTAGATATATGTAGATCTTCATTCAATCCCACTAGCACATATATCATTTTCTCTTTGATATGTGTTTATCGCATTAGATTTTATCTTGTGTATCTCGATTGATTTTCATTATCTTTTTATACTACAAATATTTATAAATATAATGAAAATTATTCAGCATAATATACAAAAAAAAATACAATACATTCAGCATAATTTTTTAGGAATGCAGCAAACTCCTGAGCCAACTGTGGCCCCCCATTAGAGGATGTATCACGCAACAAAAGGGGATTAGTCACCGGCTTCGGCCCAGCGGATATCTCCTGGGGGACAAAAAAAAAAAAAAAAAAACTTATGCATTCATTCTAGCCGTAATCACTAAATATATATGGCTAAATAAAATTTTTCATGAACATGAAAAATTCCATAGCCTTTGCAGGTTCCAACACGTCTCCATGATGCCCTCCACGAAAATACTCTATGACTTGTATGCCCTTTTCTTTCATCAACTTCCCCAAATCTCTCTGTCGGTCAAATAAGACATCCCCATTGTTGGCAAGTATCATCACTGTCCAGTTCAACGACCGGATTTTGTCTAATCCGTTTGACCCATCTCCAACCATAGGATTCGAATACTCGTGATCACGGTCAGCCCCAATCGGCAGGGAAAAGTCCCACATGAGATCAGTCACAGACAGTGGCAAAATCATGTCATTGAACGACCGTAACTCTGACTCCGACCTCTCGACCCCCCCAAAGAACGGATGCTGCAATATCAGTCCTTTGATCTTCAAAGGCTCAAGGTCAGCAGTTGCCATAGCGGCACGTAAGCCAACATGGTACGCTATGTTACCCCCCGCGCTATTCCCAACGAGAAAGCACTTACTGTAATCACCGTATTTTCTCAGCCACTCTTCGTCGGAGGTTTTCAACCAGTGTAAAGCCTCAAACGTGTCGTCGTAGGCTGCAGGTAGCTTGTGTTCCGGCGTGAGCCGATACTCCACGGAAACAACCATAGCGGTAAGTTCACGAGCCATTTGAAAGCAATGATCATGCATTAGCTTTGACCCTGCACTGAAGAAAACGAACCCTCCGCCATGAAGGTACACAATAAGGGGAAGCTTGTTGATGGTAGGTGAAACAAGCGCTTCTCGGGGTAAGTATACTCGGACCCAAGTGTTGTTTGATGGGTTGACCGTGATGTCTTTGCTGAGAACTTCTGTTGCAGAGTTGGGATCAGGTGTCGGTGGGGCTTCAGGAAACTCGAGCAGGCGAGTGATCGTTCCGTCCGAGTTCTTGACGATTTTGAGATGCTCGAAAGGATCTATAGTGGAAGCTTGATCAGAAACACCGTCAAGCTTAGGTAGGGTTTTCCGGTTTTCAAGGTTGTCTGGAACATTTTCGGTTTCGGGGAGGTGGCTGTTAGAACTCATGGTGTTCGCTAAACCAGTAAACCGACACTTGAATTGATGTTACTGCATTGTAATAACCATTTTAAAAGACTAGCGGCAGGTCTTAGTCATCTCTTAATTAGAGATCTCGAATTCGAGTCTTGATAATAGAGAAATATATTTGGCCAGTATTTTATTTTTTACGTGTTGAGCCGATATGAGCAGGGATTAATCTAGGAATAGATGGCTTAAAAACACTTTCTCACAATTGAAACTCTTCTAAAACATCCTGTTGGCTAAAAAAAATAAAAGACTAGTGGCGGGGCAGGACCGCAGGACTTTTCTGGCCGTCGTTTATTAATCGAAAAGTCTGTCATTTAATTGGACCGTCACATTTGTAGAATAATTGGTTTTGATTTTAAAATTTAATATATTTAAATAAATAAAGATATTTACAAAGCAATATCTTGACAAGTCAACTTCAAGGCTTTCCATATATCACCGTAAAATCACTATCATTTGTTAACAAGTCAACAATTGATAAAGAAGTCTTCTAATTTGTCGAACATATTATTTCATCTATTTCAATAATTTTATTTGCAAATTTTAGCATCTTCTTCTACAGGTTGCCTTGACTCTTGATATTCATTGTAAGAACGGACAATGAATGATGGCCCAAAGCTTGATGAAGCAATTTAATAATGGGTCAGTCATAGCCATCAAACTAAAAACATACGTATATGCCAAGAATTATAAGTAGAAGAACTTGAGAATAATTAAAAGAAAGAGTTATTACATTTCAACTAAACATAAGAACGGGAAATAATTACCTTCATCAAGCAAATTAACACTATTTCTATGATGTAACTCTGTGTAGATGCATCAAAAAGTCAATATTTACCTGCCAACAAATAATATACCTCATATGAATAAGATAATGAAATATGCAAAATTATATTCAGTCAACAAATAACAAATGATTCTTACAATTTTTTTTTTCAATGGCAAGAGTGCGTAATCAATTTCCTTCAGTCAATTTCCTTCAGCCAATGGTAGAGAAAGAGAGGAAATCGGAGGAATCAGCTTACAAGAAGGTTCCGGAGAAGGAGAAGAAGGAACTGAAGTGAACTACTTAATAATTAATACTTAATAATTAATAAAAACGCAGATGGATATTTATTTATTAATTAGCTGGATAGATTTGCAACAAATGTTGCAAATATCAACAAAATTTATTAGTAGATTTTGTTGGTTTTGTATAAGATTTGTGTCAGTTTTTTTATGTAAAACTAATAATAAAAAATATTGCAATACACAAGAATTGATAAATTAAGATTTAGTTCAGTTTTTTATTCAGAAGTAATAATAAAAGTGAATCTAACACCCAACAGTTAATAATAATTAAAAAGATATGCAACATGAAATTAAAAAAAATAAAAATTTATAAGGGCATAATTAACAATCAATTAATAATTATTATTAATTAATAGTAACTAAATTAACAATTAAATCATAAGTAAATTATATTATGAAATGATTAATAACAAACTTTCTATTTATTAATTAATAATTATGAAAAAGTCTTAACAAAAGCAAAAATTAAATAATATGCATGGTTGTTAGCTAACAACTCACAAACATGTAAATCACATATGTGACTTAATAATCACAAGCATGACTACCATTTATATAAACATAATATTATTATATAATACTAAATAATAATTAACAATTAATAATGCATGGTTATCAATAATATATATACTTAATATTAATTAATTTATTTAATTTTAATTAATTGTTAATTAGTTATTAAGTATTAACAATTAATAATTGCTTATGTTATTATTAACGCCTATGACAAATTTATTTTTTAAATTTTTAATTAAATATAATTAAAAATATTATTAATTTATTAAAATATAATTACATATAATTAAAATATGATCAGTTAAAGGAAGGAAGGAACGATTAGCTTAATAATAATTAATAATTAATAATATTTTATATATTATTAAGTTAATTAAGTGTTATATATTAAGGGAACACAGAAGCTAATTATATTTTAATTAATTAATCATATTTTATATGTATTAAATGTATTATAATTAATAAATCAATTCATTATGTTATAATTAATTAGTTTATTAATAGTATTTTAATTAATTAATTAATGATTTAATAAAAATGTTATAAAATGATACAGGGGATAATTGCCTAAGTCACAACCATGCATCGGATTACAATTGAATAAACTTAATAATTAATTTATAAATAAGTATATTTTAATAATCAATTGCTTTATTATATTCTAATTACTATTAATTATATAAAAATTAATTAATTAATTATGATTTAAGTATATTTAAATTATAGAATTTAAAAAGTCACTCTATAGTTATTTAAGTAATCAATATATTAATTATAATTTAATTAGTAAATTAATTTAATATAAATAACACTTAATAAAAATGACAAAAAACATATGGGCTAATTAGTCATTATCATGAGTAACATATATATTAATACATACTGATTAATTAATTAATTATGTTTTATTGTATTGAACACGTCAATATATTAATTATTATTAATTATAACTGAATAAACTTAACACTTAACGATTAATAATTAATTTATAAACAAATTATAATTTAATAAAATAATTAATTTATTATATTTTAATAATGAGAAATTAAACCAATTTTAGCTAATTATATTTTTAAAATGTTATTATACTTTATATGTATTAAATATATTGTAATTACTTAAAACTAATTAATAATATTTTAATTAAGTAATCAATAATTTAATAAAAATGTGATAAAATTTTATAGGCATAACAGTTCCCGAGATGTGGCTTTAGGTTGGGGATGTGGCTTTTGGTTGGGGACTTCCACTTTTGTTCCTTTGGAGGTTATAACATGGAGTTAGCATTCTTATTTACAAATTATAATTAACATTCCCTCCCATTTTCACAATTAAAAATACCCAATTTCTAATTTTGATAGTTACTATCAATTTATATATGTCTCAATAATTAATAAAATAAAAATAAAAATAAACATTTTTATGTTATTTATTACAATTTAACATTTTTTAATTAAAAACTATAAAACGTTTTCAAACAATTATTATATTTTTATATGTATTAAATATATTGTAATTAATAAAAACTAATTAATAATATTTTAATTAAGCAATCAATGATTTAATAAAAAAGTGATAAAATTTTATAGGCATAACATCATAGGCGCGGCTACTTAGCTACAAATATATACTGAATATAATTAACAGTTAATAATGCAGTAACATATATGCTAAATATTAATACATATTAACTATGGTTTAAATATATTTAAATTATAGAATGAAAAAATAGTCACTCTATAGTTAGTGACTATTAAAATTATAGAATGAAAAATATTCACTCTATACTTAATTAGTTTTAACTAATCAATCTATTAATTATATTTTAATTAGTAAAATAATTATTTATAAATTATATTTAATTAAAAACAACAAAAAATATATGACCTAATTAGTTAATAATGCAGGGTGATGAGTAATATATATATACTAAGTATTAATACGTACTAATTAATCAATCAATTATATTTTATTTAGTATATTAATTAATTATTTATATCTTAATCATTATTAATTACAACTGAATAAATATATCAGTTAACGATCAATAATTAATGCATAAATAAATTGTATTTTAATAAACCAATAAATGTATTATATTTTAATAATCATTATTTATATCAAAATTAGTTAATTAATTATATTTTAATTAATTGATTCTTTCGTATATTTGTTAAGTATATTATAATTAATTAACCAATTAATTATGATATAATTAATCAACTAATTAAAAATATTTTAATGTTATTAAATTATAAAGGTGCTGGTAACAAACAAAATAAAATGCACGGTTTTGACTCAAAAAGTCACAACCGTGCATGGGAGGTGTGACTACTTAACTAAATATTATTATATAATAATTAATAATAATTAACAATTAATAATGCAACCTAATGACTAACATATATACTAAATATTAATATGTACTAATTAATCAATCAATTAATTAATTAAATTCTAATTACCATTAATTAAATCATATTAATTAATTAACTATAATTTAATTATTTTTAAATTATAAATTTAATTAAAAATACAAAAAATATATGAGCTAATTATTTAATTGCTATGTTATTTCATAATAAACTTTCTTATTTTATGTAAATTTGCTCTCTTCAAAATTTCAAATATATCCTTTTTGTTTAATTGAGGAATTCATAATTAGAATTAATAGAATAAATAATGAGAGGAAAAAATGGACGGTAGGATCATCCAGACAGTCAGATTGAGAGAAGAAATATTGGCGAATAAAAAAAAAACCATCAGATCATTTGGACAACAGGATGAAATCTCGTATTCGTTCACCCTGTTTGTCCTTAATATTATATACTTAATGACATTATAGTGGATCCACCTTTCTTGATTTAAAATTGATCCAAATTCTTTTGTAAGAATTTAAGTTTGATTCGAGGGCCGAACAATCTTAACACTTAAGATTTGAGTTTGACTTTAATTAAATTTTATTGTAAAAAGATTATCATTTTATTTAAAATAACTTTATTTATATTTAACATTTACATATTGTAATTCAAGTTGGAACGTAGAATCCGAATTCGAGTATGATCTAAAATTTGAAAACAAAAGGTTCAAATTCAACATAAAATTAGTTCAACCCAAGCTAAACTCGTTGAATATCGAACTGAACCAAATTCGAGCATAAATAAAATCCCGACTTTAACTTCTTCTTTATTTTCGTACAATTGATAATTCTTTTCAAATATACAATACAATAAGTACTATTTTAGTAATTTTGAAGATTCTCTTTATAAGAAAGCTTTTATTTTTAATATGAAATGAATACCGTTCTAATAATATTAAATTGTAAAAATAGTGATATTGATAATGGTAAAGACTTATCTAAATTTTTGTAAAATATTAAACTGTAAAATATTATTAGCATTAAGAATAAGTGAATAACATATCATGGGATTTTCCTTTTCTATTTATATTATTCCTTATTTATTATTTCATTTAATTAATTAACTTTAATCACTAAATATATATGGCTAAAAAATATTTTTCATGAACTTGAAAAATTCTGTAGCCTTCGCAGGTTCCATCACGTCTCCATGATACCCTCCACGAAAATACTCTACGACTTGTAAGCCCTTTTCTTTCATCAACTTCCCAAAGGCTCTCTGTCGGTCAAATAAGACATCGCCATCGCTGACAAGTATCATCACCGTCCAGTTCAACGATCGGATTTTGTCTAATCCGTTTGACCCATCTCCAACCATAGGATTCGAATACTCGTGATCACGGTCAGCTCCAATCGGCAGGGAAAAGTCCCACATGAGATCAGTCACAGGCAAAGGCAAAATCATGTCATTGACAGACCGTAACTCTGACTCCGACCTCTCGACCCCCCCAAAGAATGGATGCTGCAATATCAGTCCTTTGATCTTCAAAGGCTCAAGATCAGCAGCTGCCGCAGCGGCACGTAAGCCAACATGGTACGCTATGTTACCTCCTGCGCTGTTCCCAACGAGAAAGCACTTACTGTAGTCACCGTACTTTCTCAGCCACTCCTCGTCGGAGGTTTTCAACCAGTGTAAAGCCTCAAACGTGTCGTCGTAGGCCGCAGGTAGCTTGTGTTCCGGCGTGAGACGATACTCCATGGAAACAACTATAGCGGTAAGTTCACGAGCCATTTGAAAGCAATGATCATGCGTTATCTTTGACCCTGCACTTAAGAAAGCGAACCCTCCGCCATGAAGGTAGACAATAAGGGGAAGCTTGTTGATGGTAGGTGAAACAAGCGCTTCTCGGGGTAAGTATACTCGGACCCAAGTGTTGTTTGATGGGTTGACCGTGATGTCTTTGCTGAGAACTTCTGTTGCAGAGTTGGGATCAGGTGTCGGTGGGGCTTCAGGAAACTCGAGCAGGCGAGTGATCGTTCCGTCCGAGTTCTTGACGATTTTGAGATGCTCGAAAGGATCTATAATGGAAGCTTGATCAGAAACACCGTCAAGCTTAAGCAGGGCTTTCATGTTTTCAAGGTAGTCTGGAACATTTTGGGTTTCGCGGAGGTGGATGTTAGAACCCATGGTGTTCGCTATACCGACGCTTGAATTGATGTTACTACATTGTAATAACCATTTTTATAGACTGGTGGCAGAACCGCGGGACTTTTCTGACCGGCAATTATTAATCAAAAAGTCTGTCTTTTGATTGGACCGTCACGTTTGTAGAATAAATACAAGATGTCGAATAATTGACTCTGACTCCATTTTAATTTTTTCTTACCCCTATAAGTTGGGAAAACCAAATCTTAACTAAGTTTTAAAAATAATTACTTTTTTTAATTTTATATAAGTTAATTTGTCATTTTAATAATTTTTATTTAAATAAATTTGATATTAATTTGAGGGAATGCTTGTTTCCACTTTTTTTTGTTTGAGTTTTCTGAATTTTGTTTTTAGTTTGTTTCAGTTTTTAAAAATTATAAAAAAAATATTTTTATTTTTTGTTTTTGTTTTTTCATATCTGATGCACTGTCTACTTAACATATATTGTTTAATTATTGAATACATTAATTACTAATAAGAGCTATGACTAATTTAATTTAATATGTGTATTTAATTAACTAAAAATAATTATTAATGTGAATTATGAATACTTTTATTTAATTTTTGTAATTAAATTATAATTAATAAATATAGTTAAATTAAAAATATTTTCAAAATATATAAATTTCAAATAAAATTGGATCTAATAATTAAAATATATTTACAATATTAATTTTACTAAAATTTATTAATACATATTAACTAAGAGATTAAACTAAACTTATTTAATTAAAATAACTTATTTCTAAATTTTATCTAATATGTAATTATATCGGTGATAAAAATATAACTTTGTTGACATTAATAACTTAATTATTTGTTTCTATTCTTATTTTTGATTTTCTGCTTTTGTTTTCAAATTTTGTTTAAAAAAATTATTTGTTTGAATTTTGATTTTTTTATTTTAGTTTCTTTCAATTTTCAAAATTTATAAAACCACAAAGAGCCGATTTTCATAAATTTTGTTCCTTTTTTTTCATAATCTAGTTTAATATAAACTATATATATTATTTAATAATTTAATATATTAATTATTAATAAGAATTATGAATAATTTAACTTAATATTATATATTAAATTAAATTAAATTATAATAAAAATGTGAATAATTTAATTTAACTTAATTATTATAATAAAATAAAATAAAATAAATAAATATAGTTACATTTAAAATATCTTCAGAATATATAAATCTCAATAAATTTTGATTAAATAATTGAAATATATTTAAAATAAAAAATTAATTTTTATTAATAAATATGATATATTTTTCATCTATTTGAATAATTTTAATTGCAAATTAACATCTTCTTCTAGAAGTTGCCTTGACTCTTGATGTTCATCGTAAGAACGGACAATGAATGACGGCCCAAAGTCTGTTTAAGCAATTTGACAAGTCCAAAGCCGACAAGAACAGTTTGACTTTTGTTCACGAATTACGTAATTGAGCTTTGTGTGTGGTGGCAATTTTGTCTAATTCCAGTCTGGCCTACAGATAAAGTTGATTTGATTTCTCAGCCTTTTGAACGATTTATTGAATATATTTTTTAAATCAATATTATCATAAAAATAAAAAATTTTAAATGGTAGGTATTTATTAAAAAAATTTAGGGACCGTTTGATTTCACTTTTGTTTTTCTGTTGTTGTTTTTGGTTTCTGTTTCCTGTTTTTGGTTTCTGTTTTTTTTTCTAAAAAAAACGAAAACCTGTTTGGTTGAGATTTGTAATATAAAAACTAAAAATAAAAACCTGTTTGGTTGAGATTTTTAATAAACTTATTATTATTATTATTATTATTATTATTATTATTATTAATTGTTAATAATAATCATATTATTAATTATTATTATTTATTGCTATAAATTTTCTACTTACTATTATTATTATTATTATTAAACTCATTATTA
>JANVCQ010000006.1:39866016-39878614 GCA_025531925.1 Erythroxylum plowmanianum | reverse complement strand
ACCAATCGTAAATGAACCGGAAGCTCACAATTTGATATTTCTGTTTTTGACTAAAGAGAGTTGATTATGTAAAAATTGTATGAATTATTCAAGAAAATACAAATAATAAAATATTATTAAGAGTATTGTTCTTGGTTGGTTAGTATCGGAAGTCTATCGTTATCAACTAAAAGGATTGAAGTTCTCGAAAAAAAAAAGTATAATGTTTGAAAATTTTCAGAGAAAAACTAAAAGCTTTGAAGTCAAGAAGGTTGAAAAAGGTCTAATTCATAGCTCTGACCAGCTTACGGATTGAATAGGTCCCGGATCGACAAAGCATAGTTTCTTACACGATATTTGAGGATGATCCGATTTCCACGACGAACATGCAACGAAAAAGATCTAATTCATAGCTCTGATCATCGTGTTCGATCGTTATCTCAACTGGTTGCTTCAAAATCTCAGGTCCGGACGCCATTGGTGGAACTGCAATACTATTGCTCCGGGTCAATGCCTTCAGGGAGGGGGTAAATTAAAGGTCAAATTAACATTATTTTATTGATTTTGCAAAGGGATGTTTGAAAATTTTGCTGATTTGGTTGGGTACATTATTAATTCTTGTCATGTATGAAAGAATTAAAAATTGAAAATAATATCAATAAAGTATAGATATATGTAACAAATTTTATTTATAATTTAGCGAATCCGACAAGCATATGCTTAGGCCTATATTAAAACCCGAACTATTTTAGTTTTACCATAAACAGATAGGTTCAATCATATTTTTTAGTTTAGGTTCGGCTTCAATAGGAAAATAAAATAATAGATCACGTAACAACATAAAATGATAGATCACATAACGTATCATTACAAACTAAAATAATGGAACATGTAATAACGTATCTTTACAAGTTAAAACTCAAAATTACGAGATCGCCCCTTTTAATTAGAAACAAAATTAAGTTTAATTAAAAAATGACCTAACAATTATATAAATACTTCTACATTTATAATAATTTAAATTTAAATAATTCCAATAAAAACTTGACAAAATTATTAATAAATATATAAAATAAATTAAATTAACCTCACACAACTTAAATTATTGTGATAAACCAATCACTTAACATAGTATCAAAGCTTTTGTGACCGAGTGATCGTGAATTCAAATTCTTCTACCCACCAATTATTCAACACAAAATAGAATAATCCTGTGTAAGTTTCAAATTCAAAAGATTTTCATTTAAAAGAACGTGTTAGGAAATATATAAAATCAATTAAATTGACCATATACAATAACTTATTCTATTGTAATGAAAAGATCACTTAACAAAAATCTTACATGTAACATTATCCATTTAATAAGAAACATCGACAATGTTCCAATAAAAATATAAGAAAATTCAAAATTTGCAGTCTTTAATAATTAGTATTCAAAGTAACATTAAATAATAAAACGATATAAATATTATTTAAAATAGAATATTTTCCATCCAAAATATAAAATTAAGAAACACAAAGGACAGTAGGACACTGACATCATTCAGAGATGCCAACCTACCAAGATATTCCAATCGATTTCAAAACTTGAATAAAAGAATAAATATTAAGAGTTGACCGATTGAAAATAGACCAAGTTTCTGAAATTGATTTGATAGGACTGTCTAGTTTCAGCCAAATACGCAGTACTACCACAAACCACCCTGTTACTGTTAGTGGTTATAGCCGCCATTTTTACTTGCAAAATCTCAGAAGTACAGCTAGTGTATATAAACCATCGCATTCAATGTTAAGGAATCAAAAGAACTGCCACCAAAAAGCAAAACCCACCTAGAACCCTACTAAAGTATGTATCTTTATATGTGCATATCAGTCAATTCAGTAGTGTTGTGCCGAGGAAGACGACTGAAAAGACGACTGCACTTGCAACAAATGGTGGTAGCAATCGGCGGCTGTTGGTCTCTGCTCAGGGTTCTGGTCTAAGCACCTATTTTGCAGCTCTCTGAGCATCTTGGGCACTACGTTTGGACCCAACCCACATGTCTTCACTAAGTAACCTACACCCCACACGTCCACTTTCACGCCGTGTAAACCTCTGCCCATCTCCGGAGCGTGTCTTCCACGTGCCTCCCCTATTCCATGCGGGTGTAGTTGTGGTGCACCCACGGCTTCGTCGAATCCACAAACGAACCACTCGTTTTCACGCCCGCTTCTTCTCATTACCTTGTCCCAACTCAGATCTCTGTGCATGTAAGATAGGTCGTGTAGAGCCACTAAAGCTTTTGTTACGTATTTTAGTGCCTCCACTAGTTGGTCGCAGGTCAAAGGCTTGAACTTCGCACCTCTAGGCTTGAAGACAAGTCCCAGATCTTTCTCAAGCGCTTGGTAGATGAATTCTGCATGTGGGATTCTGCGGTCTAGAATGTCATATATCTCTTTCACTGCAGCCCATTTTCTTTTGCTCAAGAAGAATCTTGTTACTGTGTTTGGTGTCATTTCAATGGTGTTTCCATTTCCTGTATCTAATCTTTCAAAATCACTGTAAGGTAGAAGTTTATAAATGCCAGTGCTGATCACGTTCAAGCACCGATCTGCGAGTAATGGCAATAAGCCGGCGATTCTATAGCATGGGACCAGAGCTTTTAGCCTCTCGGTTGGTGATGATAAGTCTAAAGAATATAGATCCGTACGTATAATGCGATCTTGTGATCGACCTAATGCACAAAAAGTTACCAAGTAGCCCACAGCATAGTAGCCTAGAATGTAAGGAAGATCCATGTAAGTCCATAGCAGCTTTTCCACTAGAAGAGATGAAGGTTCTAGCTGACCTTCCCTAACTTGATCAGTTTCCTCTCCTCTCCACAAACAAAAGTTTCTGACGAAACCAGTGACGTTTGGCCATTGATCTTGCAATGTATCAAAATCAACTGTTGATGAAGAGGTTTTTCTGATGATAACCAATTCTGTAGGGCAGAATTTGGATACGACCCTATTAATGCAATCATCCCAAAGACCAATGAAAGAGTCTCTACAAGAAGCAGTAGCACCGGTGATACAAGGGTTGACTCGGATAATTGAGCTTAATAAATCAAAAGTGATGCTTCTACAATCGAAAAGCTCACTTGATGTGGTAAAGAAGAGTTCTTTTCCGTGTGGCATGTCCTTATAAACATCTTTGCGAAGTGGGAAACGAAGTTCTTCCGGTGGTGGCTCTTGTAGGTACCACGAGAGTTCAAACAAGCTTGGAAGCGTTGATGGTGGCATCCGAAGACATCCAAGGTAGTGCTCTGATGGGTCTTGAAGTTCCCAAGAAGCTGGGATTGCTGTTCGAAACAACAACAAATTTTATCGTCCGCCGTAACACCTTCTAAAATTAAAGTTAAAATGCTAACTTGCTAGTGCAAATTCTGATTTTTAAGTACTAAAGTTCGGGGAAATGGAATTGATAGAACAATGAAGAACCAAGACTTACATCTTATTGACGATTCTGTTAATGGAAGTTGAGCTCTTTCACTGAAACCTACTATAAATAGGAAAACTGTTAGATGTAAATTTCAATATGGACACTTAAAATCTGAGGGAACAGTAAATACCAGAAGAAGCACCAGGAACTACAGCTGATACTGAAGACTTTCTCCTACCAAAGACTTTGACTTGATGACCAGATACGAACTTATCAACTGAAAAACCTCTAAGAGGTCCATCTTCAAATGCTTCCATGGTACAAGCTACCATAGAATCATCGAAAAAGGTAAGCTCATCTGCGTTCAGAAAGCTTGAACCCTGAAGCCTCACTCTTCCTTTATGGTTTTCTCCTTCTTCAGCCCACAAACTCACTGACTCCTCCCATGTCATCCTTATCTTACCGATTCTACGAAGCTCTTTAGAAGTTGAAGACGTACCAGCTGCAGCTTCCATTAATGTTTCAAACCCTAACAAACTACCCCTTGAACCATGGAAGTAAGTTTCTCCTCCACTTGCAATGACAAATTGCTTTGTTCTTGCTGCAAGATATGATGAAAAAAAGGGGTTCAATCTTTAGATGGAAATAGATAGATGAAGCAGAAAAAAAGGCAGTACCTGGAATGGAGAGATCATCTTCTTTGAACAGAGGTGGCGCAGGCAAAGTTCTTGCACCAGTAAAACCAGTTCTACTATCATCACCAACACCAATTGTCGAAACTTCTCTACTCTGAGAGCTTCTCATGCGAGCACCCATGAATTGAGACAACTCTTCGAAGACTTCTTCATCAAAAGAAGCAGGCAATCTATGCAACTTCCTCTCGTAAGGAGAAAGTCTGAAATAACTCTTCCCAACTTGCTCTCTCTCACCGCCTCTCTCCCATTCATAAACTTTCCTAAATTCACCCAACATGTTGTCCCATTTAGTACCCGCAGTTTTCGCATCTCTATTCACTCCATGCCTGTTCAAGAATTCCGCGACCTCTCTATCTTTGTCAGCTCTTGTTTTGCCTCTTGTTGAGAGGGAGGTTTGAGCAGTTTCTGGAGGGTCAGTTCTTGTAGATGAGTCTGCAGACGGATCAGGCCCACCTTGATACTGTATCCTCCAAGCCCTGGCTAGCCACAGCATCTCATTAGGTTTCCAAACTGGGCTAACGTATTTTCCTTTTCTAATCTGGTGGCGAAGGTGTTCACTCTCTGGTTTGCTCGTGTCTTGTCCAGAGGCTCCAGAATGTGAAGGAAGAGGAGAGTGTGAAGGAGATGACGCAGTATCTGAAGAAGAAACTGCGGTATGAGGTTGTTGTGCTCGTGGGTTTGTAGTTGGTGAAGGGCTTGATTCGCTTGTGATCATAGTAGTAGTCATCGGTGCTTGCTTTTGTTGCTGTTGGTGAGATGGAGAAGGTAATAGCTTCCATTGAGTAGCACTGTATCTAGGTCTCTTGGGGTTCACACTAATCTCAAATTGCTGCTCAAAAGGAGAAGAAGTTGCACCGACAGGGACATAGACAGGAGTTGAAATGAACGAAGCTCCGGTGACAACAGCCGGAGATGGTTGCTGATGGTGGTGCGATCTAGTTTCAGTTGATTCCTCAAGAGGGTCTTTTGGAGGTGGTGAAACTTCTTGTTGTGCTTGTTTCTTACTTGTTTCTCCTTTGCTCTCTCCCATTTCAGATGGGCCCAGAAGGACTTGGCTAGAGAGAGAGAGAGACAGAGCCTCAAAAGGGCATGCTAGACTAAACCAAGAACGAGAAGAAGAACCCCCATAACCATTCCTATCGAACTAGCTTAGTTCAAGATTAAAAGTCTCCATCTTTGGTCGCTCCTCTTAAATGGGTCTTGGCTAAAAGCAAAGATCAATAGAAAGAAGAGATCTTGGAACTGCCATGATTAAGACACTTCAATTCGTTAATCACTTAATATAACAACACATTATCATATAGATGTGTGACTTTGACAGGTAATAGAGAGAGTACGATAGCATGTGTGATTAGAGAGTGTCATGATTGTACTGATCAGTTCTGAGAAACGCGGCTCTAAAGGAATTACCAACATTGGTTTCTTTGAGAGCATTCAATGTAAGGTTTGTTAGTGTTTCTGTTCCCTTTGTTGTGTTCGGAAGAAAGGGAAAAGAAAAAGAAAAAGAAAAAGAATTGAAACTTTCCCGCAAGGATTGAGGCACTTAAGTGGAGACTCTGAGTATGTGTTAATGAAAGCAGCGTATTTACATTGCAGAGTGTTAGACGTGGACGGATCGCATTCATCCCTCTCTGGGTCACCGACACGTAAATGTCTCTTTTTGGTCTTTGGTGTTTTTGTCTTGGGATCAGGGATGTTAATTTTTTTTCTATTTGGTCTAATTTTGACCAAAATCGGCCGGGTCACGGATCGACTCTATCAAATCATGGGTCGAGTAAGGCTATTTTGAACCGGCTAATGACTCGATCGAAATCAATGTTATAAAAATCAAATCAGTAATTAAATTAGATAAGCAACTGATTCAAGGGCAATAGTTCAATCAAAATTCAACCGTTATATATATAAGATAATTTTTAAATATATTATTTAATTATTTATTTATCTTATAATAAACTTAACTTAAACTTTTAAACTTCAAAATATACAATTTTTTTTAAAAGTTCACTAAACATAACACAAAATAAGATAACAAAATTCGCTAGTCATATTTTATCAAAAAGATTAAAAAAAGAACACTAATCATAATATTCATTCAAGTTGAAATTATCAAAATCAAGATATTTTAAATAGACCGGTCGGTTCTTTCTTTTACCAACTCAACAGTTTTTTACCGGTCCAACCGCAAAATGAATGAGTCAATCACTCACAAAAAATATGGGCTAAACCGGACCGTTTCATACTTTAGATCACTGATTCTCTGGTCCGACCAACTGATTCGGTCCGATTTTCAAAACGTTAAAAAATGTCATTTTTTAATTAAAAAAACATAAGGATAATTCGGACCTGACATCATATTTGAAATCGATCCCAACATTATAAAGTATAAAGAAAAGAATTTTAATATTTATAAAACTAACTAAGTCAAATAGATAATTATATTTTAAATTTTTTTATATAAGATTTACAAATACCAACGTGAAGTCCATATGAGATTGGTGACTCCTAAAAAGGTCAACCCTAACTTCGTCACATTATAAAACTATTTCTCTTAAAATAAAAGAATTCAATATATATTAAAAATAACAAGTGCAAATTATTAAAAATAAGGCATATTGCAGCACTATACTATGGTATGATAAAACTGAAATTTTATATAAAATGGTATTTGTAACAAGTAATTATTTGTGAAGAATATTTTCAATTATAATATAAAAATATTAGTCAACCATTTTGAATTATATTATTTTGAGTAAATCTTATTTTCATACTTCAAAAAAGATTATTACAAATAATACCAATTAGGCATGCAACCATTGTGTGCATATAAATAAACATTAGTATTTATTTATCAATTTAATATTTAAATCGATCTGTTTATCAAATTAATCGGTTAATTTTTATAAACTAATATTCTTATAAATTAAAATAAATCAATGTGTTTTTTAAATTAAAATTTAAAATTTTCGCTGAATAAAGACAATTTTTTTAAATCATATTTCAAATTCTATAATGTAATTCAATATTTAGTCAATTTTATAACCGATTAAACCTTTTAAATCTTAAAGTTATTGTCTTGTCAATTTAAGTTTTTAAAACATTAGTATTAATAACATAGTTTGATTTGAATTCAATTCAATAATTAACATAAAATTAAAATAATATCACTATATCAAATTTAATTGAATTAAAACTTTTAAATTTAAATTTATTCTAAAATTTAATTAATTCGTATTTTTCTTATTTTTTTTCTGTTCATTGCTTCCACGCTCGTCCTCTCAGCCAATGACTTTTCTCATTTCTATTTTGGTATTGCATGTCTCATTTCTGATTCAACGCTTCTCTTTCCATCTATGTATACATATTGTGAACTGCACACTCAACCTTACACTTCCATTCATAGATTGGGTGAGTCCATGTCTTTTCTTCCGTGTCTCTACTTTTCCTGGTACTTTGAGTCTTTCTTGTGCTTGCACGTAGAGGTCTCGGGAACATGCATGCTTGTCTATATTGTCCATTAACGATGGTACATATGTACTTGCATGAGGATATCTACCTCTGACTATACATATCTCAATGTTTGTTCTTTCTTGTTTGTTGAATTCGAACCGGCTTAACTTGCTAAAAATGTAGGAAGATTCTAGGTTTCGACTTCAACTCCAAAATTTATGTTAGAAAGTGATAGAGAAATATGATGTTTAAACTTTGAACTAATTAGAGTTTGATGTATCTAATTGAGCTTAGAAACTCCATTATGTTTACATATTTTTGGACAACATTATGAATAAGTAAATAGTTGTAAAGTTGGGTTGAACACGATCAAAGCTTGATCGAACTGAATTTTAAGTGACTCGAGTTTAGATTCGGTCAAGCTTTGATTAGTCCAAAATTGGACTAAGTTTAAATCACTTGATCCTGACTCAACCTGACTTGATCTATTTCAATAGTTTAATATGTTAACCCCCCTCAATCTATAGTAATATTGTGGGTATTTGGTTTCTTATCGTCCTTTAGATGACAAAAATTATAATACTAATAATTTTGCTGATAAGTAGTATTTAAAGAGGTTAAATATTACGAAATTTTACTTTTAACTAATAAAGAGATTATTTCTGATACTTCATTCCTAAGACACAAATTTAAAATCACACCATCTCCTACGGTAGTAATACTCATGCATCAATGCCCATCATTGGACTCCTCCATCTTCATCACCCTAGCTCCTCTCATCTTCCCACACTTTGTTTCTTCATATTGAACACCAATTCAACAATCAATTAATGAATCAAATGAGTTTCAAGTGGAGCAATAAAGAAGAAGGAGAAAAGAGCAAGGAGTTTTGAAGTTTCAAACGAAGAGCTAATGTAGTAACTCTCTAATTAAGACTCAATGGCAAAAACAGGAGAGGAACAAAGAATTTTAAGTGTTAAACGACGAGTTAGGATAGCAATTGAGGCTATAGAATATGTATATATATATATATATAGTCGAGTTTCAAATCATAGCAAGATTAATACATTATTGCTTTTGACATAATCGGCCAAAATAAGTTTACTTTGACCGAATTAACTCAGTCCTAAGTTACTTCTAAACTTGAGTTAATTTGAAATTCAATCAATTTAAACCAAACTTGTTAATTTCGTGTCGGCTGAGCCATTATTAAACCATTGAGGTAAAGTATCATCATTTTCATCAGACTGTTCACTGTTATGGTCATTGAATCAACATGAAATTTGGGTCTTTTAATCTTTCTATAATTACACCTCTCGTGATCCCTAAGTGCTCATGGCTTCAGTCCCTTCTCAGGCTCTCTGGAGCAACCTGCTAGTCACCCTACAAGCCAAGAGCTAGCTGGACCATTATATCTATAGTAGCACCGAACACTTCCATTATCAGAACAGGTATTCTTTTTCTTTTATTAAATTTCATCATATATATATACGTCGAGTTTACATATAAATATATAGTTAAAATTGACGAACATCATTTTTTTTGCATAGATTATGCGGTGCCTCACTATCAAACAATTGCTTTTGAGTTATCGATGAAACCTAACCTAATCCTTCAATAATTTCACATACCGTTAATGAAAAAGCTAGTCAGCCATGAACGGTAGACACGGAATGACAAGTAAATGGCATCTGATAAAAGCTTCGTCTCTTCTCAGCGCACACACACACATGACAAACCCTATAACTTTCTAGGTCGGCCTGCTTTCTTTTTCAGCGTTAGCTTGTTACAGCTATGTCTCCTTTTCTGTATCTCACTCACTACCTGTGTTAAATATTCCATTCAAAGTTTACACACACACACACCTACGAAGAGCAAGCTCGGTCCTTCACCATTTTAAGCTTTTTAACAGATAAAAGCATACGTTGGTTTTGTTTTTGGTCATTATGACGATCCGCCATTGTCGTGTGTAAGTGTTTTCTCTTGGCTCTTTCTTCTCTACACAACCGTCCTGTACACATCCTATAAAGAAAGCCTCACTCACCATTTACGTAGGGGGTCCTAACTAAACCTAGTTACGAACATAGGATTGCTAGGTTCGCTCACTTTTTGCTATAACAAACATGGATCTTGGGATTTGAAAAGGTTAAAAGCTGCTTCTGCTGCTGAAATTATTCTGGACTGTTTTTTTTTATTGTAATTTTTAGTGCTTTTTTTTGTTTTGTTCAAAGCTTACATTAGTAACACGGATTAAGAATAGCCATTGTTCTTTGTTGCTTTTCTTTTTCGCTCTTTTGCTTTGAACATTATTGGTTAATCTTGTTGGTCTTTCGAGTGCCAATTGGGCAGAAGAGCTGACTCTGAACCTGCTAAAACCGAGCTGGAGTGATCACGTTTTGATGGAGTTTTATCAAGGTAGCTCGTCAAGTTCGTACTTGTAATGGTCTACTTTTTTACTTACTCAATATTTTTGTTACTTGCAGAGATTGGCATATTCCTAAAGTCCAAGAGTACTAACACTGTAACACCAAAAATAAGTTAAAGATGTTCAGCATGTAGGTATCTCCGTATCTGATTCCTATTCACATGAGTATCACAGAAATCTAGAAAAGCTTTGGGCTTTTAGGAGAGAAAAAGATAAAAATAAACCACTTGATCCAATTGCACATAACACTCTATGATATGATATCGTATATATATATATTCATTCGGTGAATGATGTATCAGCTAAATTTTGATTGATTAAAACGTTTAAACTAGTTGACCTTAATAAACTAAATATTTGACTGATTGAAACATTTGAGCTGGTTGACCTTGTCAATCAGTCGATGAAGACATTTGGAGGACAGTTGATTGAGTTAGCTAATTTAACCCAATCAACTGATTTTAAAAACGCTCATATATTCCTTATTGAAAGTGTAATATAGAAATTGTTGATTATACACTTAAGTTATTGACATTTTTCTACAACTAATTTCTCTGCTAAGGAAGTCATGCATAAACCATGCATAAACGAAGCCAACATTCGTGAAGGAAGCCATCAACAAAACCTGCCATTCAAATTTATTCTCTGAGACCATGCATGTAATATGTGAGTCCGGATTCTCTGTCCAAGATTACTCTGTCCTATTCTGTCCATTTGAATCTTAACCATTTATTTACGCGGGACCTATACGAGACCTACATAAATAGATGACTGAGATTCAATGAATATGATAGGACAAAGTAATCTTGAACTGATGATCCTAATTCGTAATATGTTAGCATGTTAGTGTAGATTAATTTATTTTGAATTATGCTATAGACTCTAGCATTCAAGGAAAGGTTGAAGCCATTCTTTTGAACTCAAGTCCTTATAATTGTTTTTAAAAGTCATGTTTTAATAAGTCATTTTACACATAAATAACTAATACTAAATGGCTAATTTTACTAAATATCTTTAATAAACAGCTGATGTTATCCGCTAGTCAAATTAACTGATATAATCACTATCAACTAATCGATGATAGAATCAACTAACAGCTGATGTAATCTGTTGATTGTTAAACAAGGCCATAAAGCTCAAAGATTAAACGATCGATTCAATATGATTAGACTTTTATCACTCTAAACTCGGTCCGATCTATTACCACCCCTAGACACTATCGTAGTTAAGTTACTCAACGATTAGTTGATGTTCCTGACTAATCAAAGATTCGAAGAATACCCCATTTCATGATTCCATATTAGACTTCATAATTTTCTTACATGAGAATAAAATATTATCAATTGCAAGAAAGTTACCATTAATTTCGCAATATATACACCTAAATGAACTATTAAATTTCAATCTTTTCTTAGATAGTCTCCTTTTAGATGCCACCCTTTTCTACTTGTCCTTTCCTAACCCATCACATTCAACATCCTCATTGTCTTGTCCTTCATCTTCTTCACTAACCTTGTCTTCCATAGCCATAAGAGACAACTCTCTTCTTCTTCTTCTTCTTCTTCTTCTTCTTCTTCTTCCAGTTTTAAGCCAATCCACCACCTACATCATTCTTGGTCTATTCTCCGGATTACTATCAGTGCATCTCATAGCAATTCAGTTGATTCCTATCATATCTACCCTTTAACTTAGGGTCAACTATGTGATCAAATGCACCTTTTTACACATATCGAGTGACCCAATGAACTAGGTCACGTTTCACACCTCCCGGTAGCTTCTCAAATGGTTTCCTGGCGCTAATGATCTCCAGGAGTAGAACTCCAAACCTATAAAAATCATAACTCTCTTAAACTTTGCCCCACGTTGCATATTCAGGAGCCAAATAACCTAGAGTTCCTTTTACCCTGGTGGTGAGGTGAGAAACTCCTTCAGGAATCGTGGTGCAAGTACCTAATATGTCATACGAATAGACCACAGAAAGTGAAATTCAGATTCGTGTAAAGCTAGCTAGTTCTTCCAGTACCATATTAAACTAAAACTTACGCTTTTCCTTCCGCTGATCCAGTAGCTATACTATTTCTCCAAGAACAATCTATAGTAAACAATCTTGTACAAGTTGACCATGTAGAAGAGTGATCAAGCTATGATTAGGGATGCAATTGTAAACTATTAGCCTCTCCCAGGGAAAATTACCATTCTTATTCAAGCTAAGAAAACACCAAGGAAATCATCAAAAATGGTGTTAAAGTTGTTTAATTTTGTGCAATTGGTTCGATTAAATGACTTTGAAATATACCCATGTGAACTTGTTTAGCAACAAGAAAAAAAATCATTTTATTCAAAGTTGACAAAATGAAAAGGAAAAATTAAGGGATTGTTTAATTACATTTCTATTTTTCTACTATGAATTTCAAATTTTGTTTTTCTGTTTTCTTTAAAATAAAAATAAAAAACTGCTTAATGGTTGATGTTAATGTTATTACATTTTTATGACCGATAATAGTTACATACAGGGGCGGATCCAGAAATTATTTTGAGTGGGGGCAAAATATTTAAAGTACTCTTATATTACTGAAAAATACAAATATTTGTATATTTGATAAACAAAAAATTACATCATTGTCTTGAGCTTCTTACATATAACCTATT
>JANVCQ010000006.1:39831397-39860314 GCA_025531925.1 Erythroxylum plowmanianum | reverse complement strand
CTCATCTATCTGTCCCATACTCGACCTGATGTTGCATATGCAGTTGGGGTAGTTAGCCAATTCATGCATAACCCACAAAAGGATAATATGGAAGTTGCGCTGAGAATAGTGAGATACTTAAAGGGGACACCGGGCACAGGTATCTTGTTCAGGAAGAATGGTCATCTTAGATTGGAGGCATATACGGATGCAGATTGGGCTGGAAGTCCAGGTGATCGACGGTCTACATCGGGATATTTTACTTTTGTCGGAGGGAACTTAGTCACATGGAAGAGTAAGAAACAAAAAGTGGTAGCCCTGTCAAGTGCAGAGGCTGAGTTCAGAGGCATTTCCCGAGGAGTAGCTGAGGTGCTGTGGTTGAAGAAACTATTGACCGAATTAGGGTTTCCACCATTGCAAGCATGTCTGTTGATGTGTGATAATAAGGCTGCGGTTAGTATATCAGGGAATCCAGTTTAGCATGACCGAACAAAACATGTTGAAGTTAATAGGCATTTCATTAAGGAGAAATTCGAGGGAGGGGTCATCTCGCTTCCGTTTGTTCGATCAAAGGATCAACTCGCTGACATTCTTACGAAGGCAGTTTCAGGTAGAATATTTCAAGAAACTTTGAGCAAGTTAGTTGTAGGAGACCCTACAACCAAACTTGAGGGGGAGTGTTAGAGATATAGATAAAATTGTATAGATTATTATCCCTGTAAATTAGTGATCCATATTTATCCCCTAATTTACAGGGATACATTGTGTGTAATTATCTCTATATAATAGGAGCCTGTATACTGTAAATAATATAACACAATCAATGAAATTACCGATTCTTTGATCCAATTCAGTTTTGCACAAAAGATAATAAGAAGACTGATCCCGGAGGACATTGGTTGGAAGGACATTAATGCAAGAAACCGCAACCGAAAAGGAAAAGGTCCAATATTTAAAAGGAACATTAGATTGAGCAAGTAAGGTGAGACCAGTGTCAACAATATGACGGATTTTGCGTTCCGTAATTCCATTTTGTTCACTAGTATAAGGCAAGCAATGCGATGTATAATACTAGTAGTGGAAAAATATTTATGTAATTTTGTATATTCCCCACCCCAATCAGAATGAAAGGCTTTTATTTTAGAGTTGAATTGACACAAAATAAGTTGCTCAAAATAGAGAAAGACAGAATAAACATCGCTTTTCAGTTTTAAAAAATAAATCCATGTGAAACATGTAAAGTCATCAACAAAGAGAACAAAATATCTATAGCCGAAATTGAACAGAACAGGAGCAGGGCCCCAAACATCAAAATGAGCAATATCAAATGGTTGTCTACTTGTATGATCTACTCTAGCTAAAGGAACACGAGATAACTTTCCTTGAAAATAAAAAGAACATGGATCTTTAGTAACATTAGAAGAAGGTAATTGATTATTTTTGAGAATTTTGTGGACAAGCCTAAAGTGGGGATGACCTAACTTGGAATGTCAATCTTGCAGAGAGGGAACTTTACCAGCCATAGCCGATTTGAGAGAGGGAGGGCACAAAGCATAGACTCCATGCTCACTTTTGTGGTCCAGAAGAGGTTTCTTGGTACGTTGGTCCTTCATATGAAAATGGGTTGGCCAAAATTCAAAGAAACAAGAGTTATCAGCAGTAAATTTCTAAATAGATAGGAGGTTCTAGATAGTGTGAGGAACATGCAAAACTTGTTTTAAAGCTAAAGGACCATTAATAAAAGGGAGAAAAGCAGTACCAATGTTAAAAATTGGAAGCCCTTGGCCATTACCTACATAAAGATGATCATTACCCAAGTACGATTGTGGATGCTGAAGAGTAGAGACGTCTGGAGTAACATGATAGTTAGCTACCGTGTCTGGAAACCAGGGAAGGGGTTGAGATGAAGCAGGATGATATGAAGGTGGAGATGGATTAAAGCCACCATAAGAGACTTGATTTGCTTGCGGCATTTGGTTTTGTGGAGGGGCATAACGATGCCTGCACCTATCTACGGTATGGTTACGTAAGCCACAGATCTGGCAAGGACCTCGGGAATGCCTAGAATGAGAATTAGAAGAAGACTTCTGTGTAGTGGATGACTGTGGAGCAGTGGAGTGATGCGATGCAGGAGCACAGTGACCAGAAATAGGAGCAGAGACTGATGTATTTACAACATTAGCAGATGGAATTTCATAGGATTTGTTGACAAGAACTTCATGTGCAACAAGATGGCCAAATAACTCATGAAACGGAGCAGGTTCAGGTCGAAGGTTGAGGGTAGTGATGATGCCATGATATTCACTACCAATGTTACGATAGACAATAGCGTTGAACTCTGCAGGTGTGAGAGTTCTTCCTGTAAGACTCAATTGGTCAGAGAGGCTTTTGGCTTTGTGAGGATATTAGGAAACAGATAAATCAATTTTCTTGAGTTCTTAGAACTCAATATTAAGTTGCAGTTGCCTGTTTTGAGAGACTGCTCCAAACGTGTGAGCTAACGCTTGCTAAACAGCAAAAGAAGAATCAAGACCGATGATATAGGGAAAGACTTCCTCAATGAGAGAAGATAGAAGCCATGAAAGAAGCATTTGGTCTTTTCTAAACCAGTCTTCATAGGTAGGATTCGGGACTGGTTAAGAGGGATAGGTGGAGGACGGAAGAGTTTTAGGTGGTGGTGGACAGGTTCCATCAATGAACCCATTCAGCTTTTGGTAGTTTAATAGTGGAGAGAATTGAGTTTTCCAGGATAAATAGTGTTTGATGGTTAACTTGACAGAAAAGGCATGATGGATATTGGTGGGGATGAGAGAAGACTGATTTGTCATGACTAACTGCTTCTGGGTATCGGAGGTGTTCATGGTTTATGAAGGGAAGACAGATCTTTATTGTTGTGTCTCGTGTCTTTCTTCTGCAGTATTGTTAACTGGGTTTCTGGTCTCTGCGTCACGTTGCATGCAGTAGTGTCTGTCGTCTTCAGGTTTTTAAAAATACGTGCTTTATAAAGACAACTCCATCTCCAGCAACGTCGTCGTCGACAACTCCATCTCCAGCAACTGCATCGTCGTGAATTGCCGTGTTTTGTGGAGCTCAATCTATGGCTGAGATACAATGTTCTTGTGCATAAAAAAATCTGGCAATCTATGGCTCTGATACCATGTGATTGTAGAAAGGCAAGAATTGATTACTTGTATTACAATAGTGAAAAGTATATATACAAATACAAGATCACTTTGGATAATACTAAACCACTAGTTTGAGTCTATCTAACTAGCTATTTACGAGATAAAGAAGAGTTTAACATCAACAGAAATATATCATGTACATGGTAAGGATAAGAGGTTTAAATGAGATAAAACTATATCACTAACAATTTGAATCCCTGTTAGAGCTTTTCTTCAATATCCTTCAAATTATAAATACTGCCAACAAATGCATTCCGACAACCAATAACAAAATCGTTCACAGTTTAGAAAGCGGGATATATTAAAAAAATTGCCATGAAATATTATAATCAATCAAGGTCATGCATGAGTTATACTAAAAAATGTGGTTAATCATTGTTATCCTCAATAATTTGCATAATTATAATTCTTCTAATTTGCATTAGCTTAGAAATTTAGTTAAGAGTATAAAGGAGATGATGACAAACTTTACTTAGACTAAGAAAAGAGCATAAAGCATCAAAGGCAAAAGTTAGTTGGTGAGACGTATGTTCTCTGAAAGTTGATAGAGATCTAAAAATCAAATCTATCAATACAACTTCTTTTTAGTCTCATAAGTGGCGCCGTGTTCTCACTTAATATGTCAAATTATTGATCATATTTTACAACGAACCTAAAATTTCCTAAGTGCTAGGGAGGAATTTTAAAAAAATGTGGGATTTGGAAAACTTAGAGAATCCTTATTCTTATAGTTAAAGAATTCCTTCGGAATAAGATCATCACTTAATACTAAGAAGCTCTATTTAAAAAAAACAGTGATGTCACATTTTACGAGGAGTCTATTAAAAATTCGACAGAGTTTCTCCTATAAAATGGATATCTCCCTTTTGAAACAAGGGTCATTCCTGCAATAAAAATATACTTCTATATCCACTAGTAACTACAGCTCAATTTAGGTCTCCAAACTATATGTCTATTCTCAATTGAGTCCACATTTACATTACAAAATCTATAATATTCCAATTCACAATTCAAGTATACCAATTTCTAGCCCATACACTCTCATTTATAGTCAATACATCAAGATACTCTCAATTCTAATCAACAATAACTCAATTTTAATCAATGTCATTCATTTATATAAGAGCATAATACTTTCTAAATTTTTAGGTATCTCAAGAATAAGATTATTTAGGTCTTAGTTGTTAGAAATTCTAGAATTCAACTAGATTATTTTGGAACTGGGCACGAGAATTAGTGAGGAAGTCCAAGATTTAGGACTAACAAGTGGCATTAGAGTGTGCTATTAGGCTAGCATTTTGAACAAAACCCTATAACAACGATCATAATGCCATATTTAAGGGCATCTTGATCATCTTTTAACCAAAAGGGATAAAACATTAGTAGAGTCCCTTTTTTTATGGGAATGACTATCTCTATTAAAAAACAAGTGTGAAGCTTTTCTTGATGGCCAAAAATTTTGCTTTCTGATAACTTGTCTCAGGTGGTTCATTCATTCGTACTAAATTTATAAATGATAGAAAGGGATCCTTAAGCTAATAGAGGACTGGGATCCTCAAGGCAAGAAACTAATTTACTTGAATAGAAAAGTTGTTTAATTTTTATTTTATGCATTAGGAGTATCACAAATTCAATAGATTCTCTATATGTGAAACGATTCATGAAGTTTGACATGCTTTAAAAATTACACAAGAGGGAACAAACTTGAATTAGAGAGAGATAAAGTTGATAAAGTATTGTTCTTACAAGAGAAAAGATGTACATGCTCATTAAAAAAATTGGAGTTAACGATATTAAGTTATCAAATAATATGATTATCATAATTTAAAGCCACTAAATATCATTTATGTTTAAAAAATAACCCAATCAATAAAAATAATGACTTAATAGCCGAAATAGGATCTTACATTTGTTGAAATTCACCCAACGATAATGAAAGCCTAAGATAAAATGTCTGCTTAGCAACGATTCTTACAACAATTTTTGAATTACAAAATCAAGCTTAAAAAGGTTAATCAAATTTTAACTTTGCAAATTAAAATTTTCAAATCTTCTTATCTTTGTCACAATAAGAAAAAATCTCATTTATTTGAAGAAAAAAGAAAGAAAAATATTTATTTAAGAAAAAGCACATGAAGCGTCATTTTTCTCTACCATGCTATTAATTAAAAAAAGTACTTCGATGAGGTTCAATATATGACATTTTCACAAACAAAAGGGTTATTATGCAAATAATTGCCTAAAAAGGACAAAAAAAGAACTACCATATTATCTATACAATTTAATCCATTATTAATCTTGATAACTATGATCTTAAATTACATATTTCACTGGATGAAGATTATAGGCTTTATTATATATTGATGAATATAATAACTCTCTAATTCATAAATTTCAACCATTAAAGGTATATGCCTATTATCCTAAACAGTTTATATATTCTAAATCATTGCCATATTGAATATATGTTCATAATCAAGAAATATAATAACATATTTTTATTAGTCTCAGTGGCTCTATTCCCCGTGAAGTATTTCAAAACCAATATATCTAATTGCTTTCTTAGATTCAACAAACTTGTAATAGTATTTTGAATCCTAAGGTAATTTATAGATTTTGGTGTGCTTATCAGTGCAATTTTCATACAAGAGGTGAAAATTTCTTGACAAATAATATTTAGAGTAAGTCAATTACTACTGAATTATTTACATGATATATCATTGTTTGATATCTATTATACTCTTAATTGCAAATTCAAGTTAAAAATTGATGCTATTGTACTTAGATGACATTATTTCAAACTATTTCAAACTTATTGTATTGTATTGAATCAGAATTTCTGCCAAATAAAACCTATCTCATACTTGATTATATGCATTTTTATAAAATACGACAGCATATGGGAAGTTCATCTCTTCATTTTGTTCAATATACTCAATCTTCATCAGACAAACACAAAGAAACAAAGAGAAAATTAAATTTACAATGAATGTAGACAATCCAAAGTCATTGAACACGTATGGTAAAGGATAAAATTAATTTTCAAAAAACCCGTCATCATTAAAGATAGAGAGAGAGAAGATGAAAATACCTGGACGTTAACTGTCGGAGATGACGACGATCGTAGCCGGAGACGCAGCAGTTCCACAGAGGACACGCAGCCAACGGTAGACGGAGCAGATTTGAAGGAGGAAGAGGAAGCAGCGTGTTAAGTTAACCAAAACGACGTCGTTTGGTTTAAATAACAAAACGTTCTGCCAGTAAGAAATCGACGTCGTTTGGTTTAAAATCAAACAATGTCGTTTTTGTTGCTGAATGCTTTAACTTATTTAGTTAACTAAAATGATGTCGTATGATTTAAAATCAAACGACGTCATTTTTGTTGTTGAAGGCTTTAACTTATTTAGTTAATTTATAATTTTTGAGCCTCTTGTAATAAATTTATTATGTTTTTATATCAGAGATATAATTAATAACTTATTTAACCTCCAAAAATTATGTAATGAAGAACACGTAATCCTTTTAAATATTAATCTTTACATTATTTCGTAAAATATTAATAAAAATAACTTTTAAGATTGATTTTTTTATTTTTAATAGTTTGAACACTTAACTAAATTAAAAAATAAATATTAAAATTAGAAAAATCTAAAACAATTGAGACTTTACAACTTATTATCCCATAAAATAATGAAGCTTGAAAAGCAAGGAAACTTTGTTACCGTCTAATTGTCCCACATCGGTAATAAAAGAGACTGATGTGAGATGTATAGGCTTACGAGCTCTCTAACTTTTCAAGCTAGTTTTTGAGGTTGGTTCTTCCATAAAATCTGTAACAATTAGCATCAGAGTCAACACTACTTCTTCGAGTCCTCGTGCCACACCGACGAGTGGTGATGTCGGCATTGTAGAATTTGTCTGGGGCTAAAAAATGTCTAACACACAGCTAACTTTCAAGTACGTGCAGGGATGGATCCAGAAAATTTTTTGAGTGAGGGCAAAATTTATTTTTTATGGGATCAATACTTAAAATAATAATTTTTTATATAAATTTTTTTGGAAGCAGTGGGGCAAGTGCCCCCACTTGCCTCCAATGTAGATCCGTCCATGGGTACGTGGGTGGTGACGCCGGTATAGCAATATTCGGTTGCTCGTCCGGGGTTAGAAAAGGTCTAGTGTACAGCCAGCTTGCTAGCGCCTAAGTTGCGAACCGTGGTAGGATATTACGGTCAAATTGTCTCACATCGGTAATAAAAGAGATTGATGTGAGGTTTATAAATTTATGGGCTCTCCCATTCTTTAACCTAATTTTGAAGTTGGTTCTCCCATAAAATCTGTAACAAATTTTGTCAATATGTCTTCATAATTTACTTTTCTTTGTTAGATAAAAATAAGAATGCGTAATATTAAATAAAATTTTAAATAAGACTTTAATTAATTGTTGACGGTCACCTTAACGATGGTTAGGTTAGGTACGTGAGAAAAATTGACAAATGTTACCGATATCATCATTTTATAAATTGTACAGGGCACTTTTCGTGGACCCTTTTCCATTGTTTTATATTTCTTCTATTGACTTGATGAAGTATACATAAATGAGATAAACAAGAGATGTAAAAACAAACTTGGCCAAAAGTGAATCTAACGATGAACCGTTCAAGATATCAATGTGATGCTTTTCTTGTAGAAGCAGCCTACAATTAATGATCAGTCTTTCTCTCTTTTTGACTCTGAGGATGAGCACGAAGAATATAAAACTATGACGAATACAAAACAATAGCCTAGCCTTGATTCTCTACCATTCGTTGTTTCCAGTTTGTTAGGGTGTGTTATGGTCAGTTCACACCCTAACAAATCAACGGACTTCGTCAATATATCAGTAATAAAAGAAATTAATAATTCTTAGGAGTTCATTGGTAAGAAAACAAGGATAATTTTCACTTAACTATTCATTGATATGAACCACATACATACATAAATACACACACTTATATATTATACTTTTGTATAAGATAGGATTGCAACAATCAAGTTTAATTGCCCTCCTAAGGGTGGTCGAGTTGGTAAAGTACGTAGAAAGATATGGAGCTAAAAGGTCTTGTGTTTTATTCCCTTGCTTATACTCTCTCGACCAAACTTATTCTACAGGACTTTTCTAGTGCGGAATACCCAGTTGACATGATTTGTAAGTTATTGCGTTAATCAAGAGGTTTATTTAGTGTACATCTAAAGGATAATGACTGCGAATTCTTCCGTTTAAAAAAAAGTTTAATTAATCTTGTTTATAAACAAAAAGATTATAGTAAACTTGGGTAATATTAATATTATTGTGGACTGTACTTTTAGCTTCAGAACATATAAATTTAACAATAAGCTCAAGTACTTCTCTGGACTCAGGCAATTTGGCGACAGTTGATTTATTTGGAATACACGAACTTACAAGAAGCAATCATAATTAAGCTCTAATACGATTTGATTTAGAGTGACAAATGTAACAACAAATAAGAGATAGAATTGTTTCTACAACAACATCCAATATGTTCCCCGCTGATATGCGAGGTCTAAGAAAGTTTAATAGTATACAATCTTATTCTCAATAAGTAGAAAGATTTTTATCAAATATAAAAAATGTTAAGTCACAAACATTCGAGCAAATTCAATACAATATTATTAATACTACTTGCAATTATACATTAACTATGTAAGAGGTTATAATACAATGACTCTGCATGACTGCTCAACCAAAAACACGAAGGCAAATCCAAATCAATCATCCATTTCTTCTCATGCCTGTGAGTGACAGAATAATTTTAAAGGATATGAAGATTTTGATGCTTTGCATAATCTAATTGTGATCGTATAGCTAATTAGTGATCAGTTCTTGAACAATAGTTTTAAGTTTGACGATACTTCTATGTAAGAAGTGAATTAGTGTACAAGACATGGCAGATGTGAGTCAGTGCATGCAGGGTTCTCGTCCTTAATGGTGTTAGTGGAGTTTGATTCAACTTTACAGATACTTCAGCTCATCAGAGAAGCAATGAGGTGAGCTTATCAATTCCACTTGGACCTTTACGAACACTAATACTCGAAAACCTGAAGATCTCAGAATACATTAAACTCTCACACTTCCTACAAGGAATACCTGCAAGTTCCTACCAGAGAAGTCGGATAGAGATCAAGAGACGTAGGTTTTCAGATCCGACCATTTCTAGGTTTCAGATCAAATGATCAAGTTTCTGTTGCAGACCAGCTAGATCAATGCAAGTCTGCTGGTTAGCATTCTGCAAGAGATGAATTAAACAAATTAAGATCAATCAAACCTTTTTTTTGGCACTCATGAACATGGGATCTTGGTAAAATCCAAACCCTTTATCAAGAAATGAAATGAAATGAATTGATAGAGTTTTATATATAATATACCTGACAATGAATTGTGTTATACATCCTTCCGTCTTTTCTTGTAGAAAAACAGCTAATAACATCAAGTCCCTCTTCAAAAATTGCTTCCAACACCGACGACAGACGAAACCCTTCAGCCTCAGAGCCGACTTGTACCACAATCTCTGCTCCGTCTAAGTTATGCTGGACGGTGACACGGTTCATCGGATCGTTACCGGTGGTCTCAATGTGTCCACGTTCAGCACTAGAACTACTCGAACCAGCTGGTGCTTCCAACATCTTGAGCTTGTCCCTTTTGTAACTTAGTTGTTGGATGTTACTCCGGAGGTGCTTTATATATTCCGCCGCCGCTTGAATCTGGTCAGATGCTGAACGCTTTCCCTGCAACCCCCATCAACAAAACCCTAAAGCCATAATTACAAGAAGAAGTATTGAGAGGATGCAATTTCATACAAGATTATTGTTGAAACCTAGCTCAAAAATAAGGTCACATAGTGAAATCAAGGAAGAGAGATGGTTGAAACAAATCTGTATCGTTCTTATTAACCTTGAGAGATGCAAGAGGAAGCAAGGATCGAAGTGATGCATGAAGGGTCGACATTTGCTGTCTTCTTTGACGTTCAATCTCCTTTCGAATGGCCTTCTTGTCTTCATTAGCTAGGTTTTGATCATCATTATTTGAAGTTGGTAATGTGGTATTATGAGGCTGATCTCCTTCTTCCATGAAGCTGGTCAGGTTGCTTCCTTGGTGACCCGAGAAGATCGGATCCTCTTGAAGAACAAAATCTTGTAGGTAGGGATCAAAGGAGATTTGGGTCGGGAAGTTCATGATTATTTTGAAAGGGAAACATTAACTGAAACAAATCAAAAACCCTTTGAAGCAGCCTTACACTGCAAAGGGTTTTTAGAAAAAGAAATGGATACGGTTGGTGGAGACACTCTATGGTTGGCCTAAAATACCAAAGATTCGATCTCTGAAAATCTCTTCTATCTTCTTCATAGTTCACAGGGTAAGGAAAAACGTGGCTCAAAACTAATCCCTTCTCAGGTTTAGTGGTATTGCTTTCTAAGTTTACTGAAGAAATTGCGACGCATTCTGGTGGACCAATCATGTCGGTCACTGTTCTTGGCTCATCCTGGTTAAAGTTTTGAGTCTGGTCAGTGTAAATGTAAAGCAATAGCGTCAAAATCACCATCCTCTTAAAGTTGTGTAAACGGGAAAAAAATTTTTCCTGCTAACCAAACAGCAAAAAATTAATATAAAAAGAAAATTTCTTAGACTAATTGGAAAAAGGGAGTCTTTTCTATAACAATTGTTAAGATATTAATATTGGATATTGTAATGATGAACAAATAATCTTATTTATTTAATCTTGTTTATTGGGATTTATCATTCCCCTTAGCTGCTGTAAATGGTTATTACGGAAGTTTCCTTCGTTTGTTTTCAAAAAAAAAAAAATCTTAAATATGTGATCACCAACTAATTATATGACCATTATTAATTGGTATTTTTTATGAAAATATCTTGTTATTAAATAAAAAATTTTGTTTATAAAAATAATATTTTTTACCATTGATAAAATGATGATTATTAATATTTACAATTTTTTTTTACTTTAAAATCCACAAGCTGTCCAATTGATTCCAATATATGAGAAGACAATCTTTGCAATTGTTTTCTTGGAATCTGTTTTGACGTAAATAGATTCGAGTAATCTAATTATAAAAATTTTAAATCGGTCAATTTTTAGGTTTAATTTTAAATTTTTAATTTAATTTACTTTGATAATTATTGTTATTAAAAATAAATCAGTCTATTAATTAATTCGTCAATTTTTGTAAACTAACTGATCTTTATAAATTAAAATAAACTAATTAATTTTTATTTAATAGTCTTTATTTTTAATTAAACTTTAAATTAAAAACAGTTTTTGTCAATTTTATTCTAAATCTTCCGATTTTATTCAATCTTTAACATGTTTTATAATATCTTGATACTGATTAAACTTTTTAAACCTTAAATATCTTATTTTATCGGTTTAACTTTTAAAACATCACTTTGATACATTTTTCGAAACTCCAATTATATGCATATAGAGTTTGTAAATTTGGGATGAACAAGCTGTAGAAATGAATGTACAATTCTTCGTGGTCCTCTTGTATATTAAAAACAGTACCAAAGATGCTGATCTCGCCAACCATATCCTTATATTTTATGGACTCCCTATGTATCTGGACAAGCTCTTTCTTGATATATCTTTAATGAAATGCAAATCTCTGGATTCACTTAGCTGTATCGTATCTCTGCTCCTTCATATTCTCTTTCTACGTGTTGTGTTCTCTTTTTCACTTTTTTAAAATATCATATAATTTGCACTGTTCATCTTTTAAATATATATTTAGCTAAATTATTAATTAGTTAAAGAGATAAAGTTGGTAGGATTGCCGTTTCTTTTATATATATTAATCTTCAAGCTAGGCTTCTTCTTCTTTTCGTTTTTTATATATATATCTCTAATACTATGTGAAATTTATAATGGGTCTGGCTTATATAAAAAAGAAAATTATACCATACACAAGTTAAGTGAGGTTCTATTTTAAAACTAATTGACAATAGGTGGGATAGTCCATTAGGATTATATATTAGTCTTCTGTCTCCTCTTTTTCTAATATGAGACACTCACATGTGAGTATTCTCAACACTCTCCTTTAAGTACAACTAAAACTGAACATTCAGTTGTCACTTGAAATAAATACAGTGGTAACCGAACCGGACAGCTGAAACTGAACATTTAGACGAACAACCGAAAAATTAATAATTCAAATCAAACTTACTTTAATATCATGTAAAATTTACAATAAACCTATGGACTCGTCTTCTTAAGAAAAGTTAAATAACAGTTTCTTTTATATATACTTATCTCCAAGCTAGTCTTCTTAACAGTTTCTTTTATATATACTTATCTCCAAGCTAGTCTTCTTCTTCTTCTTTTCGTTTTTTTCCCTTGTACGGTTATTCCTCAGGGCCAAGCTTGATGCTTGAGACTTGTGAAAGTATTAATATGATAAGATGATAAAGCACTAAAACCTTACCTGCTTCTGTCAGTTGATGGTATTGCTTGTGTCGCAATTTGAATATAGAAACTTTGAGATATGCCCATACCAACCTAATTATAAACTGACATGAATTTATATAATCAAGTTTATTAAACTATAAATTATATTTTAATTGAGAGTTATTACGATAATAACAGCTACAAATACGTAATTACAATAATTTTCTGATTGTAATGATTTATAATTATAATTATAAATTATATATTTATATATAATTTATAAATTATTATAATAGAAATACATTGAAAGCGTGCTTGGAATCTTGTTTAGTGGGTCTTAATTGTTTATTATCATTGATATGAAACAAAGTTAACTATGAGTCATTGGGTTGAGCTGTATCCTCAAAGTGGAGGAATAAGTTGTCCCTTTTCTTCTTTTTACTCTTTCCCTTTTAAGCCTCCAATCACCCATTACCATTAGTTTCTCATGTCCAATTGGTCTTGGTCCAGGAATTTGAACGTAGGAATTTGAAAATGGTGATTACGAAAGCATAATGATCTCAAACTAATGACCTGTAAATTTGACAAAAGAAGCTACCTAATCATGCTATGTTTAGTTCACATGTTAGAAATGATAAGAAATAGAATGATTAATTTTAAGAATAGAATATATGAAAAATAGAATGTAACACGTATTATTTAGTTTGGTTTATTCCTAAAAATTTTTAATGTGATGTATGTCAATGTTTAATTTGAAAATATAAATTTGAGATGATAAAGAAATAACTAATAAAAAATCAAAATATTCATTATAATTTTTACTATTATTGTCATGATGATGATGATGATGATGATAATGATGATGATGATGGTGATTATTATTATTATTATTATTATTATTAATTTTCTTATAAGAAGAAAAAAGAAAATTAATAATAATAACAAACAAAATAAATAATAATAACAACAAAAAGAAGAAAATTAATACTAATAACAATAATAAGAATAATAATAATGATGATGATGATAAAAAGAAGAAAAAAAATTAATAATAATAATAATAATAATAATAATAATAATAATAATAGGGAGAAAGATAGTATTTATTTATTCCGTGTTTTACGGAATAGATAAAAACAGGAAGAGATGTCTTTAGCTATTCCTGAAAGTGTAGGAATAACTAAGTCTGAGATTAGTTATTCTGTACATTATTTTTTAACCAAACAAAATAATAACTATTCATTAAGAATATATCGTTAATAGAATAATTATTGCACTCAACCAAACATATTATAACACTTATTACTAGATTTCAGTAAAGTTTCTTTCATTTTATGCAGTTAAATTATTTTACTCACTCTATTAAATTAAATTTAATATGAAAAATTGAATACTAAGTAATATGTAAATTTATGTTTGAGTAAATACATTAAAATTTAGTATTAGAGCAGTAATCATTGGTAAGTATCAATTCAATTTGGACTATCTTTTGCTGATTTATGTTAATTTCTTCATTCAAGCAATATCTATATTTATCTTTTTGTAGATATATTAAAATTTAGTATTAGAGTAATGATCTTCGACTAAATTTTTATGCATTTAATATGTAAATATATTTTTATATATCTTTTGACAAATTTTAAAATATGTACTAAATAAATTTTCATAATCACAATTATATTCTATTTTGTCTCAAATACAATTTTCACATAATTGTGTCAATAAGATTCATAATTAAATTTTATTTATTCATTTTAAATTTACTATTCGTTACCTTTTCATGTTTTGTTTTAATTTTTAAGTGTATGTTCTCGCACACTTTTCATAGTTTTAAAAAATAGTGTTACAATGGAAGCAACAATTTAGACCGGAGGGTGATCAGAACCTTGTCTCATAGTTTGCAGGTCAGTACGTGTAAAGGATCCAGCAAATAACACTTCCAAAATTGGAGGGAAAAAAAACAGAAAGTCATTCGTCAGCCATTGCATATCTGTATCAGATAACGACACCCCTGTCGTGTATCTGTCAGTTTCTTCCAATAATATGCTGAGAATGCAGCAGGAGCTTGCATGGAGCACGTGAACAATACATCATCTTGTCTGAGATACTAACCCATTTAGGTTTCTCAGTTCTCAAACATATTTACTTCAACAGTTCAACTGATAAGGTAACAAGATCGATGCAGGTTTTAGCTGTAAATTCTTACGGACAACACAAACAACCTTGGACAATACCTCATTCAATTCTGCCGGTTGGTGGCAGAACAGGTTTTGTCACTATATTTAAGCTTATCCACTATACCATGTACGAGATAACTCTAACATCGGAATGCTTTGTTGCACATGCACAAAGAATCAACGCGTCATCTACAGTAGAGCAGGTTCTTATGTGCATTGTAAAAACCCAATTAAGGAATCTAACTAGAACTATAAAATATAACGCTCAATGTGCAACCAAACAAGAGAGTCAACTTATTCTAATCTAATGGAGAATGTATTAAGGAAATAAGAGTACTGCTTCGTACTTCTTCATCAGGACAGAATGATTATATCATTGCCTCTTAATTATTTCATAGTGAGTATAAATATAAGGACGGAGGTGCTCAGCGCAGTCAGCGGAACTTTGGGCCGTATACACGGGTCTATCCTTGGCTTGGCAATTGGGCTTCCGTCGGCTTGAGCTGGAAGTGGACTCGGTAGGGGTGCACCAGCTCCTGTCATCTGTGACCTCCTACTTTCAGTCGGACAACTCTCTAGTCATGGGTATCCGGGAACTTCTCAACCGGAACTGATCTGTTGTTCATCATCATGCATACCGAGAGAGCAACAGATGCGCGGACTGGCTCGCTGCCCAGGCAGGTCAGGACGTCATTGGAGTCACTTATTTTACTGTTCCACCTTCAGGGTGCCATAGTCTCCTTTTAGAGGATATGTCGGGGATCTGTTTCCCCCGACTCATTTAGCTTTCGGTGTACTAGTTTTTCCTTTATGCAAAAAATATATATATATATAAGGGAGGAGGAAAAAGGGTTATTATCTCTCTCTTCACTCCACTCCTTGAATTGTAAGGGAAGAGCATAAAAAGTTCTATCCTAACCATGGAGACTATGAAGCAGCAAATAAATCCTCATAAGTTAGAATAAGAAGTCACAATCTCATTTACTATACTCTCCTACAGGAATTCAATGGCAATAAGATACCGTATGTTCATGTACTAGATTAGTTTGAGGTGATCAGCACAGGAGTAGACAAAGACATAAATGATAAACAACATATCTAGAGTTTATATGTTAGTGAAATGCCACAATTTGAAAAGAACTAATAAACAAAATTGACACTTTGAGAAGAAAATTTTAGTTCTAAACTATTTATTGCAACTGCTGGATAAAGAAATACAGTTCATTCAATTAAGCATGTGAAGATGCCTCAAATGTTCTAAAAAAATCTTGTTCAAGTGCTGAAGTTATTTCAGATACAGTAAGGCCATCTGAATGAAGTTTCAAAGAAAACACCAAATCAAGCTGTCCTGAGTTACCCGAAGCCAAGTTACTAACCCCAATACATATTGTTACTGTAGAGAAAGAGAATCCACAAGCTACAACTTGTGTTAGTTCAATGAACTGCTAGCTGTTAAAAAGGAAGAAGAAGAAGAAGAAGAAGAAGAAGCAAGATTTGTTAATTTCTGCTGCAGCCCAGATAAATTTAAGCATGTTGGATCATTGACCTGTGAAGTAAAATCACAAATGGAAGTTTATATTTTTCTCAACTTTGAAGAACCATAAATAAACATCAAAACCCTAAACCATGGCATTACCTGAGTGTGGATGGTGTGAAATAGTGTTTGATTTACTGAGGTAGTAACACAATTGGCAACAGGAATTCCTTCTTCAAGTAGCACTTGCAACACTCTCGACAAGGGAAAACTTTGCCCCAACAAACCACCACTGAAACCAATCTCGATTCCTTCAAGACATGGCCGGACCACCACCGCACTTGGAGAGCAAGCATCTGAACTTCCGACGTGTGAGTCCAAACCACTCGAACTAGCCTTCTTTAATTCGTCTCTCTTTGCACCCAGTTCTTTTATCTTATTCTGCAAGTGCCTTATGTAATTCGCAGCCTCGTTCATATGATCAGACATCGACCTCTTTCCCTGAAACACAGGGATGAAATCCAAGCCTAGTCATAATTCTTGAACTACCCCACAAAGTTTACCACTAGGGTTACACAATATAGGTGGACGGTAGTATCTAAACAAATGAAAATCCATTTCTTGGCTCTTAATTCTTAACAGAAAGGTGTTCAAATTCAAAACCCACAAGTTCTTCACCAACAACAGGCAACCATCATCGATAAATTAAGAGATAGAGTGCAAAAGTTCTCACCTTGACATATTCAAGAGGGAGTAGAGCTCTAAGGGAAGAATAAAGGGTAGTCATTTCTTGCCTCCTAAGCCGTTCAATATCACGATGCACCTTCTTCTTATCACTACAATCACCATCTCTCGCAGCCTCATCAGTCGCCATAAGATTATTAGACTTACCCTTATTTCGCGTCCCAGCTTTTGAAGTCTTCTTGTCGGTTATGTCACGAGTTGTGCCATAGACAGATGCATGAGCCAGAATCAGATCTTCTTGAATATTGATCTGTGAGTGGGGATCAAATGAAATCTGAAAGCACGGCTCATCACCTTGCTGTAAAGGAAACATTGAACGCTCTGCAAGGAAGCTTTCAAAGATCTTTCACAGGGTTAGGTATCAGAGACAATGTTAAAGAAGAAGATACGTTGGTTAGGGTATGCGATCTTCTATGGGCTAAATAGAGGAGTTGACAAGATTCCCTGAAATGTTTTGGCATAAACAAGGTGATAGAGTTGGTGAGTTACAGGTCACTCCAAAAGGTTGCTTCTGCACACTCGATCCCTACAAGCCAAAGGTAAAGAATATATATATTAAATCCACTCATTTGCATTCACATCTAGTCGACTTCTCAGCAAAGTTGTACATACCTAGGACATTTCCTAATAACTTCTGACTGACTTTTCCTATCATAAAAACCAGGACAATTACCTTAACTTTGCAATAACCTGGTACGTTCGATCTCATTCACATAAATATGTCGGACTCAAAAAAATATTTGAATGGAATTGTGTGAAATAAAATTGATACAAAATTATGAGTACAGAAAATTTGATCCCATAAAAATCCTAATTTTTTAAAGAGAACTGTTAGTAAAAGTACATTTACACCAGCACAAACAATTTAGGTTAGTGATTGTAGAGTAAATGGCAATATTTACAATTTTTAATAATTATAGAAAATGCCAGTGCAATTATAAATTGTGATATATCATATAAGAATGAGTATTAAAATTGATATTGAAAAAGAAAGAAGAAGTGAAATAGTTTGTAAATTTTATAAAATAAATTACTAATAAGCTCTATATTAACTAATTACTTTTGGACTTATGATTCTTTTAAATATGAAATAGAATTATTGTTAAATTATTAAAAATGGGAGAGGTTGTGACAAGGATGGGTGTCAACTCAAATCCCATATTAACAAAAGAGAAAATTAGTAATTATGAGTCATAGAAGTACTTAATTATGATCATATGTAACCTTAAAAGTGGCAAATATCATATTAAAAAGTGAAAAGATAAAAAAATAATAACAAGTAACACAAATACTCAATTATAATCATAACATTATAATCTCTTACCTTATATTAAAGAGAAAAAAATAGTAAATATGAATAGTACATATTTGATTATCATATGAAAAATAAAATAGTACATATTTGATTATCCTCAAATCCTATGTATTCCAACTAAACCCAATATCTTATTACTTCCATGTTTAAAAGGTTTGTTACTCATTGAAATGAAGGTTTGTTTATAACTAGTACAACCTGTACTGGGTATGCTTTGAAATTTAAATGCAACATCACCAATCCATTTGAATGGGAAAAAGAGAAGCACAAGTGGGCACTGACCTACCAACAGTATCAAATCAGAAGATTTCCAGAAGACGGGGAAATGTGCCTTTCTGAACTTATTTATGAGTTAATGAGTTGTGAAAAGCTCCTTTTTTCTTAAAAAAAATTGTATAATTGCAATACTAAATTGTTATTTATATGTGCTTTTAGCTTATGGATGTTGAAATTCTCATAAATGAGTGTATCGTATCAAAAAAAGAAGGGAAAAAAGACTAATATATACGCCTAGTAAATTATTTCACCTATTGTCAATTAGTTATATGATAAAACATCACATTAGTTTGTGTATGGTCTAACTTTCTTCCTTATGTAAATCTGTATAGGCTCATTGCAAATTTAAAATAGTATCAAAGATAATGAAGATGTTGGTCTACTGTTTGTCTCATAAGAAGCTTATCATTTAAGCAACTAAAGAAGGATTTGAAGTCTACATGGAGCAAGTGGCCCAGCTAGTCCGGTGAGGATTGTTTATGTACCTCCAGATCGCCCAATTAAAAAAAATAGGGGAGGATTTACATGTGAGGGGTAATGTTGAAAATACTCACATGTTAAAAAAATCAGAGGAGGATTTACATGTGAGGGGTAATGTTGAAAATACTCACATGTGAGTATCCCACATCGAAGAAAAAAAAAAGACTAAGTTACTCTACCTATTGCTAATTAGTTTTAAGATGAAATATCACTTAAGGTTGTGCAAATTTAACAATGGATTAGTATATAAACTTTAATAACTCAGTGGGTTGGCGTGGGTGACGCATACCCTCGTCGCTTAACCAAGAGGTTCCGGGTTCAATCCCTTCCCTTGAGAACACAGCGAACTCTTGGACCAGCTGCAGCCCTCGTAAGAAATGTATCAGTACAGCGAAGGAGGATTAGTCACCGGCTTCGGCCCAGTAGACATCTCCTAGGAGAGGAAAAAAACGTGTATAAACTTTAATAATCTCAATTATATCAGTTAATTAGTTGCTTCCTAACTTCCTTGATTCAAATGAAGCAGCTGTCTGTGTACCGTGTTATTAATGCATAGTGCAGATCAAAGCACTCGTTACTCTTGGATGGGATCCTTACTGGTTAGTACTCACCTCCTCTCCACCTTGTTCACTCTCCATACATGCCTTCTATCACTTGTATATTTCAGAAATTTAAATTGGGGAGTGCAATTATGATATTGCATTTATTATTATTTATAATTTTTTGTAATTATAATATAATTTGCAATCCGTAATTTAATGGCATAACAAAACCTTGAGCTTTAAGAGTTATATCTAATTTGTCGGTATCAAGTTTCACAGTTTCTTGGAATGTCGACAGTCCGTATTAGATCTTTTATGCTGTTTTAAAGATGGACACGGATTAGGTCAATATTACGCAAGTGGGTCAAAACCAAACTCATAAGACCTTATCAACACCAACATATATTAAGAATATAAGAAGCCAGACAATAATTCTTGGACTGGATAAGATAAGACTGAGCCACTAGTTGAAGTCATCGTCTCTGTTTCTTGGATGACCAATCTCTGGTGTCTTAACCTTTTCTGCCACTTTATGACACAGTGGTTGTCTGTCTGAACACAGCGAAGCAAACAGTCGAATAACTAGCATTTATTACTTAGTTAGTCACTTTAATCAAATATTTAATGATATCTTGATCATAATTAACAGGATTTGACTTATAATTAATACTTAAAGAGCCACGAAAGCATTCTAGTGAGAGAGCTAGCTTGACATAATGTATCTGCAACACCCGAATTGCAGTGGATTTGATTCTTCTATGCCCGTCTTTTTGTGATTTTTATATGAGCTGCTTCGTTGTCTAATGTATTTAATAATGAAGGCAAATCTGCTAAAATCTTCAGTGCCATGAGGACAATTTAATATGAAGGGCAGCGATCAACCTAATACAATATGGATAGACTTTTTATTTTCATTATATTCAAGATCCTATGTATAAACTTTCTAGACCTTTGTGGATTTAGTATTGTTTCTTTATGAAAGTGGGAAAATAATTTAAATTAGTTATGTTAAATTGTTATGATTAATACGTAACGATTAAAAAATCGAACTGATTTGGTCGATTCAATTAAAAATTTTGAATCGATTAACTTTTTAGTTCATTTTACTTTAATAACTTTTATTATTCAAAATTGGACGGCTTATTAATTAATCGATTAACTTTTATAAATTGACTAGTTTTCATAAATTAGAATAAGCCCCTGTTTGGTTGGGTTTATACTAGTAGATCTTTTGTTGGTAGAGCTTTTTTTGTAGATCTTTTCTGAAAAGAACTTTTTTAAGAAGTCAGTTGATTATTTGATTATCATTTAAAAAAAAGTTTTTTTGAAAGAGTTTCATATATATTTTATTTTGACTATATTTTATTTTGTAATAAATATTATTTAAAGTATATATATTAAACAATATGCAAAACACAATATATTAATTATTATATAATTTTAAACCATACGAAGCACAAATTAAAATATATCTAACCAAATTTTGTATATGGATTATAACATAAGTAAAACTATTATCAAAAATAAATATTAAAACAAATAAAAAAGGCAAATAATATTATATAAATTTTAAAATAAATGTAAAGATGGGTTTGTAGATATTGTGGGAATTATGTGTAAAATATAAGAGTAAAAAGAACTAAAAATAAACTCATTAATTGATCTGAAAAATCTACTAAAAAAAGCCATTTGAGAGGCTTTTTTGGCAAGTTATAAATTTGAGTTTTTTTAAAAATTGTATTTTAACTACAAAAAAATCATATCTATTAAAGAAGTATTTTTTATTTTACAGTCAAACTCATTTTTCTTAAAAAAGGTTTTTGTGGTGAAGAAAAGTGCTTATTGACCTCCCAAAAATCTATCTAAACAGTCATTAAGTCAGTTAATTTTCATCTAACAATCTTCAACTAAACTTTAATTATTTTAATGAGTAAAAAGAAACTCGTTATTTAATTACATTTTAAATTATTTAATTTTTAAATTTGTACTATATATCATTTAATAACGGTCTAATGCTAATTAAAAATATATTTTTATAATTTATTCAATACTTATTTTTATATTTTTATTAATTCATTTAATACACATTTAAAGAGGATATTTCAAGAATGTGTTATCAGGCTCAAGCTCCCTTTTACCAGGGCCTGGCTCGATGTTGCCGTACCTGATCGTCCAAATGAGTCTTTGTACTTGAGACCATAACAACTTACTGGGCTCAGGCTCAACAAACTTCCGGCTCTGAGATGTTAAGTAGTTGTATTTACAGTAGAAATAAAGTTTCTTCCAATACTTTAAAAATTAGATTAAAAATTAAACAGATAAAATAAGAGATTAAAAGTTTAAAATTTTAATAAATTCAGTTAAATATTGAATAAAATTATAAAATTTGAAGTATAATTGAAGGAAACTTTCTTTAATTTACAATTTAATTGAAAAATGTATTAAATAGAGTTTAATTATTTTATTTTAGTTATAAAAATTGATTAGTTTAATAAAATAGACTGATTAATTAATAAAATAATTAATTTTTAACAACAAAATTTATTAAATTAAATTAAACTAAAACGTTAAAAATTTAACAAAAAAAATTATAAGTTTAAGACTTTTACTATTGAATTGTTGTTTGACTTTTTAATAATTTCTTAACAGTATTACTTGATTTGCTTGAACAACCGGTCCAAAATCAAGATCGAAGCAGATGTGTTTCATTTAGAGCATATTAGGTTTGTTCTGAATTATTATTTTTAATTTAAAATTTGAAATTGAAGCCATCTTACTTAATATATTCGAGCTTCTAATTGGGCCAGATCGAGCCGGATCGAACAGTTCGAAAATTGATTCGGGCTAGTCTGGACAAAAAATTGCCATGTCGGTGGCATAGTTGTAGGAGACAGAACTCAACAAGCAAAAGTTCATCCTCTGTTAGGACTCCACAAAACATTTTCAGTAAGATCAGTGACTGCACATGTGGTTCTTCCTTGTACATGAAAGGGTGAACGAAGAACAACCTTCGATTTTGGTTTCACCAGCAGCTAAATCACCAGTTAGGATAAGACAGAAAACTAAACGCAGAAACTGTAAAATTTCAGAATCTTTTCTCTTTAATGGAGAAGAAGTAGAGCAGACATGAGCTAACAACTAACTTTCATCCCACGTTTCACCAAAGAGGACAAAACTTGTTTGCCCAAATCCAAAGAAGCTGTTGAAGTGACGAAGATGGCCCCAACACTTATGAACATGGACTACTTCCTAACAGAAACAGACTATATCTAAAATGTTACTGACATTGTTAGGATTCAAATTTCTGTTAGATCGGAAGAACTAGTACCGGTAATTCGTCGGATGGACGTGCAATATCTCGCAAATTACGTGCTGATAAACCAACCAAATCCAACACAGAAGGTAGGCTACACCAGTGTCAACAAAATGAAATCTATTTCATGTGAAAAAAGTTCATACTTTACACCCATGATCCACTGATGAAGATCATGGAACAATGCTATAGATCAGCACAGCAACTATTCAGTGAACAATTAAAAGAACTCACTTAGGTTTCCTATTTGACTTGGGTTTGAAAGGGAAGCGTGAAGGAGGTGAAGGTGAGAATTCAGTTGGCAATTGGGGTGCTTCTGATTGTCCAGTAAGCATCCCTACAACTTCCTTCATTGATGGTCGCTTATTAGGTGATTTCTGCAAACAAAGAAGAGCAACAGTTATGCATAACAAAGCTTCCTCTCGATCCAATCCCTGTATGGACTGATCGACCAAATCGAGAAGCCTTCCGGCTCGAGCAAGACTCCGAGCCCAATGTATCAGATTAGCGCGTTGAAACTCAGACATTGGTGAGCTTGTAACTTGAAGTGGTCGCCTCCCAGCAACAAGAACTAACAACAGAACTCCATAGCTATACACATCAGACTTTTCTGATAAAATCCCACCACCACCATACTCAGGAGCTGCATAACAAACAGTCCCTCTCATGCTTGGAGTACTGCTGATTCCACCACTCTGAGGAATGTCTCCACTCATGGAGTCATGACTATTATGGCGACCTCTGAACAATTCACCACTAAACCAATCAACACTGCCTCTGCTACTCCTACTTCTACTCCTATTCTTCTTTTTCTTTCTATCAGCATACAATTGCTCGTCCCTTGGCCACCAATCTTCTCCATTGTAATCACAAACCAGTCCTGTTTCTTGTCTCTCTTTCTTTTTCTTCTTCTTCCTTTTCTTCTCCAATTCTTCACAGTACTCCTCCTTCCACCACTCTCTAGGAGGCCTTCTCTTGGCCTTCTTCAAAATCTTGTCGTCCCTGTCCTCATCAAGTGATACCCACCAATCCAAACGTTTTCGAGTCTTCTTTTTATCAGTTTTCTTACCGATTGGTTGATTGCTTGATGATGAAGCTCCAATCCAATCACTCTTAGGCCTCTCCTTCTTTATCTCGGAACCAATCCATTCCATCACATAATCTTTCACTCTTCCATTCTCCAGAACATGTTCTTTGTCTTGTTTCCACCACCAATCCCTTCCAGGAACAGGCTTGATCACTTTCCCACCGTTTAGACCTCCATTTAACAATTCTTTCCCACTCAGAGCACTAACCCCATCAAGATTCACTTCTGGTTCTGCTCCTAGTGGTACACTAGCTGTATCCGGCGAGGTATGAACAGGTTCTGCAGTCTCCGGTGAAGTCACACAAACCGGTCCTCTGACAAAACTTTCTGGGGACTGATCAATCCCCGTATTGAACTCCTCAAACCCAGTGGTCACACTCTCAGTCTCCACCACAGATCCATAGTCATCCACCACCCCATTACAACTCTCCAGATCAACATTCTTCAGTTCCAATCCTTCGTTCATCTTTGCGACATCACCGTTTTCTATCTTAACCGCACACTGGTTGTCAATCAAACTCTGGTTACTCTCCATATTCAACCAAGCCAACCCAAAATCTGCAACCTTTGCAGAGAAACACTGATCTAACAGAATATTACTCGGCTTTATATCTCCATGAATAACTGGAGGCACCAAGTTATGAAGATACTCAATCCCTCTAGCAATTTCCACCGCAAGATCTAACCTTTTCTTCCACGAAGCCAATTCCGCACATTTCCGACGAAGAAGCGCCTCCTGCAAGTTCCCATGAGACATAAGCTCGTACACAACCAACATGGTGCGGTGTTTTCTATCAGAAGAGAACCCAAGGGCCGTGATCACATAAGGCGAATCAAGCTTTGAAGCAAAAAAGAGCTCGTTTTGAAACTCCCTCTCTCCCTGTAACGACCCAGAGTCCATGACCTTGACAGCGACCATTTGCCCATTTGAGAGGGTCCCACGATAAACCGACCCAAACCCACCTTGGCCGAGGCGGAGCTCCGGCGAGAAGGAGGAGGTGGCGCGACAGAGAGATGAGTAAGAGAAACGGTTAGGAGGCCTAGAGTCGGAGGGAACGGTACGTTTGTGTTTACGGAAGCAGATAGCAAACAGTAAGAGGAAAGAAAAGGCGGCGGTGGCGGCGCCTAGGGGAGGGAAGATGCGGTAGGAGATGGAGTGGTGGTGGTGGTGGTGGTGAAGCGGCGACGGTGGAATCGCACGAGAAGGCATAGTTTTGAGAAAAGGAGCTACAGAGAAATGATGTGTTTAAAGTTCATAACTTCATATCTTTAGCTGAGAGCTCGCTTTGTGTTCTGTTCGTTCTCTGTTTCTGCTTCAATGTGTTCTTGTTTCTTTCTTCTTTCTTCTTTTCCTTTTTCTTTTTTGATTCTGTTTTTATATTTGCAATCGTGACCTCTTATCAACTCGGATTTACATATTATCCCCACAAGTTTTTTGTTTTGAACTCTCATGTAAAATTATTTTGAAGGATACCCAATTTGATTAGGCTTAGTAAAAATTACCCGACTCAATTTAATCCGATCGGAATGAGATTGTTGAATCTTTAATTCAATATATATTTATTTTTATTTTTATTTAATATATACTCAATAAATAATATTTACAAGACTTTTATTGTTAAGAAATATTCTAAAGTACTATTATTTATAAATAACTATACTTAATGAACTTATGTTTAATTGAGTATTGCTAGTGATTACCTATTATTATTTCAAAACTTGTTGTGTTGGATGTGTTTATTAGGAGTATCTATCTTATAGATTTGATTACTTCTATCTATATTTTTCCCATTGAATGACAAATTCCTTCCTATTGAGTCCCATAATTTCAATAGCCAACTACTTTCTAAAGTAATAATTTTTTAAAACTTACTAATAAGGATAGAAAGAGACGTGAAAATTATTACAGCTCGATCTTAAATCTGGTAAAGTATAAATGAATCTAATTTTAAATTGAATTTAAGTTAAAATTTGATTCGATCCAAATTTTTTAAAATTTATAAAAATCAAGACAAATTTTATACTTGCATTAAAAATTTTAAGTAAAATCAAACCAATCCATTATGATTGCTAATACAAATTTCAAATAAATGAAACACTTGTTTTAAAAATCCACTTTCTTGTTCATTTTGGGTGTTTTTATCAATCTTTTGTTTCATCATTTAACACCTTTTCACATGTAATGAGCAATTTAAAAATATGAATTCCAACACAAACATCCATAGAAGATTACAAATAAACTCTATAATAATTCATTAGGATATAACTATACATCTTTCTATGGGAAGCTAGCTATTATACAAGTCTTGCCAAAAAGAAGTATTTCTTCTTGTCAGCAACCATGGCCATTGGCTTGCAACTTTGGCAAGACAATAACAAGACAACCTCTTAGACTTTGTTGCTAATAAGCAATATGCATTGAGTAAGCATGTTTGGCAATGAATGGGTTAAGCTCTGGTTTTCTATTAAAAAGTTCGATCTTGATTCTGATCAAGTTCAGATTGTCGTGTTTAGATTATAATCTAAATAAAAGTCAGGACAAACAAAAAATATTGAAATTCATTAGATTTTTCAAACTTGTTAGATTTCTTTTTTAAGATTTTAAACTTTTTTTAAAATCAAATTAAATTTAAACTAAATCTAATCATTTGAGTCTGATTTAAATTAAATGTCAACTTGAGAATAAGAATAAAATGATTATACTTTGAGTCTAATCAAACTTAACAATGCAATCAACATAAAAGTCAACTGCGTAACATATAGGGCGAAAAAATAATTTAAAATTTTACAATAATTACACTCATAATTTAAAATGTTGTTACAGCTTATTACATATATTTATATTACTCATAATTACAATTATATCTCTAATTTAAGACTCTGGTTTTGAAAATAATGATGGTAAGTAACCAATTGATGAAAACATTAGTGCAAGAGAGCATAATATGACGATTAAGATAAAACTAAAGAAAGGGATTAAGTGGAGTAGGTAATTTTAACTTTGTTCTTCCAACTTCCAATTGTGCCATAGTTTCACACAGCTGTACTATATAGTATATACCCCACTTCATCAGGAATACAAAGAGGAATCTCAACAAGCAAACTTTTTTTTTTTCCCTGCATTAGGTTTGACTTTTAGTTTCTTTGTGATGTTTGTGAAGAGATTTAGTCAATTGGCAGCAACTACTTAACAAGAGTTAGTGCTCTAACTTTGAAAATAAATATCAATGTTTATTTTATTTTATTTTACGTATATTTAAATAAATATCAATGTTTTAAAAATCAAGCAAGTTCGATTGATTTAATAGTGAAAAGTTTAAACAAACTAATTTTAAATTTGATTTATTTTAATATTTTTTGTTGTTAAATATCGATAGCTTATTAATTAGCCGATCAATTTTTATAAATTAATAAGTTTTTATAAACTAAATAATTTTATTACATATTCTTTTTTAATTTTTCGATGAGTAAAGTTAGTCTTCTTCAATAATTTTTTAAATTCTCTAATTTTATTCAATCTTTAACCGATTTTATGACGGTCTAATATCGATTAAATCCTAAACGTCTTATTTAACGAGTTTAATTTTTGGTCTAATTTTTAAAATATTGATAAATATAAATACAATCCAAGTCCAATAAAAAATTGTGGATTGACCTTTTTGTTCCTTCAATAATCTATATAGTCTTGCTATTGAAGCTTCCTTGATAAAGCTATCTTTTTTTAAATGAGTCGCAGCAACCAATACTTACTTTGCCATTATTTCAAATCATACTAAAAGCAATTATGGTGTTTCTTGTAAGATAGCAATTAAGAAAGTTCCATGTTTATTGATTGAAATAAAAATTAAAGCAATATCTAAATTAGGAACAAGATCTTCTATACTCATAACTCTGTACCAACTTTATTTTATACAATCTTATCCACATATTTTTTTGAGTCTTACATATTTGTATGAATGAGATCGTATAAAACAAAGTTGGTATAAGGTTATGGGTATCGAGAATTTGATCCCCGGAATTGACGGGATTGAATGAGAATAAATAACTTGATCGGTTTAATTGAATAAAATCATATTAAATATGTAATTTAATTAGATTTAAATTAACAATATAGTATAAAGCAATCAGTCATATTCGATTTAATTCGTTATTATTTGCAACATATTCAAAAATTGTGACAATAATAAGTTCAATTAAAAGAAGAAGCCAATAAATAATCATACAAAGCCTCTTATGGCGGGTTTGACTAATTGCTTGACAAGCTGTGCCTTTCCTTTTGGTCAAAAAGCCCTGATGAATCTATAAAAGCAAAGTGGCCAATGGTACAGCAGCAGGGAAAAGGCAACTGACTTAGTACAGGGCATATGTGCTCTTCTAGTGGGCAAAATCAACATGGAAATCAGGAAAAAAGAGAAATAATTAAAATATATGAAAATAAATTAAAAGATAATGATATCAAAGCATTGGAAAAGTCACATGTTTTAATTATTACCCTTTTATACTTTTTCCTAAAGTGTCATAATTAAGTCTACTTTGCTTTAAAAGGAAAAATAGGACATATTAAAAAAAAGAAAAAGAAATATACACTATGATTAAAGTCTCCTAGACCAGTTCAGATCACCTGTTCCTATTATTATGTTCTTATTCTGTTTCATAAACATCAATTTATTCAATTTATGTAGGTCTCATCTGTTGAATGAATGGATATTTATGAAACAAAATAGGAGCAAAGTAACAGATGATCTGTTCTCTTATTGGATTAAGTAAAAATGATAAATTAAGGGGCTGTTTGTTTCTGTTTTTTTTTTTCGTTTTCTGTTGTCGTTTTTGTAAAAAGAAAAACAGGTAAGTAAAACGTGTTTGGTTTACTCTGTTGCGGTTTTTTGT
>JANVCQ010000006.1:39792567-39826993 GCA_025531925.1 Erythroxylum plowmanianum | reverse complement strand
AAGTTATATTAATTAATTTTACAAATTTAAATTAAATTAAGTTATTTACAAATTTAGTAATAATTAATTTTAATTAATTAAATATGTAATATTAAATTAAATTGTTTAAATTCTTATTAATAATAAACATATTAAATAATTAAACAATATATTTAATTAATAATAAATTAAATGATATATGTTTTTTTTTCAAGATTCTTATAATTGGTTGCTAAATTGTAATAATTAGAAAGTTAAGGATATTTATTGTTCTTTCTATTTGATATTTTAATGTAATTATTATTTTATTATATGAGAAAATTATAATATTTCAAATACTTTGTATTGTTCTTAATTTTATACTTTTATCTTATAAAATTTGTCTTTTTTCATATTTCATATTAATTCTGGTTATTATTTATTATTATTATTTTTTGAAATCACGATGTAAAATTATAAACTAATGATTATTATTTATTATTATGATTTTTTGAATCATGGTTGACATAAAATTATAAACTATAATGTAAAATTGTACAATATAGCAATGAACTACTTTGAAATTTTTAAAAAAACTTAAAGATTATTTTATAAATTTAAAAATTGCCTAAAATGGTATCCAATGTTGAGCGATACTAATACAGAACCGTACTAAATCCTAATTTGGTACAATAAAAATATATTTTTTCCCTCCCTCGAATTCAGATTGCATCCTATAGAAGAATTCAGCGGGCAGGAGTAAATTGACATTACATCTAAACATCATATAAGATTAATATATCTAAGTTGATTAATTAGGACAGCTACGACAACTATGCCAAGATCGAATATAACTAGATTGACTGGAGCTCTTGTTGATCGAGTCTTGGTATGTTACTAAACCACCAACAGCTGAGATCCTCGCAAGCTCGTCTGGTCCTTCAGGCTGCAAGAAACATGAAATGGAACTGTTTCAATAACCTAAGAAGATGACAACTTAACATCAGTTAAAATCCTGTTAAGAATAGTTTCATGCCAAGACAAAGTTGACTGCAAAAGAGACAAACTTTCTTGAAGGGACAAGCCACCTGATGTGTGCGGTGTGCCATACCTTGCCTGAAAGGGATACGTCAATCTTGGGCGGCGGAGGACGGCCCCGTGGTCGGGGGTTAAGAAAGTGGAGGAGCCTTGAAAAGCTGATTCCATAGGGTAGCACCGACAGTGTGACATTTTTAGTGCTGTTTCCCCCGCCCTATGGAAGCTTCTCTTTAGGACCTCTCTCCGTGTCAGCTTCCACCGCTCTCCTCGTCCTTGGACCCAACCCACGCGCCGCCGTCTGTTACGATTACTTTCCCAACTTCCTAGTACTGCCGCCGTGTTTTCCACCAACGGCAATTCTTCTCCTAGGAACATGCGTATGGTTTCCCTACTCATTTTAGCCACCTGTACGCCAAAAAACAACGTCGTATTGTGTCATGCATCAGAATACGAAAGTACAGGTAAAAGGAAACTGAAACAAGATCTTACGAGTGACCCTCCTTCGCATACATAAGAAATATTCAACCGTCGCCGAGGGTTTATCACCGGTGGGTAGAGACGATCCTCCATGGTAGAAGTTGAAGGTGTTTTGGAGGGTAAACCTCTAGCGTCATCTGAGGAGCTACGAGCCGGCGTATTCGCCGAACAGGTGGTGGTGGAGTGACCAGATTTGCGTTCCATCAAGATTTGTCCGTCGGAAACTACATCGGGAGGGGACTGAGAAGTGATAAGTACTTCTGGAATGAGATTAACATGCAGAGAAGGAGATTATATAGTGATGTGAGCAGAGAAAGTTTGGTTTTTGTTTAGGTTTGTGAACGAAGAAAACGTGATGGTTTTTGTCTGTCTATGGCGTAACTCTCGAGAGGAAGCAACTCTCACGCCATGCCCTTCGTCTTCATCTTCCAAATGGCAGTTACCACGTTCTGTTCTCGACGCGTGTCCTCCATTACTACTCTCTTCGTCTTCTTCTCAAGGTCCATTCATGTGAGTCATTGATTTCTTTGGCTCCTTCATCAATTATTAATATTAGAAGTCTTGAATTAAAATAAAGAATTTATGATTAAAAATTAAATTATTCTAATATTCGAAACTTTTGAGTCGAAATTAATGTAAAACTTGAAAAATCCTTGAGTTCAATTAGAAAATAGCGATAAAACATACGCAATATAAATTAAGGATGATAATAATCTGGATTATCCTAACCTCTACTTAAAGGGGCACAAGCTCAAGGTAGCCTGACCTGAGCCTGAGTCTGAGCCTGAGCTACCCTCGACCGAGCCTGAGCTCAACCTAGCTCGCCTTAAATTGTTTTCTTAAATTAAAATTTTTAAAATGATATTGGTTAATTAATATAATTTGGACTTTGGGTTTGGAAACTGCTCCATAAATGTAGAGCCATGCCTTTCTAAGCATTTAAAACCAAAGAGATGTACAATTGGGTGATGTTAAAATGATGAAAATAATTTTCAGCACGAGAATTAAATAGTTAGGTTAGATATTAATTGTTAGCAGTCTTTCACATCACCAGTTCACAACTTTTAAAAGGCCTGAAAATAGGTCCATTTTTAATGTATATTAAATAAATCAATTACTTATTTATATTAAACAAGTTATTAAATTTATATAATAATTCTAAATTAGTTATTTAAAGAGTTAATAATTCAGAATTAAGAAAATTTTGGAACTAGGGTTATGTGATGAATTAGTTTCATAAATCATGCTATGGAAGCTCTATTGCTTCTAATAAATGTTTTTAAGATCAAATCGGAAGTTAAATTAGTAAGACAAAAGTTCTAAGATTTAAAATATTCAGTTAGTACCAATTCGTCATATTAAAGATGGAATAAAATTAAAAACTTTAAAAATTAATTAAAAAATATTATGATTACTTATCGAAAATTTTAAAATTTAATTGAAAAAAGAAACTATTAAGTAAAAATTAATATGTTATTTAGTTTATAAAAATAGATTAAATTATGAAAATTTGTCGATTAATTAACAAACTAATCGATTTTTAACAACAAATATTAAACTAAATCAAACAAAAAAGTTAAAAACTAAATTAAAAATTAACCGATTTAAAATTTTTAATGTTAAATTGATCAAATCGATTTAGTTTTTAAAATATTGTTTGTAATTATCATTGGCTCCAAAAAGTTACTAACTTGGAGTGACTACAAACCTATTTCGTGTACAAATTTCCTCTACAAAATCATCGCCAAGATTTTGGCTAATAGGCCGAAGGTCCTAAAATTTCTCATTAGCGAGAATCACGGAGCATTTATGGCTAACATATGTATAGGGGACAATATCCTTATAGTGCAAGAGTTTTTAAAAGGGTATAATCGCATGAGAAGTCCTTAAAATTGCACCATTAAAATTGATTTATAAAAAGCTTTCAACAATGTGAATTGCGGTTTCCTACTAAAAGTTGTGGAGATAATGAACTTTCCTCTAAGGTTCATGAAGTGAATTCAAGAATGCATTTCTACTGCTTCCTATGGGATTTCGATAAATGGGAGCCCTACGGAGATGTTGAAAGGCAAAAAAGGTCTTAAGCAAGGGGATCCTCTATCCCCTTACCTATTCCTAATTTTTATGGAGGTTCTCACTCAGTTACTGAAGCACAACACTTCAACAGACCTTAAATTCAGATTTAACTCCAAATGTAAGAAAGTTTCTCTAACTAGTTTATGTTTTGCAGATGACCTTATTCTCCTAAGCAAAGCTAACGTTCATTCAGTCACTCTTTTGATAAGAACTCTCAACTTACTTAATGAGTTGTCGGGTCTATATGTCAATAAACACAAGAGCTATCTCATTCTCTCCAAAAGTGCTTCTCACATCTCAAATGCCTTATCTTGAGCTATGGGTATAAAAATTAAAGTCCCTCCTCTCCTCTACTTGGGGATTCCTATCTCATAAAAAAGGCTTAGGTTTTGTGAATGTACTCTTTTAATTGAAAAGATCCATAAAAGATTGGGGACATGGTCCAATAGAGCACTATCCTATGGAGGGAAAATTCAGCTACTGAAGTCAGTAATCATGTCTACGAATACTTACTAATGTTCATACCTTTTTTTCTTAAAAGGGCTGATCAAAACAGTAGAAAAACTGATGAAGCAATTTCTACGGGGGAAAGGGAATGGTGAGAAAAGAATAGCCAAAGTTAGTTGGAAGAAAATCTGTCAACCGAAAGAGGAAGAAGGATTAGGACTAGAGTCAATATCTAGTAAAAACATATTTCTTATGTCCAAGAGGATTTAGAGAATCCTAAGTGAAAAACAATCTATGTGAACTAAATGGATTCACTTTTATTTATTAAAAGGAGGGAGTTTTTAGGCTCTAAAAACTAAAGACAGCTACACCTGATTTTTTAACCAACTTCTTAGATTGAGGGAGGATATGTACCAACACATTTCTTGCCAGATAGGGGCATGAGAAAGAATTTCCTTATGGTATGAAAACCGGACAGGAAATGGACCTTTAATACAAAATCAGATGGCAAGATCCCTATTAAATCTATTCCCTAAGGATACTAGACTCCAAGAAATAGTTAGGAATGAGAACTGGTCCCTTTCTTTAGATAAGACTAGACTTCTGCACTTTCCTCAATTCAAAAGCCATAGGGAGAGAGATATCTACGTATGGAAGGGTATTCTTGTTTATGAGATCACTACTTAGGAAGTCAGAAAGATGAGGGAGGCGTTTGCAAATCGAGTAGAATGGGATACATTGATATGAAATAAGGCCCTTAGATTTAATGTTAGCTTTCTGCTCTGGCTAGCAATGTGGGACAAACTTAGTACCTTGGATAGGTTGAAATTTCTAAACTCCTCTAACCTATGTATACTATGCAATCTAGAGGATGAAACTAAAGATCACCTCTTCTTTGAATATATCTTCTCCAGAGAAGTTTGGGCAAAAATTTCTACTTTATATGCTCCAGGTTTCATCTACGGCAGACTCATAGATATCCTACAGGTTTTACCAAATTTGCAGATTTCTAAATATGATAGGGCTAGAGGATGAAACTAAAGATCACCTCTTCTTTGAATATATCTTCTCCAGAGAAGTTTGGGCAAAAATTTCTACTTTATATGCTCCAGGTTTCATCTACGACAGACTCATAGATATCCTACAGGTTTTACCAAATTTGCAGATTTCTAAATATGATAGGGCTATTATATTACTCTCAGTGGCTATATGTGTTCAAGTAATATGGAATGAGAGGAATAGTATAAAGTTTAAAGCCAAATCTACTTCACTAATATCTCTTATAGAACTCACTACTGCTAGCATAAGGTAGCAACTGATCATTAATTAGTTAAACCTACACTGTAGCAGAAGAATGGCCCTTGTATGGAGAATATAGCACTAGCCCTATCAAAACTTTCCTAAGTTCTAACTACCCAATTCTCACAGTAGGAATGAAATCCAATCACAGTTCATCACAACAGTTCCCATGATTTAAACAAGCAGATTATACATTTACAGTCTCTAAGGAACAAATGAGGTTATTCAAATATAAACTCACATGGAATCCTATTCTCCATTCTGGGTTGAGCATTGCTTGAAGATCTATGCCATCCACCCATATCCCTGTTATCAACGAATTAATGTTTAATAAGTGGGGGTTTCAAGAAAAAAGAAAGGAATTGAACTGTTTACCTTTTTGGTCGATGAGATCTCCTCTCCTCCTATAACATCCCATTCCCATACTAAGGGTTAGAACCCTAAAATACGGTATATGTGAGATCAATGAGAGATTAAAAAAAAATGAATTTCATATTCATGCATAATGTTAGCATATACACATGTGAATATTGATTTTTTTCGCACATTAAAATGATTGTACATGCATTCATTGACATTATGGGTATAATTGAATTGTAATGTGATATTATTGAGAATTGTAGTTTGTTTGTATTGAAAATTGATTTAGAAAGTGTAATTGTTAATTTAAAATTTTTGGAGAATTTTAGGAAAATTTTTGAAAATTATGAGCATTTTTGGGACTAAGAAAAATGTCAAGTAGTAGGTCAATTATAAATGGAAATAGAAATAAGAGTCAAATGATATAGGAGAAATTTTATAAATGAATTTAGAACTTTTGAAAAAATGATATTGAAAATTTAGAGACAATTGGAGTAAAATTTGGGAGATGATTGGATTGGTTAAATAAGAGAACCTAGTTTAAGCTTATAAGAATTGGACAAGCGACAAGTGTCACTTGTCAAGCCACACTTCTTTTATTTTGAAAGACCATTTTAATTGTTTTAATCTTGCTTCTTCTTCGTGACTCTCCTAAGTTTCCGGAAGCTTCATTCTTTCAGAAAGTTTCTCATCCTTACCACACAAATCTTAGTCTCACTTTTCACTTGCTATCTCATTTTGCTCTCTTCTTCACTGTCACTAAAATGCCTAACCTTACAACCTTTGGCAAGATGATGATTAGATAATATTTGAAAGTTAGGGTTCAAGTGATTTTTAAAAGAGTTGGAGTTTAAACAAGTAGGTATCTTGTTAATCCTTTAAAGTTGTTGGTTTATGAAACAAAAATGGTGATTTATTGATATTTCATATTCATGAGAAAAATAGACATTTTTTATGTTCATCGTGAATATGAGATGAAAATCTGGATGTATTGATTTTTCAGATTTGATGATCAAAATGTTATAAGAGGTTGTAGAAATGATTTTTGGAGTTGGAAAATCAACTAAAATCTGTATGAGATTAATGTAGAAAATTAGTGAAAATGAACATATAACTGCTCTGTTTATGTTGATGTCTTCACTGTATATATATATACGTAAGTTTTGGAGTATTTTTAGAGATGATTAAAAATGAATTTAGAGTTAAGAGATAGGTGTATGGTGATATTTGGAGACGAGAAAGAATGATTAAAATGATAGTTAGAGGAAGAAAATGAAGTGAATGCAAAAACAAAAAGTGAATGAAAATGTAGAAAAATGAAACTGAAGAAATGTAGAAAACGTGAAGAATATCCGTGAGTGTGATTTTTTGTTTTTGATGATTATGAAAAATGATATATTTGATTTGGTTGTGATAAGTTGAGCTAAAGTAAAATAGGAAATATTGAGGAAATAATCTATAAGGGATAGAGTAAGCAAAAGAGATGAATTAAGATGAAAATGATGTTGGAGTGTGCTGGACATGTATAGATGCAGTATTTCTACTAAATATACATCTGTATTTTTGCCATATCTTAGCCTATAAACATCCAAATGGGATGATTTTAAGTTCATATTAAACTACAGACGTATGGCTATATTTTTCATGAAAGAATCGAAATTTAATTCTATCTTTAAGAGTTTCAAAATTTAGCTTGAAGTTGAGTTTATGGATTCTATTGTGGTTTGGAACAGTCTGTAGTGTTTTTGGTATAACTTGCAGAATATTAAACCAAATTGCATGAAATTAGTTTCATTAGAAACTTCAGACATAAAGGAACAATTTTTTACAAGAGTGTTTTGCTAAAATTTTCATTTCCCTTATCAAAATTTCCATGAAAGATTGACCCGAAGGTCTGTTGTAAGAAGAAGAGACTTTACAGTGCATGAATTTGGAGAAGAAAAGAGGGGTTGCACGATCATGCTTTTGCACTACCGTGACTTTTTGGAGAAGTCTAGAAAAGCATGATCGTGCACAATCGTGAGGACATTGAATGCTTACTGAAGTGAACTGATGTGAACATCCTTCACTCTTTTGGTCAAAACTTCTTGTCCTGACCTCCAAATGACATGGGACTTGAACAATTGGACTCGTAACACATTGATCTTTATCTATACCAAAAATTATAACCATATGAAATCATTCAGGAGAGATAAATTGATGAATTTTGGACTGAATTGATGAAGAGTTTTGGAAAACGATAACTGGAGTATTTTCACTGAACATACTTCGGTATTTTAGGCATAATATGTAGTCTTCTAAATGAGAAGAGTTTTGATTTAGATTAAACTAGAGATATAGGGCTACAATTGTTCTGAAGGAGTCAAGATTTAATTCTGTCTCTAGAATTCTATAGTTTTGAATTGAAGCAGAGTACAAGATACTATTTAAGTTTATGAACAGTCTGAATTGTTTTGAATATAATTGTTGGGGTACTGAATCAAATTAAATGATTGTGGTGTCATTAGAAACTTAAGACAATTGAGAACATTTTTTTAAAGAAAGTGTTGCCAAATTACTTCATTCACTCGATCAGAATGATCATGGAAAATTAACCTGAAGGTATGGATTTTTAGAGGTGATATAGGACAAAAATGAGAGTTTGGATAATTGTTTGGTCTTGTAATGCTAGACTAACATTAATGAGTGAATTGTTGGTATTAAAGTACCAAAGAAATGTGTATAATGGAGATGAAGTGATTCATATTATTAAAGTTGTGATTCAAGAAGAGGAGTAAAGTGTAACTAGTAAAAGTGAATGAGAAATGAGTTATTATGAAAGCAAATGATGTTAAAAATGAGAATGTGATAAAATGTGAAATTTGATAATACACCTAGGATTGTCATGAATATGCATTGCACATATTTCATATACACACATGTGCATTAATGAATATTTATAATTGTGCAAAGTTATTAATGTATGTGTACAATGTGTGTATTGCATAATTTTGCTGTGCAGAATAAACATCCGCATTTAGACGTTTCCAAATCATGGAAGCTATTGCTAGTCTGAAGCGTACTGTGAGTCGACCTAGATGGTCTCATTCACTGTTTGTTATGATTTAACTTTCTGCTTTGAATTGCCATTGAAATGAAATGTGATTGTTCTGATTCTAGACATTGAATGTCTGAGGAGTTTGATTAATTCATGCATAATAACAGAAGTGCTTCTTGTATGTAAAATTGACGAAATACGTGATACACAAATTGATTGTTAAAATTTGAACTGAGTTCCGAAGAGAAATGTGAATATGAATATAAATGAAAAAGTGATTCTCAACTTAAATGTTGAATGTCAAACTTAAATCCGATGAAACGAGTAAATTGAAAGAAAGTGACTGATTGAGCATATGTGATCGATACATTCCATTACATGAATATATGAAAGATAAAAGCAGTTGTGACCGGAGTCGCCAGTGAAAAAGAGCTTAAAGCTCAATATGTGATAAGAGCGTCAGGCTCAGTTGTGAATGTATCCGATATCCACTAAGAGATATGAGACATTATATGGTATCCACAAGGGATATGGGCCACCCTGGTATCCAATAAGGGATATGGGCCAGTGAAAAAGACATTTGATTACAACAAAATAACAAATTGAAAGTAAGTCTCATGTGCACTACATATGCATTATATGATTGACTTTTGAATGTGATATGTGTTGAATGTAAAATGTGAAATGATTGATCAAGTGTACGGGATTAGTTTGCGTCTGCATTTATATTTTTTATTTTTGTATCAAATTGAGTCTTCCTCAATTATTGTATCATGTGTAGTTGAATATGTTTTTGTATGTATTAACTTCCGAAATTTGAGAATGTTTTACAAAAGAGATTGATCAAAGTGTAATAATAATTGTGATTTCGAGTTCTATGAAATAAAAGTATAGGCCCGAATTTGATTATAAATTTTCACATACACATTTGTTATAAAAAAAATTTGTACGAAGGTTTGTCTGATTGACTGCTACCAGCACGCCACTTTTACGGGATTCGCACTTAGACATCACTCAGGATGTCGAACACGTGTCTTGCAAGGGTGGAGTGTTACACCTCCCTCTCTGGCTAGCCACTGAAGGCCTTTAAGAAAATCAAATCCTGATGAGCTGAACTCAGATTAGACATGCCCTAATCGATAATAGAGTTCGAATTGAGTTTCTTACCTGTATTAGGATTCTTGGATGAAGTACTGAGTGGGAGTAGCTAGAAACATCGATCGACTAGCCTGAACCATCTCCCTTCAAATCGAGAATCTCTACGAAGATTCGAGAAAGGATTTGAGAAAGGATATGAAGAATGGAACCAACAATTGAACTGAATACACTTACCTGAGTCGAGATCTCCCTCATCAGTCTGTCTCTAAAGAGCTGAGCCCCGAAAGAGTCTCCTCCCTCCTCCAAAAATAACGCAAGGTCTGGAAAGTTGAAACACAAAAAAGTCATGCCCTAATCACAAAAGTTTTCTGTAGTTGAGATTGCTACTTGAGTTAATTTTTATCTATGCAAAGAATCAAAGAGGAGAAACTTTATGGAGCTACCGCTAGCATCGTCGTCAGAACTTCGATTCCCATCCTCCCAAATTGAGCAAGAGATGAAGATTCGAGAAAGTCGTAGATCGTTATACCGAATTGTAAAACGACTTTGCCTTGTATTTTGCTCTGAACGTCACCGTATGCTTAACCTGGAGATATTTAGTGAACCAAGTGGGTCTATCTCTCTTGATTTAATCTTCTCCATTCATTAATGAAGTTTTTAAATTCCAAACAAAAAAAAGGCTGTAACTTCATTAAAGAACGGTAGCTAGAAACCTGCAATCCTCATTTATCATATGGAAACAAGAACTCTTTATTGCAGAGTAGATATTGGACTAAAATTCTGGTCGATCCCCTCCATCCTTTCAAAATATCTTCGAAGTTCATGATGGAACTTAAGAGAATAAGAGTAAGTGCTAGCTACCTGGTAATAATAGAGCAATTGATCATGGCCTGTCAATGTACTAGCTGATTGTACTATGTATCCATTCGAAATTAAATGCTTTTATAGCTCCACGAATCTCAGAAATTGGTTGATGGGAAGAGAAGTGTTCGAGCTAATCCTCAATTTCTCTCCAAAGGCTGTTCTAAAAGTTCTAATTTCAATTCGTTACTTCTCATTTGAATCATTAATTTGGCAAATAACTTACTCGAAACACACGTAATTTAAAGATTATTGTATGTAATCTTGGATTTGTGTATATTGCTTCGTAACTAGGAAGCACGGATACGGACGCGAACACGGACACGGACACGTGACACGACACGGACACAGACACGGACACGGGGATATACCAACTTTTAAAATTTGGTGGACACGGACACGGTATATATATATATATATTAAAAAATTTAGAATTAAGAAAAAATTCAAAATTTATAATATGATATATATTGATTGATGTGTTTTAAGACTTCCAACATCTTGATAGTTCATACATATTTGGTACCTTTTAAGTTCCTCTCAAAAAATATGGAGCATATATTCCATTAAGCCACGTTCAAGTAGTCTTCAGACGTATCCAAACTGATAAAAATTATTTTTTAATTCTGACATGTGTCGAACATGTGTCTATTACGTGTCAATGAGTGTTCGACACAGACACGTGTTTGACACACGGACACGACTCTATTTTGCCGTGTCGGTGCTACATAACTTCGTAATTACGATGGCTGAAGTATGTTCTAAGCTCATGCAGAGATTGATGTTTCTGAAAGAAACAGAAGAACAAAATGCATTGCAATATGGAACAAGACCGACCCTAATAGGGTTCTTATAACACGTCCTGATTATTACAGAAACTTAGATTAGTTCATGTCTCGAGTACTAATCCAAACTCATAATGGCGTGAACCAGGTAATAGCAATGGGGCTTCTCACTTTGTGGACTCCATCTTTCCACAACAAACCACCGAATTCCGGCATAGATTGCCGGATCTTTGAGATAAATGTAACCTTATAAGACAATTTCTGATGCTTTCTGGTAAAACTTAGGGTCTCCGGCTCGACTCTAACTGTTGCACCTTTGAATAATGAGACCGCAACATGGTATTTGGAAACTGCAGGACCAACGTTGGTTACTGTTCTGTGAATGGTTAGAACTGAAACTGATGTATTATCTGGAAAAACGGCTGAGATTGCTGGATAGTTCAAATCCCCCGGACTTGCAAGAGAATGATGACAAGACCTGTTTGAGAAAGCTTTGAGCTGTGATGGAGTCAGATTCTGTGTGCAGAGGAATTCGTAATATTCCTGAGCTGAAATGTCATAAACAAGACCTGGGTCTAGAGCTCTCTGAGGGTTTATATGTCCAGCTCCATGTTCGTACGGACTTGAAGGTGCACCTGTAGAAGCATCTATAATAGGGTTATGAGTGTTATCGTGAACATAAGCTGTGGTCATCAACGCCGATTTAATAGCCGCAGGACTCCAGTCAGGATGTTTGGCTTTAATCAAGGCGGCTACACCACTCACATGTGGGCACGACATGGAAGTCCCTGAAAGTATATTGAAATTAACTCGCCGGCGATCAGTTGACAAGCTTGACGGACCCATATCGCCGGTCCAAGCAGCGAGAATGTTAACGCCTGGAGCAACAACGTCAGGCTTCAAAATCTCAAGGCTCAGAAAGTTCGGTCCTCTTGATGAAAATGCAGCCACAACCGGCGATGGCTTGATCCTTAACCTAGTTCCGAGAAACCTTAAGGTTGCAGATGAATTGCGAGAAGATATAGCGTATTGCTTTATGAGTTTTCCTTCTTTCTCTCCCACCGCAACTGTTGGCAGAAGATGGCAATCGGCGACAAGCTCCTCGCCGTTTGCTGCAGTGTTTGCAAGAATCATACCAACTCCTCCGGCGTCTTTCACGACCTGACCCTTTTGAACTCGAGGGCTAATTCCACGGTCGCATATCACAATTTTTCCGGCGACTGTACGTGGGTTCAACGTCCCTTCCAAGCACAAAGTGCTTTGATCAAGACTACTAGAGTTACTCCCCATGTAAACCAGTGGATACTGCCTTTCAGTCGACAGATTCCTGCTGCCTTTATATAATGATACTCCTTTCACAACTCTACTTGTGCCAAGTTTAACAGTCGCCGGAAAATCTCTGTCCAATGTGCTTGCTCCTACTGTGGTGATCCATGGAGACACGTTGGTTAGGCTTGCAGGATCTGGTCCTCCATTTCCTGCAGAACATGAAACGAAGACACCCTTCTCCGTAGCTCCAAATGCAGCTATTGACAAGCTATCTCTATTGTAAGATGAAACTCCGCCACCTAATGATATTGATAACACGTTCACTCCGTCGGCCACAGCTTTATCAACCGCCGAGAGAATGTCTGAACTGAAGCAACCTCCGGTCCAACAAACTTTGTAAGCTGCGATTCTCGCACCAGGCGCCATTCCTCTCGCAGTTCCATAAGCATAGCCTAGCAGATTCGCACCTTGTACTTTCGAACCAGCAACAGTGGCTGCTGTGTGTGTACCATGACCATCTTGATCTCTTGGTGATTTATACTCGTCATGTTCGTTTATTACTCCTGATGCAGCCTCATATCCTTTGTAGAACACTCTGGCGCCCACAATTTTCCTGTTACAATGATGCTTTTCGAAACCTCGTCCTGTCTCGCACGTTCCTTTCCAGTGTACAGGCACTGGAAGCATTCCCGTGTCGTTGAAGCTTGCACTTTCAGGCCAAATTCCAGTGTCCAGAACTCCAACTATCACGTCGTGGCTCGCCACATTGGGAGACCAAGCAGTCGTGCTTGTTTCTGGTTCTAACCTGAGAAACATGGGGCTTCTTGTGGTGTGAAGTTGGTACACAGTGTCTTGAAACACAGCCAATACACCATCTTCTTGTTCTAGCCTCTGAGCTTCTTCTTCACTCAATTTCGCAGCTACCCCATGAAAAGCAGTCTGATAGCTGTAAACTATCCTCTCTTCATTGTCTACACTATCACTGGTCTTGGATTCGGATAGAACTGACTGCACTTTCGAAGAGTACCATTGCAGTTGATCGATGAACTGTTCCGGCATAGCGGATCTGTCCATTTGGACAATGTAAGTCTTTCTGGTTGATGGTTTGTTTGCAGAAAGGACAAAACTGAAAGCCAAACAACCTGTTAGAATCAAAAGCAGCCATTTGGTGGTGCTTTCAGGCATTATCTTTTCCCCAGATTGAGAAAAATGAAGAAGATGTCGCGAAGAGTAAACTGAAACAAGGGGCGTTTTAGAAGAAGGAGAAGAAGTAGAAAGTAAGCTGAGGCTGATTGTAGAATTGGGTCATCGAATATGAAGTATCAGACAGGAGGTAGAGGCATTTGCAGTGTCCTGCTGTGATTGTAATTAAAGTAGTTAGTTGTCACATGAATGCTGAGTAAAGGGCAGTTGGTAGAATTGGATGGTATAGAAGTAAATTCTGTTGCGGTCCCTCTTAAATAATACAGTGTCTTCCTCTTCGTAATAACAAGTTTGATAAGATCAGCCCGCACGGGTAGCCCAATTGGTCATTGGGAAGAAAAGTGAGTCCAAGATCTTGGATTCGAGTCTTGGCAACGACAGTGTGAGAGCTCATCCAATTTGGTGACTCCTTGTGCACATCGAGCACTGGGCCGTCTTTCCGAAAAGTTGGTTGGGATCAAACCGTGATTTACCTCCCTCACACAATGTCGGGCCGGAGTGTCGGAACGCCTAGAATGGGCGTTCCACCTTTTTTTTGAGTCCAAGTTTGATAAGATCAGATCATTCGATGGCCCCTGCTTCACATGGTGCATGTAGGATACATCTCTACAACATATACAAATCAAGAATAGGAATCTTGAATTCTCTTACCAGGAACCAAGCACTAAAGACATGCAAATAGCAGATACTGTCTTATTTTCTATGATATTTTCTCGGGAAAGTTACACATAGCCGGAAACAAAACCACACAAGTGGCTAATCTCAAGTAACAAGAACCTTTACTCCAAACCAAACCCGTGCACCGCCCAATAGTCACCTCTGTCACCTCTTACATGAAGAAATCCTGTAGGGTCACACCACAATCTTTGATCAAACAACGAGAAAGTCACATGCACTAACTGGTCCAAGGCCTCTTCTTTTAGATATTTATTACTGCTGCTCTTGCAAATCTGTACAGCACCGATACCAATGAGCATTTATTGTGTTCAGGGCACTTAAATCTGCATTTAGTTATGACTCATGAGCCTTCCCACTTTGGTCTCGCATTCTTCAGATGGTCATGGATCACTTACGCTTGTCATTCCAATAGATATACAGTAACTACAGTCTAAATGTGCCTGTATCGAAGATTATTATCTTAATCAAGATAAATGGTTCGAGTCAAATTCTGTTTCATGAAACTCTTTAAGTTCAGAGTATTCAATACATATTCTTACCAATCAAATCATACTTAATTTAATCAGAAATTCAAATCGGGATCAAATTCAAGTTCGGGCCTGAATTATAGACCTGGTCGGACTCAAATTGAAGTTCGAGCCATAAGGGCCTTAAGGGCTTCGAACCCAATCCAATTCATTGTCAACCCAAATTGCAACATTCACATAAGTTCCTCTTCCATTTCCAAAACTAAATAGGGAAAGACTCTTGAATTGCCAATATTTGGCATATATATATCATAGTCATAACATTTCCAATTGGGAAAAATAAAAATTGAGGGAAGCCTTTAAAATTCCCCAGAAAATATTAAGCATTTAAAATTCAACGTTTCTGCATATTACTGCGACCCTTCCCACCATTGGAGAAGTTCCTTCGTTGAGAAAATCCACCACCACGGCCACCTCTGCCACCGGCGAATCTGCCCCGGCCATTCCTATCATTGAAGCCACCACGACCACCTCTACCACCAAACCTTCCTGCCCTAGATTGGTCTTTCTGTTGCAATGGAGGCAATGTTTTCAGAACCTCTAAGCTCACATCAGCTGCATTTTCTTGACCTGCATTAAGAGTTGCATGATGAAAATATGATCTTGAGATGACTGAGCAAACATATACACATGTATTGAAATGGATGAAAAGAAGGCAACATAGTATGTCTAAGATTAGCGGAACTTATGTGTTAAAATTTAAACTATTTAAACCAGGAAGCCAAATATTACCAGCTAGGAACGTATCCACATCTTCTGCTGCTACATCGAAAACCGCACCCTTACCATCAGCTGTAATGGTCAATCCCTTGATGGACTCAACCTTTTCCTCAGGCAAGAATCTCCTCAGAACACCAAAAACAAATCTGTGAAAGTTCCACAATGCCGACATATTAGATCATAGTTCAATTAACTCAATGCAAACTAGCAAAAAATAGCAAATTACTTCAAGATTTATATCGCAAGATAACATCATTTGTTAGAATTAAACTTGCAAAATGAATAAGATAGGTAAATTCTTTCAGGGTTTTAACGTGTTGTTCAGTACTCCCCCAGAACCAAAACCTACATTGATCTTGTTACATTGGTTAAGTTTGAGAACATCCTCCTCTCTGAACATCAGATTAGCACCATCTTCTCAAAGATCAGTCTAGTTTCTTATTCTAACACCCAGCAATATTTGCACTTTAAGAAACACACGTATGCTAACATGTGAAGTGTTTAGAAAGGAAGAAACTCACGAAGGTCCAAAGATGGGTCTTCCAACTTCAAGAAGCAATGAAACATGGTTATCCATGGATGTAAGCAGGGACCTGGTCTTTATCTCTGTATAACCCTGTATTTAGAAGCAAAACATATCTTAAAGCTGGTTTACAATGCTAAAGCACAATATGCAAAGAAAAAACCAGAAAATGAAGAACTTACAGAAGCCTTAGCAAGTGCTTTAGCAAGTAGCTCTACAGGTGACAATCCAGAAGTATTCAACAGATCCTCAGCCGCAGATTTGAAAGCCGGAATTACACTGCAATGTCCGTACCATAAGATTACATTTTGGCAAAAAAGCATAATAAAAGTATATCCTAGGACAGACTAGCAGAAGGTATACCTGTTTGCAACCTGAGTTATTGATTCTGCTGCTTCTACACCAACAGCTTTGGCTATGTCAGCCGGCTTAGGGGCAGTTATATACTCAAACTTCACACCAGATTCTCGTTCTATCCTGGATACATTGGACCTTCTAGAATCATAGAGCATCACAGCAACTCCAGTGTTTCCTGAGGACAATAATACATGTTAGTTTATTCTCAAACCAAACCATTCAGAAGAAATATTTCAAAATCCATGATTACCTGCTCTGCCTGTGCGCCCAGATCGATGTATGTAAGCTTCCACATCACGTGGCGGTTCACACTGAAACATGAATCAAGATTTCATTACATTGTAAAGAGCACAAACCACAGAGGTTCCCAACTGTAAGCAGTGTGCAGACAAAACACTAGTAGAGAGTGACCAGCATTCACCTGAATTATTAACTGAACATCATTAATATCCAATCCACGTGCAGCCACATTTGTTGCTACCAAAGTCATGAACTTGCCTGACCTGAATCCAGAAAGAGTTACCTGCAGGTATTACGTAATGAATCAGTAAGAAATCAAGGGAGACAAATGAATTAGTTAAGAGAAAGTGTCATAAAAAAGCAATCAAGGTTAACAAGAAATTTTTCCTAGATGATTTCATTTCAGTAAAAATGCTTGTCAGGTTATTGTACTCCTCAGCAGGCATCAAAAAATTAGGAGCAACACTTTATACAAGATTCAAGGATTTAGCAGGCAACCAAATTCGTATGCTACTGACAGGGAAGGGGAAGAGGAAGAAGAAAATGTTAAGGAAACAAGGCCACTATAGAACTTTTTAAGAACTGTATCAGGTTAAAGATAGATATATACACTACAATTGCATCATTGTGCAAGAACAATTTACCTCGCGTTGAGATTGCTGTATATCCCCATGCAATGCTCGTGCTCCATGTAGCAACCCAGCAAGTTCATTTGCAGACTCCCTTTTCTCGGTGAAAATAATTGTTCGGCCTCCACTGGATAAAACAAGTTCATCAATGCAAAATGAGTCTAAAGAAGCTTTAATGGACCAAATGATATAGATAGATAGTTGGAGAAAATGCAAACCTGCTATAGCAGCGAATTATATCAGGAATAACCTGAGGTATTGCTGAATTAAAACAGGGAAGTGCAATATGCCTCACGTTTGTACTGGCCTTCATTTTCTCATTGCCAACAAGATCTATGGTTTTTTTGGATGGCTTGAGAAATCTGGAAGCAATCTGGTCATTCAAAGAAAAGATATAAAGCAGGAATATATTAGTATGATGCATGAGAGATATTATACAACACTTAAATCAGACAAAACAGCATCAAGGTTAAGAAACAAACATGTTTCACCCAGTCTGGCAAAGTAGCACTGAAGAGAAGAGTCTGAACTTTGCTTACATCCTGTACTTTACCTGTAAAACCGAAATTGAAAAGGCTAAGTTAATGACCAAATATTGTATAATTCAATCAATAAAAAACACGAGTATTATGCCATAGAAGGCTTGCAAAAAAAGAGCAAGATGTTCAGTGTCAAATGCGTCATTGTTATAAAGGAAGGTAAAGGGTAATTTGCCTAGGTTGCACTCTACAGAAGCAGGACGAATACCTTCACCTGCTTCTAACATTTGGCAATCTTTTGATAATATCTAACTTCAAGAACAACCGGATTATCTTCCACAAGTTACTTTGAACTTGACAACCAGTTCATGAAATACATTATTACTTAGAATAGTAAAACAACCCAAGCATGAAAACAAAAACAAACATGACAATCAATAAACATCATCAACTTTTAAGATTACATGTCTTATGCAACAGTGAATCACAAAATCATATTCCAAGATTATTCACCCAGTTAAGTACCTAGAATAAGTTCAACATCTTCAACAAAACCCATCCTTAGCATTTCATCAGCCTCGTCAAGGACCCGAAACTTCAACACGCTAAAGTCAATGTTGCCCCTCTCTATATGATCCTGTATGAATTTACACCAAAGTTAAAACATCGTAGTGAAGGAAATCCTAGAACGAATTCTCAAAGATGATTCTAATAAAAGGGCACCTTAATGCGACCTGGTGTACCAACAACAATATCTACCCCTCTTTTCAAACTATTCTCCTGAACATTATATGAAGCTCCTCCATACAAACAGCAAGACGTCAACCCCATAGCCCCACCATAAACTTTGAAGTCATCAAAAACCTACCAACACAACAAATAATATTATAAAAAGAAGTTACACGTAAGCCAATAACTTCACCGCTAACTGATACAGTACCTGACTAGCCAATTCCCTAGTGGGTAAAAGCACCAAAACACTTGGAGGTCTGCCATAACCTGTCTTCCTCGACGCTTTGGCAGGACCATTTGTTAGCGATTCCAAGATTGGCAACACAAAAGCCAATGTCTTACCCTGAAAAACGAAAAATAAAACTAACCAAGCATTATTACACGTTACATTCCTCAAAAGTCAAGCATTATTACACGTTACATTCCTCAAAAGTTTACATCTTTAACAGACAAATAATAACAACCAAACAAAGAAAATTTTACCTGACCGGTCCGAGCCCGACCAACCAAATCAGACCCATCTAGGACATCATTAAAAGTACTCGCTTGAATCGGAAACAAAGCCTCAATCCCGTTGGACTTCAATTTCTCTCTCAAAGGCGCTGATATGCGAAACCTAATTATAGCATTAGGGTCCTCACTCTTCGCCTCCTCTTCCTCCTCAGCAACTCTAGCTTTTTTATTCCTCTTGGCTTTCTCATCCACCACCTGAGGCTCTACAAGCTCCGAACTTGTCTCGCTCTTCACTTCTTCATCTTCTGGGTCGATTTCTACAGCCTTACGCTTCTTCTTCTCTTTTTTCTTATCTCTCTTCTTCTCCTCACAAAACCCCATCTCTTCTTCCTTCAATTGCTTTTTCTTCTTCTTCAACGACAAGCCAGTTTCAAGATCGGTTCTTTTCGTCATATCGCTACCGACAACTAATGCAGGCATCTATCTATGAACTGGGTCGGGTCGGTTTGATTGGCAGAGGTGGTCCGGTAGGTAATCTCCTGGTTTACAAGGCTGTGGCAGTTAAGTTGCAGAAGCAGGAGACAAAGAGGAAGAACTCTGGTTAGGGTTTGGCTTTTATAGTTTAAGATGGACTGATCCCGACCGTTAGATGTTTTAAACCCTACTTGAATTTGGTTTAAGCCGTTAGATTACGCATCTTTTTTGTGTGCTAAGTCCACACACGAATGGACTCTATGGTGCCGACCTGGAACATGCTTTTGTGCTATAATGCCATTTTTTGAAGTAAAAAAAGAGTTTAATACAATTTATTAATTTTTAATATTTGAAATTTATAAAATCTCAAAAAGAAATTTCAAATTTCAAATTCTAAATTTTTATTTTTATCTTTTATTTGTTAAATTAATTTTTTGGACATTTTTATTTATTAAATTATTAGTTAGTATAAACGATTAATAAAATATAAAATTCAAGGTAATTAATAATGTTTATTTACAGCTTTCGTTAATTTAATAATTTATATGATGTCATTTATCTTTTATAGTATAAACTTAATATAAATGAATTCAAATTTTTTAATATATCAAATAATATAAATTTTTATTTTGAAATTCCAACTTGAATAAGAACTTGTTTTCGATTAGGGATGACAATTCAGCCCAGATCACAAGTCGGTCAGTTATGAGTTACTAATAAAAATATAGATTATTAATATTACCAAATTATATATTAGGTTTGAGTCTTATAAAATGTATATTTAAGTCAACTTTTAAAATAATTTCTAGTCTAAATAAAATTACATTGATTTCAAAAAGATTTTTTAATTTTTCTAATATTTTGAAAATCGGATTGGAAGTTAAAACCGATAAGACAAAAGAGTTAAGGTTTAAATGATTTAATCGGTATTAAATTATCTAAAAATTAGATTAAAAATTTTTTTTGAAAGAGATTGAAAGACATATGAAAATTAATTAATTTAATTTAGTGTATAATAATTTATTAATTTATAAATTTGATAAATTAAATAGTTTTTAATAATAAAAATTATTAAAATAAATCGAACCGGAAAGATAGACGACTCAAGATGTTTATGATTAAACTAGCCGAATCGGTTGAATTTTTTAGTATTATGTTAGGTTTTATTTAAGTCTCTCTAAAATAAAATTTAAAATACTTAAAATTCAGGGAATTCTTTATTGAGTTGGGTTTACAAGCTAATATGGTGTTACTTAGCCCAAGTTAAGACAACTAAGACTGAGCCCAATCGATGGATGTGTTAAAAATTAGAAACATTAAGCAAATAAGGCCCAAACTCGGCCCAAATTTGTTCCAGCTCAAATAGCCTTAAAAGATAATATTATTTGAATTCACTTTTTAAAATTATGTTATTAAATTTAGTTTATGAATTTAAATTTAATTTTAAATTTGACTAAACTTAACTTGATAAACATAACGTAAAATGACATTCTTACGATAAGAATCATGTGACGGGAGTTAGAGATACCAATTGGTCAGGCACAAGATCAAACTTGGATGGCTCGTGAGTTGATCCGTTACCGAAACGATGTAAAAAATTTATCGGAACAATAAAAAAGACATCGTTTGTAAACTTGGGAGTTACAAACGAAGTCTTTTTTATTATTCCGGTCAAGACGAACAATTCTAGCCTATAACTTACGAGTTTAGATCTCCTGTCTAACATTATGGTGTCTTATTGTGTCCAATAAATCTTAGTCATTTATTTATGTAAATCCCGCGTAAGTTTCGCAAAATAAATAACTAAAATTTTATGGAACAAAATAAAATAAGATAATATTAGACAGAGGACCTTCTCTCGTAACTTACCTATAGTCAGATCAATTCAGGTTAAAATTAGACTAAACCGACAAATTGGGTCCAAAATCTCCATCCTAATGAGAACTGATCTGTTGTTCATCGGCATATTTACCGAGAGAGCAACAAATGTGCAGACTGACTCGCAGCCAAGGCGGTTCTTTCCGACATCGGTGTCCTATTTTTTGATGTTCCACCCATTGGGTGCCACAGTATCCTGCTAGAGGATAGGTCGGGGATCGGTTTCCCCAGATTTACTATGTAATTGTTGTACTCTCTTTTCCCTTTATATATATAAAAAAAAAAAAAACAAGTCTAACCAAACTGTCTTTTCTGACACAAACCAACAATAAAGCCAAATTTGAGCATAGGAAAGTGTTCTCTTCCATTTTGGCTAAATACTAATTTACAACATAGTACATATCCTCAAGACTGTAATAACCAAACAAATCAAAGATTCTAAGTTACATTCTGACCTCAAGTTGTCGTAATTGAAGTTTTGAAGATCCTTTACCACTTGAAACTCCACTCTTCTTGTTCCTTAAACCTCCTCAAAACCCCATTTATACTCACATCAAACGCGTCCCTAATCGTCTCTAAACCTTGATTAGGTCTTGAATAGACAAAATTTGGTATGAACTCAATCACCTTTTCTCTCATTCTTTTTACCTCTTCTTTACTGTAACTGTCGAGGACTTGTCTTATGGAAGTCCCGTTTTTAACCTCTTTCCGGTCTATGTAAACCGAGTAACTCCCCGGTTCACTCGGTAAGAACCAGTCGTATTGATAATACGCGCTTCTTTTCCAGAACAGAACCGGAATCGAACCGGCCACCATACAATCAAATATAGACCGGCGCGTGAAGCTGTCGCCTCTGGGCTGTAAACAAAAATCGGAGCTCAGAAACGTCTCCAGAATCTCGGATGTTCCGTTGGAGCACCGAGACCCGGCACAGTCTACGACCCGACAAGAGTCCGACTCGTTGTAACAATGCTTCAGTAATAAACCCCTGAAGTCGTTTTTAATAGCGCCACGCGTAGCTCCGGCGAAGCAGAACAACGTCGTACGGTTGCGGCTACGAACAAAGTCCTGCCACCGGACGACGTCGTTGTCTGATCCGGGGTGGAATCCGGTGGGGTAGGGTACACCAACGTCGAAATAGTCCCACGGGTTTCGCTCAATCAAAAGGCGTGTGATGTTTCTCATACCTGGCATGTAAATGCAGCTTGACCCCCAGTCGTCGTCGTTGGACCGTCGAAAATCCCATGTGATGCGTCCCATCGTAAGGAAATGATTCCAGCCGTTTGATCTCTTGTAGTAGGGCTGATCTTGGACCCATTTCAACATCATCTCACAGTGACGATCACGGTCTCTTGCAGTGCCGTTAGACCACAGGTATTTTCCCACAGCGAGTCCTACGTAGAACGGTATGTAAAACGCCGTCGCACTGCTCGCCTCCTTCGTCCTACACCGATGATTCAACATGCGGTTATGAAATATAATCTCCGACGCGAACTGGTCCGTCCAGTACCATGCTGAAGCCAGACTCTCCGGCACGACACGGGAAATCCCGGCGGCAACTTGTCCGAAACCATCGTTCGACAAAGCGTCGCACCGTGAACTCCACGGGTTCAATTCGTCGCAGGTTTGTACAAGCTCTTCGTTGAGATTACTCGGGAGGTCGTACACGAAGATTCTTCCCGATCCACATTGATCGCCGGCTGCAACAGCGGTGACGTTTGAGGATGATATGAGACTATGGGTGCTCTGAGTTGTAGTGACGTGGCGAATGAAGGAGAAAGGTATGGAGCGAACAGCTAACAGAAGGAGAATCTGGAGGCATAAGATAGATAGAACAAGCCATAAGCGAGGTTGATTTAAGTGAGGGTGTAAAATGATCGAACTGAATGAGTTTTTCTGAGGTAAGAGTTCTTCCGGTGGCGTTTTGGGTTTTCTGATGTAGGGTTCCGGCGACGACGGTTTTACTACTGGAAGCATCAGATTGCTTCTACAGTTTTGATTTCTGGAATTGAGAAGTAAGCGGTAACCAAAAAAACTGAGCGTGTGAAGTTAACGCGAAGATGGTGACGAGTGAGTCAAGGACACGTGTACGGCTAGATTAGTGTATAACGTGTCGGTCCTAGTTCATAACGTTGTCCGATGACATAATTACGACACGTGTACCCAGAAAGTGTCAGGGTCTACCGCAAGAACTGGAAGTCTGGAACACCTGTTAGAATTTTGTCGTGATTGACCCGAATAGACGAGACGAGGTCGTTTAATAAAATATTCTTTTTCAGAGATGAGCATCTTAAAAGAAAAAGTCGAGCTCCCGACATAAGGTGACTTAAAATTGGTATATTAGAATATTTTAAAAATCAGATCTGAAGATTTAAAGGATTAATATGTATTAGAATATTTTAAAATCGGTTAAAAATTATATAAATTAAAAAATTAAAAGTAGAGTTAAAAAATTCTCCTTATTAATAAAAATATGAAGTTTAATTAAAAAAGAGATTAATAAATAAATAAATATTTATTTATTTTAGTTTATAATAATATATTAATTTGATATATGATTAATTAATAATTTAATTAATTTTTAATAAACAGGGAATTCAAATCAAAATTTTAAAAATTAAACTAAAAATTAGACAATTTAAAATTTTTATAGTTGGACCGATTTTATTGTTTTCACTAAAAATTTAAGAATCATAATGCGGATTATTTTTATGATAAAGGCCAAAATAAAGATTATCCTATTTTTACTTAAATGTGAGGTCTTAATTATATTTTTTTTTGAAACAGAAAAATTGACAATCGTTATTTTTTTTATGTGCACTGGGTAAACTTTCAGATTAACGAAATAGCCTACAAATCATGTCAATCGGATATTACGCACTAGACAAACCTTGTACGATAAACTCGATTGAAAGAACGTAGGTAAGGAAATTGAACACATGACATTTTGGTCTTATGTCTTCTCCTCTACCAATTCGACTACCCTCATATGAGCAATTTTAATTATTTACTAAAACCATATTTCGAACTCACAACCTATACAGAATAATTAAGTAATTCGTTGCCACTCTGTTTTTGGAAATAATAAATGAAATAATAGATGTAAATTAATTTTATAAACGATTTAAGTTGAATTAAGTCGAAAAGTTTAAAGCCTAATTATGATTAGAATACTTTATTTTATTTAATTTTTAACAAACAATGTTTTTATTAACTTTTAGTAAAACTATGATATGTTTAATGTTTATTAATTTTAATTTTTTATATAATATTATTTCATTATTTTAATAAAATAATGTCATTTTTATTAATCAAGTGTAATTGTTCTTAAATAAATTGAATCGTAAAAATAAGCTTATAAATATTTATTAAATTGTTTAACTTTTTATGATTTTCTTAATTCTTGGCAGTTCAATTCGGCATTTTTTAAGTGAGCATTTATATATCATGAATATTAAAAATTTTGGTATTTAAATCAACATATTACTAATATAACTATAACTAATATTTTGAACTGAACTACTAAAGTTTTAAAAAATTGAGTACTAAATTGAAAATTTTAAAAATTTGAATACTAGATCAAAAAAATCTCAATATACTCTAAGATTGATAATGTTTTAAAAAAAATAAAGATTGATACCCCATTTTCTTTGCTTTGTTGAATTCTTACATATTACAATCAAGAAGAGAAGTACATGAAGATGAAGAAACAGAAAGCCCTGTGAAGGGAGTGACAGTTCTTTGAAGAAGAAGAAGAAGAAAGAAGGATCAAAACAAGTCACAAGCACATCTTCTGAATCTGATCACCATCTTTACCAAAACAGTATGACCGAATCTCCATTTCTCATGATTCTCACCGCAAAGCCAAGCTCCTGTTGCCAAGTCCAGCTGATCTCAGGAAACTGTACAGGTTCCTCTGTAGCTAAATCACTAGAGCAGTAAAATCTCACCTGTTCACATTCATCCGAGGAGGAATCCTCCAGTCATCCCCACATTGACGACGATTCAGAGCGCGTCTCTCTAATTTCGCAATGCTCGTTATCTATGGTATAGTTTATAACCAGAAGAACGTGATCAGAGTGAAGTTCTGAACACACCACACACACTAATGTCAAATACCATACACTTGGGAACAGAGCAGGATTACCTCTTTCATCAGATTGAGAGACCCTGGTGTGTTCTCCTTCGAGCCCTTCATTTTCACAGGGTGTTGAGAGAGTTCATAAGCCAACTTCTGAACTAAATAAAACCAAAAAGCACGGAGGACTAACCGCAGAAAAAACTCGGATTTTTGATTTGGTATGGACTTCAGACGTCAGGGAAAGCTACATATCATGTCAAAGAAAGTATAAGACACACACGAACGATAATCTCCAGAAGCAGAACATATGAACAGAGGATATCAAAAGTTCATACCTTGTTGAATAGTTCTATTGACAAGTCTTCAGGTTCAGGGTACACTTTAGTTGCTGGACAATTGAGCTCCTGGGAAACAACAGAAATTGACACAAAAAGCTCGGACATAAACTAGAGGTATGAATAATCAGAAATTTTCAGGTGACTTCCTCTCTGTTTTCAGAGACGATTATGGCTTTTTTCACCACTGATATATACCTTCTTACCAAGACAGCCAGTCCTAATTTTGTCTCGTACGTCAAATTTCTCCTTCAAGACAGAGTTTACTCTGCAAACAGTATTGCAAACTTCAATCAGATTAAGCATACTCATATAAGTAGAATGGAAGACATTATTTACATCATATCACCTCTGAGAGTCTGAAATTTTGTTTAGTGAGCCAGGGTTCAAGTTAGGAATGGTTGAAGCCTGAAAGTGATAAGAATTGTTAGCTCTCAAAGATTGTCCATAATCGATCAAATGGAGAACTTTATTTATGATTACCTACATTGACAAATACATGTTGCATAGCTCTCTCAGATGTCCTCAGGTGGAATTCCTGAATCAGAAACCAATAAGTTATACCCCAAAATTGTTGGGTCAAGTCAGGGTTTTTTACTGACACTTGTGAGTGAAAAGCTTGCAAAGATCATAAATTACTTGAAACTCTGGCATTTGTGGAGTGCTCTTTCTACATCTTGGCATTGATGGAGCCCTGAGAATCTGTACGAACAATTCCAATGATTTTAGCAGAAACTTCTCTTAAACTTCCCACAAATTATGTATGGAAAGATACCAACTTTTTTATTTAATGGTCTTGCTTTAAAGGTACGAGCTTTTTGTTTCTGGTTTTCAGCTGACCCCAACTTCATTCTGGAACCCAAGATTCAGAATCAGAAAAAAGATCAAACACCATCATAGCCAAAGTTCCAATCACGAAAGATTGAATGTTACCTATGCAATTTTGCCCTGTAAGCTGTTTCCAGATTAGGTTCTCTGGGAATTGTAACTTTAGGTCTAGCACCAACAGGTGCTGGGTTGGGATCGACATGCTGATCCTGCACTAATGTCTGATAAAAAGAAAGTTGGCAACCATGAAACAAAGTAAAATGTATACACTTTCAGGAAAAATCCTTAGACATACCTTTTGAGGTGCTTTGTGTACAAGCTGTGCTTGATGCTTCAAACGAGATACCTGCATAACAACTCAAAATGATCTAAGTTTCATGATCTGTAACGAAGTTTTTAGTGTCGAAAGCAACCAAGTAAAAACAAAAGAAGCATCCTTTGCACCTTACACAAATACCCAGACTCGAGTTTTTGCCGTTTGGTGGCTCCATTGGCAAAGGAACTAGAAAACAGAGAGGTCAGAACCGAAACTAGGTTAGCTAATGTGATTAATGCAAAAAAAATCATGGAATACTAACTAGTTCTGTTCAATACCCTCTGAGCAATCGGGGACAACGAAATTCTGAAGTATGATTTTGCCTGGCAAGTTGATTCGCTGTGGGACTCATAAACCTTGAATCTTCTGATAGTGGTGACTTGCTTTTAACTCTTTGGTGATCTTCATCCATGTGGTTATAAGATTCTAATCCTGCCAAAGTTGGGATTAAAAAGGTAACAAGATGGTGTAAACCTTCACGAATTGAGTTCTAAGCAGACTACCTCTGCTCTGTTTGGTGGTATTGATACAGGGCTCACAGCCGGCGGTGTCCATGTCTGGATTATGATTAGAGGCGGATTCGAAATGGAGATCTAGGCCCCAGTTCCAGTCTATTATAGACGCCACGGATTGAATCCAAACAAACAATTAAACTCTGCATTAAGAAAATCATTTTAGAATTGTGAATGGCAGGCAGCTTACGTGAAGGAGGATAATTTCCTGCATTCTGGAACCAGAGCTCAGCTTTATCAGCCTCCGAGTCAGTTTCAGTACGTGCAAAATCGAAGAATTTTGGTGCGTCAAATTCGTAATCAAAATCGATTTCTTCAAAACAAAATGTCTCATCGAAGAATCCCTCCATTTTCCAACTTTATATTCCGGGACCCTGTTTCTCTCTGCTTCTGTAATGTCGAGTTCCTTAAACCCAAAACACCATTTATTATTCTCTCACTCTTGTGTTTCGCAAATTGTAAAGCTTCGGTTCATAATGGAAGAAAGTTTAAAACAGAGCAGAGGAACAACAGAGGATTGTACTTACGTAATTGAAAAACAATCGTGTGCTTATCGAACTTCCTTGGCAAATAAGACAAGATCATAAAATAGTCAGGACAAAAACATGCATTGCTAATAACTTGAAACAGGGTATCTTTCCACCTCTCTTTCTCTCCCTCCTCTCTCTCTCTTGTTCCCCAATTTTCCAGGGAAAATGAGGGAAAGAGAGGGAGAGATGACGAGAGGAAACCTTAGAAAAATGGAACTCAAGAACCCTAATTTTAGGGAAACGAAAGGCGATGATTACGTAGACAAAAATGAAGAAAACAGAGAAGAGCAAAAACAGAGTACGATGGACGAAGAAGATCCCCTACTTCTGGTGGGGGTGGTGGTGGTGGTGCCGAGTTCTTCCGACAAGGAGAGGAAATAAAAACTATTTAAACAAATTTGTTGTTTACCATTTTACCCCTCAGTTGAGTAATGATAATTAATGGTGGATTAGAAACTTACTAAAACTAAAATCAAAATTCCCTCAAAAAAAAAAAAACTAAAATAAAAATTAATTATAAGGGACAGCAGCATTACTCAAAATAGACTTATCTCAAAACATCAAAAAAATTGGGCATCAAAACTCGACATTTATAAAGAAAACGATTTTTCTTTTATTAAAAACGACATCAAAACTCGACATTTATAAAGAAAACGATTTTTATTTCATTAAAAACGACGTTGTTTTTACATTTTAATGGTTCGGGTCGAGTTGTTTTAGCCCAATTGAGCTTGAACTCGACCTCACTGTCCTGGGCCCGATCAAGTCTCGGACTAACTCAAACCCAACCCAACCATTGCATCCCTATTATATACTATTGGACATTTATTTTTATTAGGAAAATGTTGTTTTTGTTATTAATTAATTACATATTAAATAGATCTTTAATAATTTCAAATTATATATTTTAAATAAATTATTTAATTGATAAAGACGTAGGGCTAAGTTTCGATTTTGATTAAAGTAATCAATAATTTTTAGTAATGATTCAAATTTAAGATCTTTAAGTTAAGAGTAGCGATGATCATGTGTCAAATTAAATTTAAGGTATAAAAAGAATCTTAACTCAATTTGATCCATTTAAGATTAAGTGACATTATTTTAATTAATTATTTTTAATAAATAAGTATAATAATAATAATTTTTTAAATCAATTCTCTTAAACCTAATTTGATATTATCTTAATCAATATCTTAAAAATTCAACCGGTCCAGTTAGTTCAACCTTAAAATATTGAATTGTCTATCTTTTCAGTTTGATTTATTTTAATAATAATTATTATTAAATATTGGTTAATTTATTAATTAATTGATCAATTTTTATTAATTAATAAATTCTTATAAATTAAATTAATCAATTTTTAATTAGATTTCAAATTCTTCTATTATCTTTCGATTATATTTTAAATTCTTTAATTTTATTTAATTTTTTGTTGATTTTATAATGATCTAATACCGATTGAATTTTCTTTTATTGCCCACGAGGTATCTTAGGAGGATCTCAATTATGGGAAGACACTTTTAAGCCATCCACATCCAGACTAATTCCAGCTTGAGCCGGGTAGATCCTTTGCAGGAGGCTGCATACATGAGGACGGTTCAAACTCGTGACCTTATTTAAATCAGGAAAGTCCCTTACTAACTCATCTGCGCCCTAAAGTTTTTTTAACTTTAAACTTCTTATTTGTAGTCTAATTTTTTAAACCTTGAACCTAACTAATAAAACTATGCTTTTTCTTTTGAATTTCAAAACAATGCTTACCATAAGAAAGCAAGACGAGATGGGAAGTTTCGTAGACAAGCGTAGTTTTTGTCCTCTTGCTTTCTTGGTCTCCGCTTACACTGTATTCCTAAGCTTCGGGACAAAACTTCAGTTCAAAAGTTGCATCCTAGTCTTAGTATGATGTGTTTTTTCTGTTACAGTTCCTGCAAATTCGTCAATGGGGCGAAAAAAGGAGACGCGGACATACGCTCCTAAGGTTTCAAAAAACATTGTGAGGTCAATTTATTAACATGAATACGGACAATTTTTAAGATTTTGGAGGGAGATATAAATTTTATTGTATACAGCTAATTATATTTTTATAATATTTTAAAACTAAATTAAATCGGCAAGATAAAAAAAAATTAAGATACAATTGAAAGATGTTATTTTACTTGACAAAAAATTAAAGTTTAATTAAAAATTAATTAATTTAATAATCATTTATTTATTTATTTTAGTTTATAAAATTTTATTAATTTATAAAAATTATCCAATTAATTAATAAATTAATCAGATTTTAATAATAAGAATTATTAAAATAAATCTAAGTAAAATGTTTAAAATCAAATTAAAAATTTTATCAATTTAAAGTTTTTATGGTTTAGTCCACTAAATAGGTTGAGTCACCTTTTTTATAATTATAAGATTAATACTTAAAAATAAAATATTATAGTTTTTAAGTTTGTTAATGTTACAATAAATGATACCAACGTGGATTAACGCGTGAGCAATGTCATTAATCATGCGATTAAGATGCGACTTATTGATGTGTCTGTTTAAATGAGCTTATATTAATAAAGTATTTATTAGTAGGACTTTTACAAATAGAGTTTTTTAAAAAAATTATAAGAAGTAAGTTGATTGTTCGACTGTTAATTAAAAAAATAACTTTTTTTAAAGAACTCCATACAGTAAACTATTTAGTAACATAAAAATAAAAAACACTTTTATTAATTTTAACTATATTTTATTTTGTAATAAAAATTATTTATGTGTATAAATATTATTTAAAGTATATTAAACAATATGTAAAGCACATTATATTAATTATTATATAATTTTAAACCATATGAAACATAAATGAAAATATATCTAACAAAATCTTTTATATGGATTATAATATAAATAAAACTAATATTAAAAATAAATATTAAAATATATATAAAAGGCAAATAATATTATATAAATATCAAAATAAAAGTAAAGATAAGTTTGTAGGTATTATAGAAATTATGAGTAAAACATAAAGACAAAAAATACTAAAAAATAAGTTCATTAATTTATCTGAAAATTCTACCTGATAAAGTTTTTTTTTTTTAGAAGTTCTAAATTTGAGCTTCTTATAAAGTTGTATTTTGGTTGTCAAAAAAAGTTATATCTACTAAAAAAGTGCTTTTTTATTTTACAACAAAACACTTATTTTTTCTTAAAAAAAGTTTTTGTGATAGAAAAAAATGCTTATTTACTTTCCAAAAGCTCAATCAAATAAAAAAATGCTTATTCACTTTCCAAAAGTTCAATCAAATAGGTACTAAATATTAAAAATTTAAAAACTTAAATAATGAAACTATAAATCTATCCCTAAGATCTTTATCAGGTAGAAAACTTGTTTTGACCTAGGTTTACCATTAGATTAGGTCGGGCTCGAGCTTCTCTTAACTTGAGTCTGATCCAAAATTTTATGTATTAAACATGATCGAAAGTTTAACCTAAGTAAAATAATATTGTTTCTAAAATAATATTAAATTAAAATTGATTATGTCAAAATAAGATCATTTTAATAAACGTAGTCGAGGTTTGAACTAAGGAGTTTGATTTAAATCCGACTCGAAACTAAAAAAATAAAAAATTTGAACTTAACTAAAATCTAGCAACGATACTCAGAGCTAAATATTTCCCCAAGACCTCTTTCCTAGAAATACCAAACAGATCCAATCCTAGTTTTCTTTGGAGGAGTATATTACATGCAAGAAAATTGCTCAAGTTAGGCACAAGGTGGAGAGTCAGCAATGGCGAGACCATTTATGTTTGGACTAATCCGTGGATACCGCACGAACTGAATTTTCGGGTACAATCACCAACGGTGGAGGGCCTTAAACATTTAAAAGTGAAAGACCTCGTCCTCACCGAAGAGAATGAATAAGATTTTCAGTTCTTACAAGGTATATTTTTGCAGCATAAATGTGGAATCATTAAAGACCATTCCTTTGACCAGCGCCAATCACATAGACACAATGATATGGCATTTCACCACAAATGGCTTCTATTCCGTTAAGTCGAGATACAAAGTAGCCCTCCAATGGTTAAGCACCATCGAGTACAAGCATCAAGGGGGCTTGTGGAAGAAAATGTGGAAGCTTCCCCTTCCTCCCAAAATAAAAGAATTCCTATGGAGAGCTTGTTGAGGAATACTGCTGCTGCGAGAGGTTTTATAGCGACAGGGAGTGGACATAGTTGAACAATGCCCATATTGTGTTGAAACCGAAACCATTTCTCATGCATTGTTAACACGTGTACATGTGAGAGCATGTTGAGCGTTATTTGATGTGTATCCAAATGCCTCGTGTTTTGTTACTTCTTTGCAGGATATTTTGAATGGTTAGTTAGGGGAAGTGGGTCGGGCGTATATACTACTTTGACATTTGCGGAAAGCCAGAAACTCCTTCATCTGGCAGTAGCAAAGGCTCAAACCCCGAGTCCTAGTGTCAAATTCAAATCACCACTATGAAGAGTGGAAGCAAGCCCAAGATTCGACAATTGTTTCTGGAATTTCGCAACGAGCAGAGCACAATATTGTCAGATGGTCTAGCCCTACCGTCGGATCAGTGAAATGCAACTTTGATGCAGCCATTCAAACAGCCCAGGGAACTATGTCGCATGGTATAGTGATCAGAGGCGCAAATGGTTTTTTTCTCACCTTTTTTTTTTCTTCTGGTTTTGCTATCTCAAACTACACACTACTTATAGTCGAAGCTATGGCGTTCAAGGAAGCTCTAACATGGTTAATGCATTTGAGTTTTACCTCTGTGGCGGTGGAAACAAACTGTCTCAAGCTAATGCAGCGCTTCCACGATGCACATTTGGAAATCAATGAGATGGGAGTAATATTGGATTACTGTAAATTACTTTTTGGTAGATTTCAATCTTGCTCGTTTACATAGGTTCCTATGAATGTTAATAGGGCAGCTCACTTATTAGCTACAGCAACTACTGGTTATCCCAATAGATTTAGATGGGATATACCACTGGATTTTTTGATCAACATTGTACGTTGTGAAGCCGAGTTTCATCAGTAAATATATATCATTTCAAAAACGAATCTATTAATTTCAAGTCAAACCAGGTCGAATATAAATGTCAATCTTTATTTTAGCCAAACATAAAATGACATTTAGGGAACTTGTTTCCTAGACTTAATTCGATTGGACTTGCTCCTGTGTTTGGTATTATGTTCTCCTTTTTTTTTTGGGCACTTGCTCTCGTTATTGTCCCCGGTCCCGGTGAGTAGAAAATTAGATGCAAGCTTCTTCTAGGTTCCACAGGTGGCACAACCAGAGGGCTTGGTAACAGGACAAGCTGGAGCGGGCTCGTTCAAGGAGCCCATTGGAACTAAGGCACATGACTCAAGATCAAGTTTAATTTGACCTAATTTTTTAAAATTTAAATAAAATAAAAAATTATTTTCCTAATATCATTTTTTAAAAATTTTTAAATTTTCAATCTGAATTTTTCTATTTTCAATCATTTTATTCAAAAATCAACGTCATTTTTATAGAATTTTTAAGTTTCAAGCTAAAATTCCGTTAAATCGGGCCAAGTTTGTTGAATTTAAGTTAAAAAAGACTCGAACTTAATTGTCATCCCTACTCCAACTGCATTAGTTGAGCAACCACACCTTTCTCGACAATTCAAACACCGGAAACAGTTTGTTGTTTCTTGGTGAATTCCAATCTTTTGTCGTGAGTTAGTTTATTATTGCAGTTTCTCAGTCACCTCCTTGAAAGGTCTCATCCTCCTCCCTCCTCATCAATGTAGCTTTGAAGATAGGCGCCTTGTTCTTATTGGAAGTTTGAAAGTTTAAAGCGGCAGGATACTCAAGTTGCTATCACGGACACCACCTGCGAGAAAGTGATGTCGTCTTTCTTTCCAGCCGTCGGCGGTTCCGTTCTCCTTATTTGGATAGGTATTAATTAATAGAATGGCATCAAAGGAACAAAACAAAGTAATTTATAATGAAATAAAATATAATATAGTGAAAAGTTATTTGAGAGGAATGGAATGATTCATAATGTAATGTAGTTAAATGTAATTTAAAAGATAGATAGAAGAATGGAATGGAATAGAATGTATAATAAAAGGCTATTATATCTTAATATTAAAGTAGTTGTTTTAGAAAATTTATTATTTTATTATTAATTATATAAAAATATTAATATTAATTATTTAATATATTTTATTTTAT
>JANVCQ010000006.1:39761348-39792009 GCA_025531925.1 Erythroxylum plowmanianum | reverse complement strand
TTAAGGATAGGGATTTTTTTTTAAGGGGGGCCACTTATATTTGTAATTTTAAAAATTTTAATTATATAAGTAATTTTAAAAAATATATATTTGAAAGGAGGGGTCATGGCCTCCCTCTCCTATAATATGGCTCTGTCCCTGTTAAATAGTATATATTTATTAGTTTATGTTCCATCCTAAACACTTCAAATCGAAGGTTTCTTATTTTCACTGTTTAGAATATAATGGAACGTAAGATGAAACATTTTGCTTTCATCTTATTTTATTTTCATTATATTATAAAACCTTAAAATAAGTGATGAAAACGTGTTACATTTTATTTCCTTGGATCTTTAATCTCTCAACCAAACAAGTCCTTATTTTGATTATTCCAGTTTCTTCTAGTAGACTTTTCAATGTTAACTTTCTTCCACCGATTTATTATGGAAGGGACAGAAAAGAGTGTCGTCTTTGATTGTATATGTTGAATGTTTCTTATGGTTTTAGCTAACTTCATGATAAGTCTTTGGATAAAAAGTTGAAACGTGGGGTGGACATTTTTCTAAATTAATTTATAACTTTGGTCTTCTAATTTTTTAATATTTAATCTAACAGTTTAATGGATTTGCTGACTTATCAATCCACAACCGTCAATTATAAGGTATACTGTTTTTTTTTTAAAAAGTAAATAAATAAATTACTGACCTTATATATTATAATTATGTATTTTAAATAATTTATTTAACTAATACAATTAAATATTTTAAGTAAATTATTTAATAAGTCAATAATTCAAACCCAAGTAATAAATTCTATCTAATTAGTATTATTAAACTTAGCATGTTTTCACTTACAAAATATCTTAGGCGAGTTAATTTTAAATCAATTTTATAAAAAATGAATGGGACAGGAACAATCTTAAATAAAATAATATTTAATAATTAAAAAGTAATAAAATATTTAATTAAATTTTATTAAAAAGATATAATTTTAATTTTCCAATTTTAGAGTGCCCAAACCAAATAAGTATGAGGATGGCAATTCAGCCCAACCTTTGGCTTAGATCAAGTTGACTTGGTTCGAAATTAACGAGCTAAAATTTTCTGAGCCGAGTTGATCAGATTTCAACTCAGGTTAAGAACATGTTCGGTTCAACTTTTGAAGAGTGAATAAGTACTTTTTTCACCGCAAAAGTTGTTTTTAAGAAAATTGAATATTTAGCTGTAAAATTCAAAAGCACTTTTGTCATATAAATAACTTTTTCGGAAGCTAAAATACAGCTTTTTAAGAAGCTCAAATTTTGAGCTTTTTAAAAAAGCATTTTTTCAAGTAGATTTTTCAGATTAATTAATGAACCTATTTTTAGTTCCTTTTATTATTATGTTTTATACATAATTTTCACAATACCCACAAACACATCTTTACGTTTATTTTGAGATTTATATAATATTATTTAACTTTTTATATGTTTTAATATTTATTTTTAATATTAGTTTTATTTATATTATAATCCATATAAAAGATTTTGTTAGATATATTTTTTTATATTTTATATGATTTAAAATTATATAATAATATATATTATACTTTGCATATTGTTTAACATATTTTAAATAATTTTTATATGCATAAATAATTTTTATTACAAAAGAAAATATAGTTAAAATTAAAAATATTTTTATTTTTATGTTGTCAAACAATCTATTGTATGAAGTTATTTCAAAAAAATTCTTTTTTAAATAACAGTCAAACAGTCAATCGATTTCTTAGAAAAGCTCTTTTTAGAAAAGCTTTACTGATAAAAATTTTACTGCTAAAAATTCTACTGTTTAGACCTAATTGAGAGTAAGAAAATTACTTCATTTTATTGTAAAAACATCACTTTTAGTTTTTTAAAAATTAATAAATCGGAACGGCAGCGAAATTCTGCGCCAAAAAGATAGGAATATCAAATCTTATATTATGAGGTCCAAACTTATCGGGTTGGGTAAGTTGAGCTGAAGACTTAGAGCTTCCATTTTCTTTTATATGGAGTAAAATACTAAAAATGAAAAGAACAAGTTTATGAAACACAGGTACGCTTCCTAGTCCCAATGTTTCATTGGTATCTCCGATGCAGGACATCGAGAGGTCAGTAATCTCTGATTTCCAGCCTCCAAAATTCCAAATTTCTAAAACCACCAAAACAAAATCCAATCTCGTTTGCTTCGTCTCTTCCTCTACGGAGCTCTGGCGGGTCAACCCATGACCCAAACCCAATCAGAAGACACTGAACCGCCCCGAAAGCCCACCGGAGCCACCGGAATGAGACTGGTTGTGCCTCTTCAAGGCGTGGTTCAAGGCAGAGGAGGTCTCATACTGGGAACTCTAATCCCATGTGCGCTTTTCTACGTTCTTCAGCTTTACCTTAAACGGCACCGCTCTCGTCCTAAGACATCGTCAAACCCTCCGTCGCCCTCGGCGTCGTCGTCTAATTTGACGGCGCTTCCCAGAACGTCTTCCCGGTCCAATTTACTGAACCAACCGGTTCGGGTCTCCAACCGAGCTTTGATCGTTGCGAAACCGAATGATTCTCCGTATTATGTTGGGTTGGATAAGGTGTTGGAGGATCCGTATGATAGGATTGAGAATCCAAATGGGGTTGTTCAGCTTGGATTGTCTGAGAACAGAGTGAGTGAGAGTGGCTTCGGCCTTCGTGTTTTCTAATGTTGTTTTACCGTCTCTGTCTGTGTCTGAATCAATTTTGTGTTGTTTTCTTTGTTGGTTTCAGTTGTGTTTTGATTTGATTGAGAAATGGATGTCGGAGAATCTAATGGGTAGCACTATCGGTGATTTTAGTATCAACGGGATCGCGCCGTACCAGCGGCACGATGGATTGATGGAGCTCAAAGTGGTAAGAATTTTCGAAACTGGGTTATTGATTCTGACTTCAAAATTCAATCTTTGTGGTTAAAGATTTCTTGGTTTTATTCATGTTTATGCATGTTCACTTCATTTGTACTGCTACTACTATTTTGGTGTTTAAGTTATTTAATTTGACAATTGGCCAACTAGCTAATTTGGTTTCTTTGAAAGAACTGGACTTACAATTGAATCTGCTCTGACTATGGCTGTTGCAAATAGCATGGACAATGAACTTACGATGAGATTGTAATGACTTCTCAATTTTGCAGGCTATGGCAAGTTTCATGTCACAGGTTATGGGAAGAGCAGTATCATTTGACCCTGCAAAGATAGTGTTAACTACTGGTGCGACTCCTGCGATCGAGATATTGTGTTTTTGTTTGGCAGACCCTGGAAACGCATTTCTTATTCCGACACCTTATTATCCAGGGTAATTTTTAGCCTGCAACGATAAATCTAGGCTTTTTTTAAGCAGATAGAATCAATAGTTGTTCACTTTCCATCTGCGTGCCTCTACTTGAAGCTTATGGAGAAAATGTTATGCAGTTTTGATAGGGATATCAGGTGGCGAACTGGAGTGGAACTAGTGCCTATTCACTGCCGTAGCACTGACAACTTCATTTTAAGTGTCACTGCTCTGGATCAAGCATATACTCAGGCAAAAAAACGAGGCCTAAAAGTTCGTGGACTTCTGTTCTGCAATCCCGCAAATCCTGTTGGCAATATGTTACCGCGAGACACACTCATTGATATATTGGACTTTGCCCAGGACAAGAACATACACATTATCTCTGATGAGATATATGCAGGTTCTGTCTATGGTGCAGATGAGAAGTTTGTGAGCATTGCAGAGGTTCTTGAGGCAGAAGAGTTCGACAAAAGCATGGTTCACATCATATATGGGCTATCGAAGGACCTCTCTCTTCCGGGATTTAGAGTTGGACTTATCTATTCCTACAATGAAAGTGTTTTGGCTGCTTCTAAAAAGTTGTGTAGATTTTCTTGCATATCTGCCCCAAGCCAAAGGTTACTGATTCCAATGCTTTCTGATACAAAATTCATTCAGGAGTATATGGAAACAAACAGAAGAAGGATATATGAAATGTATCATTCATTTGTTGAGAGTTTCAAGGATTTAGGAATCAGGTGCGCAGAGAGCAATGCTGGCTTTTATTGTTGGGCTGATATGAGTAAATTGATCCCGTCTTACAGTGAGAAAGGGGAGCTTGAGTTATGGGATAAACTGTTGAACATTGCTAAGATTAATGTAACTCCTGGTTCAGCCTGTCACTGCATAGAACCGGGATGGTTTAGGTGTTGTTTTACTTGTTTAACTCAAGAAGATATTCCCGTGGTGATGGAACGGATCAGACGAGTAGTAGAAGCTTGTAAATCTCGCAGTTGAAATATTACAATTTTGGCTATTCGAAACCTTTTCCTTGATTACTTGTGGCATTGCTCTTTGAAATTTACTCTTCCAATAATTTTTTCTCGAGATGTACTGAAGTACTGGAGGTCTGAATTATACATCCTGAGTTCGCCCAGAATATGAAACTCGTGTCAATTAAAGTAGATTGTCTCGTTGTGTACAAGAAGTGGGAAGTACACAAAGGCACTATAGTATAATACTATCCATGGAAGCAACCTATATTAGGTCCAATCTCGCTCGGCTTCTCTTCCAGTGAAATCCTTCTGTAATTTTGAAGCTACTTCCAATGATGCAGCATCCAAAAGCTTCCTTCTTGATAAATTCCTGAAGAATTGCAACCAGGAAACAGAAGTTAATTTTTAGAAATTCCTCAGATATGGCAGATATGTAAAAGAAGGATTCTTAAATTTTCTGTTCATGGGAGCAGTTGCCGAGAGGAAGAACATAATGTATGTCGATTCTTGTCTTCTGATAATGGCTTTTGCCTGCCTCTACCTCTTAGTTGCTTATCATTACCTGATATCCGAATCCAGTTTTAATCTCATATAATGTTGGAAAAGAAGAAAGAACTGGCAATTTTACCGTTAAAAGATTGTGCTTTCCCCTCTGAGCAGCCTTCCTTTGGCAACTCCTCCTTCTGCTCATCATGATCAGCTCTCCAAGTGTTGGTGGTCTCCTTATCATGACACTCTCAGCAGTTTCATGACTGAAATCTCTACCATTTACCGCTGGTGGAGTAACAGAACCCTTTTTGGTGTGCGCAAACTTCTGAAGAAAACCAGAACGAGGTGGAATCATTGGAAATAGGCGCTCCAAGAAAGAATCACCCACAAGGCTTGAGATGCCAGTTGCATAGCTACTTGTGCTGCTACCACTTTCTGAACCTGGTGATGATGGGTTATCCAACTGGTTGTTCAGACCTTCCAATGAGATGTCTACTTGCGCTGGAGTTGCACTAATCATGGTTGATGAAGTAAGACGATTTTCCGCCGCCGAGGATGATGAGCTTGTTGAATCATCTTCAAAACTCAGCCATGCAAGATCCATGCCCAACATTTCATGTTCTCCATAGCCGTCGCCCTCACTTCCAACTCCTGGAATACGAACCAGAGGCGTTGACAAAGAAGTGAGCGTCAATGGTGAGGTTTCTGTTGCTGGTTTCAACACAGGCGAGAAGCAGGGCAAAGGCTTTCCAGGTTTTTCTTCCCAGTTGAAGGGAATTGAGGCAACGAGCTTGACCGGAGATGGTACAACAACTGGGGTAGTTGCAGCAACCTCAGGTTTCCAATCCTTTTTGGGTATTCCAGGTTTTTCCTCCCAGAGAAATGGAATTGATGGAGGTTGCCTCACTCTGACATGCTTCTTGTTAGAGAGTTCTACCCCTTCCTTTTCATCCTCCATATTGGAATAACAAAGCTTCTGTTCCTGCAATTTGAACCATCCATCATCTCTTGAAACATATATGTACAGGACCACACTAGTGGGGTAGGAAGTTCACCATGGAAGCTTGCCACTCCAACTCCACCATCTCCTTCCGTATCTTGGAAGGAACAGCATTTTTTATTCAGTCAAAAAGGTGGCTGCACTGAGCGGTTGTATCCAATCCAGCCATCCACAACCACTTCAAAGAAACTTGAATCAATCCATTAGTCGTTTACGGATGGCAAATCGAGTTCGGTAAAATGACTTTGTTCTGATCTGAACCCGAGTCCAATAGAATCAGGCCTGAGCAACAAGCAACAGAACATCAAACTTGGTCGAGCCCGCGATCGCCCATTTTCATCCTTGACAAGGATATCGAATGTTAAAACACCCTTCATATAACCCACATTTTGCCTTCCAACTTTTCAAAGCAATAATACGAATTCTGTACCAAATTTAATATCGGATTGAATTTTAGTATAGTGCTATACTGGTATCGATTAATATCGGATACTATTTTAGGTAATTTTTAAATTTATGAAATATTTCTTTAATTTTTTAAAAAATTACAAAATAGTTTATTGTTATATTGTACAATTTTACTGTATATTTTTAACTTTATCTTTAAAAATTATAATAATAAATAATAATCACAATTTTAATTTAATTTATAAAATTAATTTAATAATTAAATTTAAAATATATTTTAAAATATATAAATTTCAAATAAATTCTGATTTAATAATTAAAAATATGTAAAATTAATATTAGTTTATAAATAGTAATTTTTAAATTATTTATTTTAAAATAAAATATTTTTATTAACACTTTATTAATAAATATTATATAAAATTTTAAAATTTTAAATCAAAATAATTTATTTTAAGTTTTATTTAATTTATATTTGTTATTAGTAATAAAAATATTTATTATTATTTTAAAAACAAAAATTAAAAATTCACAATAATTATAGAAGTAAAAATAAAAAAAAAGGGAGGAGAAGGAGAGGTAGGGAGAAGGAAGGAGGATTTTGAAAATTTTGCAAAAAAATTTCCTTATCGGTATTCAAAATACCGACAGGTACCATCCAAAACGGGCCAGTATTGATCAGTATTTAAAGCCGATATAACCGACCTTTTATTTCGTATTGATTTTAGTCCAGTACATGGTATTCGTACCCATGTTTTAAAGTCTAAACTCATTTTTTTGTTTTAAAATTTTCAATTTGTACAATAAACTCATCTTTATGTTAAAACACTTTGAAGCAGAACTATTAACACTTATACATTAAAAGAAAATGGAGCATGCAAGTAATGTAGAAACTGATGTTTTAATAATCAGATTAAAAGTTAAATCAGCAAGATAAAATATTTAAGATTTAAAAGATTCAACTGATATTAGACTGTCATAAATAAATTAATGATTAAATAAAATTAAAGAATTTAAAATATTATCTAAAAAATTGTTGTTATTTATCGAAAAATTTAAAGTTTAATTGAAAAATAAGACTTTTAAATAAAAATTAATTGATTTATAAAAATTGATTAGTTTACAAAAAATTAATTGATTTTTTTTGAAGTAAAAACCACCAAGTTGAAATTTGATTAAATTAAATTTGAATTTATTAATTAAATTAAGTCAATTTGCAGATTTATTAATTGAATCGAGTCAGAACAAAACCTTCCAGACATCCTCAAACACCACTAAAGCTATGTGAGCTGTAAGTCAAATGGAAACTAATAAACAAGTGGAAAAGTTAACATATATGTGACTACAGTTGGTATCCAATGTGGGATTTTTACTATATTCCATATTGATCGGTTGAAGACTATGTTCAAAACCAAACATAATCCTTGAACTTAACTTAATCTGGTCGAATGACGCTAAGGTATAGTTGTTCTAAAGCCAATCAAGTGTCTTCTTGGCTTTCATTTCTTGAAGGTTATTCTCTTCTTCCATCATGAAACCCAAGTGATCACAAAAGATTCCACTAAGCTAAGAGGTGATTCACAAATCTCATAAAACCTATTTGGAGGAGGACCCATTTGCTCTATTCCCACCTTTTAAAGTTCTAACAGCTTCCAAGTGTAAGCTAGTTCCTGACATCATATCAGAAACAGTACTTGGTTGGCAAGTGGCAACTAATGAGATTCAGTTCACAGCCAACCAGATGAACTTTGAAGTTAGATTCTTGATCTAATTATGTAATGAAAAAAAGCACTAATTGATCTTACATCATGGGAATATTTTCACATGACTGCAAATTATGATCCGAGGAAAGCACAGACATTGTGTTCAAAATCATCATCTCATGTACATAGTTTGTATTATATTGGATCATATACAGATCAGGAGTGGAAGGAAAACAAAACCCTTCATAGATCTGAAGCAATTCAAGTGGTAATGATCTGTTCAGTTTAAGATCAACCATGGTAAACTTTCCAAAATCCAGTACTAAATCCAAGAAAATTGGAGGAGGAGAAGAAAAGGAACACCGTGTTCAAGCTGCTAATGCAAGACGCCGTGGAAGTTGGCACATTCGAACAAAGCTTTTGCAGTCATCTCCCTTTCGAACCTCCAAATGTAGTTCAAACCCACCAGAAGCTCTGTAATTGCAGCTTCAGTCTTCTCTTTGTTGGAGAAGAACAACGTCTGCAATAAAAGAACATTGGTTTTTGGGACCGAATTCTGCTGCTGCTCAAAGTTTCTTTCACTTTGCCATTTGATCATGTTGTGTGCCAAAGGTGATAACCAATTAAGTATTCTTCCCAAAGCATCTGACCACTCTCCGGCAAGAACCGGGTCACTCGCTGAAAATCCTACTCCTTTCAATCTAGCTCTTAACATAGATCTTATACTGCTCGGTAACATGGCATAAAGATCGTCTCTTGCATCAACTCCAACTAGTTGTGGTGATTTTATCATTTTCTCCATGACCAGAATCAAGTTGGCGTAGTGTAGGGCTAAAGCTGCTGCTCCAAGCGTCGTTGGTGGTGGGTTTAACAGCTTAGAATTTGACTCGAAGAACCCGTAAATGGAGTCTTTGGTACCTTCAGGTTTGGCGCTCTTCAATGGTCCTGAAACGAAAGTACAAGTACTAGGATTGTCTGTTGGATGAACAGTTGCTGAAGCTGAGAGACTACGAGGTAGAGAAGTTGGATAACCATGTCCTATCCCATAAACTAGCTTAATTCTTGCAAGAACAGTGAATACAGATTTAGCAAGCAACGAAACAACTGCATCGAAGCTTCGATTCCAAAGTGATTTCTCTTTTAAGCTCTTAACCTCCTGTTTCTGCCAGAATATCTTCTGCTGGAGATCCATAACCTTTTGTTCTTTTGTTGTGGACTCGTACTCGCTACCCTGTAAAGCTTTTCTTAAAGAACTCTCCAACACAGATAGCTCCTCCATTTCTTTGTAGAGAGTAGCTGTGCTAGTGACGAACCTGTCCATTTTCTTGTTCTGAGCTTCCATGTCTTTGCAACTCAGAACCCACCGATTGCTGTCGTGACCAGAGTCCGCGAACTCATCGAACAACCTCTCGAAACGACGGAGATTCGGGTCCTGACAACGTTTACTCAGTCCAGAGACAGATTTAGCCAAGAGCCGTATATTCTCAGCCATTTCCGCACAGGCAAGGCCGAGAAGGAACGACTCATCGTTGGACACAATCTTACGGACTCCTTCAAGAGAGATTGATTCATTCCGTAAACGGACAACGTTCTTGTCTGACAGAGACTGCCACAGATGGAAGAGTTTCGACATGAGACTCGCCACCTCGAAGCCCAAAACTCCAACGGTACATTTCTTGGGTGATCTTGGTATAGGTGTAGAGGTAACAACTGAATCAAAACCATGGGAAATTCTAGATTTCACTTTGATAAGCCAGGTCTCAAGGGCCATGAATATACGTATCAAAGATCAGAAGCTGTAATTAGACCTTGGAAACAAGAAGAAACAGAAAGTTGGATGCGGTGAGATACGTTATCCTAGGGTTGATATGAATGATTCTCTGGGGAACAAAGGTTCATGGGAGACGCTAAATAATTGATATGCATCAGTAGCAGAGAGATAAGGATAAAGAAGATGAGAGCTTGAAGCTTGCAGGTAAACTCGTGGGCTGTTTAGAGACAATTACAAGTAGGAATTGTGAAGTATAGTGAGGTTGATACTAAGTTATAGAAGCAGAAAAAAGAGAAAAAGAAGAAAGAAAAAAAAGACAACAACCAGCAAACACAATCACATATGTACATAGAAGACAGGGTCGATAGAAAACTGAGACACCCACATGCAGTGACGGTGCGTGGAGGATGTTTTCGCCTGGAAGGAGATTTGTCTTTTATGGCATGAAAGGTCCAAGAGGATAGAGACGCGCGTAATGTATCTGAAACCACTGTTCTGAAACCACTGTTTCAAAACTTACTCTGTTTACTGACAGTAAGTGGTTGGATTCTATGAACAGCAACATGTTTAGTTTTCAACAGGAGTCAGTAAAAGCAAAACCTTTTTCTTGTAGGGTGTTTGGGTGCCTAGAAACACTTTTCTCTTCTTAGATGCTGTTTCTTTTCACAATGAGGGAAAAAGGGACCATATCATTATTAGCCTCTTCTTCTTTTCCAAGTTCTTTAAGATTGAAAATTTTATCATCTTTAATTTGCTGCCTTAAATTAAATGTCTTTGTTTCTAGTGAATGATTAGTATGAAATAACAATTTAATTAAAGATAGAATAAAGTTAAAAAATTTAAAATATAATTGAAAGAGATTGTCCTCATCTATAGAATAATTTGAAATTTAATTAAAAAAGATAACATTTATTTATTTTTGTGTGTAAAATTTTATTAATTAATAAAGAATGACTGATTAATTAATAAATAGATCAGTTTTTAAAGATAATAATTATTAAAGTAAATTGATTTGAAAATTTGAAAACCGTACTAAAAAGTTAAACAGTTCAAGTTTTTTACAAATCGAACTAGTTGAATTTTTTGAATCATTTTTAACAAGTGTTTAACCTTATAAAAATCTTTAATTTACTAATTAATTGTTTAAAATTTGTATAAATCACGTCAAAATGTTTTTTTTTAAACGGAGGCACCCGCAACTGCCACCCTCTGGATGCGTATTAAATAAATTTTTGAATTGATGCAATAGTCTGCAAATCATGTCAACCATGTATTCTACACTAAACAAGTCCTGTACGACAGGCTCAATAGAGAGAGTATAGGTAGGGGGAATCAAACACAGAACCTTTTAACCACATGCTCTTTTATTTCACCAACTTGATCACCCCTAGAGCCACATCAAACTGTTGTTCTTAATAATATAATATATCTACTAAATGGACGTAAATATTAAAAGAATTAACATTTTGATATGATTTATATTAATTTTAGATTAATTACTAAATTATTTTTTTAAAATTAATCCTAAATTAATAAAAAAATTAGACACTGTTTGTCAAGTTATATCTTAATATTTTTAAGATCTACACAAGCCTTTATCTTCAAAATACAAATCATCTAAGATTGAAAATTTCACAAGATCGTATGATAAATTAGAGGGGCAATTTGTATATATCTTTTATTTACTTGTATATATGGACAGGTGCAATATCATTGTCAAAGGGACACTTAATTAAGTTCTTCTGGTGATAATATTGTCAATATATTGATTGTCGTGTATGATAAATGTGGTAAATAGAATATGCTTACGGTTCAGAAGTCACACTTTCTTGTCCCATTGATAGGCTTAAAGCCTACTTCTTTGAACATTGAATAAGAAGAAAGCTACCAAAAAAATCAGGTTAAAAAACACTCATAAATAGTAAATTGTTGCTTAAGGGGAAAAAGAAGAGTATCATTAATTTAATCCAATTTTTTGTTATTTATAATCAATTATTAATTACTAGTCCACGATTAGTAAATAGATAATGATTTTTATATCAGAAACAGCTTTTCTACAAATTAAAAATAAGATTGCGTATATTAAACCTTGTTAAATTTCATATTTAGTAAATTTTTATTGGATCGTTGATATTATTATTATAATAAATTTTATAAAATTAACTTCGACAACTTGAAAAGAATCATAAAGTATAGGGAGGGTTAACCAGTTCTTACTCAATTTCATTAAATCTCATTTACATATTTATATTTATATTCTTTATGGTTAAAAATAATTAAAACAAAGTTGGAATGTCATTTTTAGGCCATGACTATTTTTAAGTATGTGGATCTGTGACAAGAAAAGAGAGAGTTGACTAATGAAGACATGAGGTAGAACATCACTTTCACTGATAGGTGTGATTCAAGGCATATAATTATGATAATTAATAAAAAATAACTTCATAATATTTTTGGATTTTGAAGAAAGATTAAAATCCCACTTGCTCTAATTCACATGGCTATGCAAAGGACAATGGTCGTCTCGAGTTTTAATTATTTTAAACAAAACGATAAATTTAGGTTTTTTTAATAAGTCGATTTATGGAACCAAATTGATTTGATGTTAAATTATTCTAAACAAAATAAGTTTACTTAAAAGGGTTAGATCTCAGTTTTAATTAAAAAATTACGTTATTTTATATTTTTAATTTTAAAAAATATTATCAAAAATTTAACAGGACTATCATCCCTATATGGCTAGGTGTTAGATCGATCCACATATTTTTTTATTCTTGTATTATTTAAAATATATCTAAAAATTTAGAATAACCAGAGTACAACTAATTCCAAAGTTTTGTAATAAATATAATTAGTGTTTATACACAATTTCACATTTTAAAAATTGTATTAGGGTATAATATTTATTAAAATATACATAATAAATATTACGTATTTATTTTATTAGCTAATGGGGAAAAAAAAGGGTTAGCAAAACCAGTATTATGATTATCCCACTTAAAATGATTCTAAAATTGTAAAGTGAGAAGAGGGGTCTCGTGATTTTTTACTTTGATGGTTGATATTAACAAAGTAGTTCTTTTTACATCCTTTGTCTTCCCTTTGCCTACTTGTGGAGCAGCATTGCAACGATATTCTTGATGACTTGTCGGGTCTTGAATAGGCAGCCATCGGACATTTCCATATCTTCGATAAACGTGCACTGAAATTATTTTCCCTATACCTCTTCGTTCTCTACCTCTCACACACATAATTGTTCGATCTTGTCTATTTTCATCCCAAAACTCCATTCTTCCTATGCATTACTTTACTCCTTTTCACTTTTTTGCACATCCATAAAGCTCTTTTTTTTTTAAGAAGAACTGTACAGGATAAGATCGTGTTTATGATATATTCCATTGAATTTATATATTCTATAAAATCTTATTCATATATTTATACAGACTCCGCATAAATAGATGAATGAAATTTAATGCAACAAAATTAAAACAGAATAATTGAAGCAAATGATTTAATATAGAGCTGTACTGGATAGAAATTTTCTTTTCAATATTGTTGATGTTTTAATTCTTAATGTTTTAAAAGCTAATCCGATTCAGTTGGTTTAATAACAAAAATTTTGACCCGATTATATTTTTGTTTTCAACTTTTCAGTTAGATTTAGTTTAATAATATTTGTTGTTAAAAATCGATTAATTTATTAATTAACTAGTCAATTTTTGTAAATTAATAAGTTTTATAAACTAAAATAAAACGATTAATTTTCATTTAGCAATTTTCTTTTTCGATTAAATTTTAAAATTTTTGATAGATAAGAATAGTCTTATTCAATTATTTTTTGAAATTTTAATTTTTTTCAGTCTCTAATTTATTTTATAAAAATCTAATACAGGTTGAACCTTAAATTTCTTATCTTATAGGTGTAACTTATGACCTAGCATTTAAAATATTGTTAATTTCTTTGTTAGTGAATCTCTTAGAGAGATTGTTTTGTGTAGGATATACAAGATATATACATTTTTCTTGTTATTTTATTTTTATTATTTAAATTCACCTTATAATATTATACATTCTAAAAATTATTGTTTCTAACCATAATTGGTATTTTTCCTTAGAGGCTTAAAATGTTTGCAATAGTCCTTCTTTCATAATTTTAGGGTATAAATAAAAAGTCAATATATAATCAATAATTTTCAAGAAGATAATTTAAAATTTAAATTTATCATTATAATTTATAAGTTTATATTAATTTTAAATACTAATATTACTGAGTATTTTGTTAAAAAAACAAATTTCACTCCTCAACTTATAATTCTTACTTATATGTTAATGTTTGCATTTCAAATTGAGTTTTTAAGTTTTTAAAAAGCCTCATTTTCCTTAATATTTTGTTATGTTTCTTTTAAAAAAGATCTTAACAATTTAATTACAATTAATTATATACTAATTTTGTTAAAATTATTTGAGTAACGCTTAATATTTTTGAAATAAGTGAAACTATATATTAAAAATAAAAATCTACACCTTATATTAGAAAAATGTCTGTATGTATATAACCATGGCTTTAGAAATTCTTGACATGTCCAAATTAGAGTCATCACCTTGATTGAAAATGCTACTTTCGATGGATTAGAATTAAGAGCCCTTCAAGAAGGTTTCTGGTAAAAGAAGCCTCTCGTTTTGTGCATTTGTCACAAAGTGAATGGCCATTAATTGTAAACCAAACTACTAATAGATCCAATGCTAAGATATGTTTTTATTATTGAAGCAGCTCTAGATTTGGATTTCGTGTTCATCTGCTACGATTCACGTAGAAGATATGTTGTTGATAAAGATACAACACTTGCTTTTAGATTGAATATTAGACTCAAGGAGGAGATTCTGACATGTCGTCTTGTGCTAACTAGTGCAATGAACCACTTGCTCGATTTCTAAACCCTAAGAAGATTTATTCACTGGTTAATGCATTGACTTTCTGGGAAATGCAGCTTGAGGAAGGTTCCCACTTCCCAATAGGCGAATGGTTAACATAATTTGTGTTTTTATTGTAATTTATCATAATTATGCTTATCATATTATTCATTCAATTAATTAATTATAGAAAATATTGAATTTTTAAAAATTTTAAAATTTAAATAAAAATTATAAAATGAAAGTGAAATTATATTTTATTATTATTTTTAACTAATTGTAGTAATTATATGGTATTTTAATTTAAAATTTTATATTTTAAACAGCTTCTATATCATGTAAGAGTAAAGTTACATATTATTAGAAATCTTTAAATCACTTGATTTGATATTTAAACTACAAAATTTACGTTAAGCAAAACTGATAAAAAATGAAAATATATTTTATTTCAAATTAGTTAGAGTTATGATGTAATTATTTAATTTTTAAATATCTATTTTGTTTATATATCTTTGAGATATATTAAGAGCATCTAAATTATGATCATGGGTTTATCAAATTTTTGGGGCATGGATAATTCAAAAACTATATTTATGTTTTGTCAATAATATAAAATAATTAATAATTTTGAATGGGGAGATACTTTTATCAATAATCTAGACAATACTAGTAGCTTTTTTATGACATGATCCTATCAAAAATAGGGTTTGGAACGTGGGTTACAGTACATAATGTCTAATAAAGAAACACTTTGACTTCAAAAGGTTAAGAGAAGATAATAGTCATCAAAAACCCTAAGAGACCATGCGGTGTCTCTCTCTCTCTCTGTATATCTAAAATCTATGGATGGCTATGTAAGCACGCTGGACACCTCTTTTGTTGCCACGCACCACCATCGACATACATGAACATTCACTCTTCCAAGCCACAAATCATAGGGTTTGTTTCCATGGTCAGAAGAACAGACCCCAAAGGTGATGATCCATATCGATCAGTGCGTGTGCAAAATTCCATATAATGCTGTGTGATGCAATCATCCACATTAAGTGTGTACGTGATGATTCCACTATCTATCTTTTCATAACACGAGTCTTCCACTTTTCCTTAACAAGAATAGACAATGCACTCGTAGGACCATCCCTAAGTCACGTTCAAGTCCAAACTTCGTGCACTTAGTCCATTATAATGAACGGTAGGTTTTAATTAAGGATTTAGTATAAATGGTGAAGTTAATTCTTTAAAAGGAAATTTGATTTGAGATTACAATTTTAAATAGTGATAAAGAGATTACATTTCACTTTACTTAATTCTAAATTACTATTGGTTAAAATTTTATTTAGTTACATAATTTATGATTTATAACAAATGATAACTTTTAAGAATTTATCCTAAAGATTAAAATTTTAAATTATAATAAATAAATCATAATTTAATTTAATTTAATAATAAAGACATAATAACATATGTAATCTGTAATACTTAATTTTAAATAACCATTTATTAAAAAATTTATTTAAAATGTGTAATTTATGAATTATTTTATATAATCAATAATTTATTATTATGTATTTAAAATAATGGCCATAAATTCTATTGATATAAGTTTTTAATCATATGATTGGGTTTTCTATAAATATCTCAACAATTTGCCTTTATGTATTTTTTTTCTTCTTGATAGTCATTAGGAAACAATTTTTCTACTAATTAAGGATATGGTTGCATACTACAGAACCTCTTAAAATCTTACATGTGAGCGAAATTTATACTGAGTGTTATTGTTGTTATAGTCGGTATGTAACCCACAATCACTATCTTAAACCCTACTCAATACATGTCAACGACATGATATCGTAGAACTTTTTAAGTTTATTCTTCATCCACCCATCATCATTGACTTCTGATTAAATTTAATAGATTATAAAGTATAGTTATGGACTGGGAAGTGATTTAATGATTTATTGTGACTAATGTTTGTGAAAGTCAAAGAAATAATTGCTGATCGATATTCTTTTAGGTAGATCTTTCGGTGGTGCATGCTCTTGATGACATTTTTACGATTTGGGAACATGTTGGTGTTGGTATGTGTGGCCAATTTAGACTTAAGCCACTATATTCTAAATCTATACGTTGAATTTCTCTCTTTGTTCCTGTTCAATTTGTCTGTTTGATTGATACCTACTCGTGCACATTGACCTTACGAAGCCAACCCTCCATGTACAAAGTTATATTTGATTGATAATGAGTTGTTCCAACTTATTTTCCTCTCTCTTTTTCAAAATGGTGCTAAGTTGACCAACATAATGATGCAAAAATTAATTTGGTTAAAGGAATTTCTTTAATTTAAATTGATTATTTTTCGAAACAATTATAAAATTTATACAACAACAACAATAACATCGTAGTAAAAATTCAGTCGAACACGGGATTTGGGAAAGTTTATAAGTATGCAACATTATCCTCAACTGTAAAAAGGCTATTTCGGACAAACCTGCATGAAAAATAAAATAAAAATACATATTCAAACAATAAAGCAACAATAATAAAAGAAACAAGAAAGTAAATAAATAATACGATAAATATAATAGCTATATTTTTATGTGGGATTTAGCAAAAAAGAATTAGGGTATTTAAATAAATATATTCAAATAATTACTCGATTTGGGAAATATTTTTTTATTTTTTATGAGAATTGAATATTTAAATAATTGAATATGAGAATTTTTATAAATTTTTTTTCTGAGAATTGAATATTTAAATAATTGAATATTTAGAGTATTTAAATAATTAAATATGAGAATCCAATGAATTGAAAGATTTTTATTAAATAATTTATCAAATGGAATTTTGATATTTTTGGAAAAGCAAGCAATTGAAGCTATGACTTTACCTAATTGATGGAAAATGACCAACCCACTTTAGGCAAAAATGTGATGTTCAACATCTCAACCATTGCCACACATGGCCCCCAACCCATGAGTAGACTTTCAAATTCAATTGAAGGAGAATTTAGAGCCTATCTTCTCTCTTCTTCTTCTTCTCTCTTCTTGCACTGATATGTGGAGAAGAACAAACTTTAAGTTGCATATTATCAACATCCCACTACTAAGTGCCTTTTGAAATTAAATAGGATAAAAGGACAAAAATGTTAAAATTTGAAATTAAATAAAAAATAAAATCTTGTTTACCAAACTCTTGAATCTCTATTAGTTAGAGATAAAGCTACGTATTATTAAATATCCTCGTATTAGCGAAATGTTTATTGGGATATTATTATTATTGTTGTTTACCAACATCCCACTGTAAAGTGCTTTTTAAAATTAAATCGGGATAAAATAGAATTTGATAAAATTTAAATTAAATGAAAAACATAAACTTTTGTTTACCAACATTTCACTACAAGGAATCAGATCTTCTTGTGTTCTTATAATATTCTATTAAACCTTATCAATACATTTATGTAGACCCTACATAAATATATGGAGGAGATTTAATAGAATATGGTTGGAATAGAGTAATAGAAATAGAAGATTTGATATGTCACTCCAAAGTGTCTTTTAAAATTAAAAGAGATAAATGAAAAAAATGTTAAAATTTGAAATTAAATTAAACAAATTTAAAAAGTTTCATTTGGTTTATAAATTACACACCTCTCATTCATCATAAATGAAGGGGAAATGTTCATCTTTAAGGAGACATTCCTTTGAAGAAGACGGTCCCAATAAACAAATTTAACCCAACACTTTACAAATGTTATAGAAATGCTAAGATAGAGAGAAGGAGACATCAATGAAGTAATGCCCACGTGTGTCATTATAGTTGTACGTTCATGGTAGACCAAATCATTGTATCACAACCACGTGCATTAGGCCCAGGCCCATCTTGTTTAATTTATTTATATAACGTGATATTATAATTCTTAATTTTGAATATAATATTGTTTTTAAAGAAAAAAAATCTCTTTTTTGTTTTTTAAATTTAACACTATTTTAGAAAGAAAGTATGAAATACTATAAAATATGGTAAAAACCGATGATTAAAAAACTCAACCGATTTAGCTATAAAAATTTTGAACTGTTTAATTTTTCGATTTAGTTTTTAATATCACTTGTTTTTAAAATATATCAGTTTATTAATTAATTGATCAATTTTTATAAATAAGTTTTTATAAACCAAATTAATTCAATTAATTTTCATTTAACAATATCTTTTTTCAATTAAACTTCAAATTATTCGATAAAAAAGATAACATCTTTTAATAATATTTTAAATTCTTTAATTTTGTTTAATTATTTTTTGATGGTTTAATATCGGTTGAACCTTTTAAACCATAAACATTTTATCATACGGGCTTAACCTTCAATCCGGTTTATAAAATATTGATAAAAAAACTAAAAACATCTAAATTATGGGTGTACTTACATTATAAATAATTTATCTTAATATTATTTTTTTGTATTTGATCTAAATTTTTATTGAAATATTATTTTTCAACTCAATACTTCATCCTAAAAATGGAATTGGGCCATTAAATTAATATTGAGAAATTAAGGAATTTCTTTATATATATATATCCTAAACTCGAATCACTATCCTTCCGGGTCCTCGCAAGAGGCACGTCAGGAAGGCCATCCGGGATCCTCTCATCTCGACCCAAATCAGGGGAAAAGGAAACTCGTGTCCGAACTGATCCACAGATTTACCACGGGATCTCCAGCATGAGGTGATCAGTCTCACTCCCTCGAATATGTTCTAGAGGGCTATAGTTTAATCGTTAGATGAATGTCCCGGTATTGACAATCTTTCATAGGCAGAGTTGTCATCTCTATATGAACAAACAAATCTCCTTTTGTTGCATTGATATTATGGATGATTGGTTACGGGGGGACCATTTCATTTTTGTAGGTTGATCTAGCCTAAATCAATCTAATTTTTTTGTACCCTCCGCTTAATGAGAAAATGGGTTCGATTCTACAGAATCAAACCACTTTAAGTGTATCGGCAACACTTTCGTCAACCTTTTCTTTATAATTGTCCAATGTCAACTTGCGCAGACGCGCTACTCTCCATATTGTTAGGGTAAGTCAATCTTTCGATTTCGACCGGAAGAGAAAGTAAAGTCAGAAAGCCAAGCTTTGGTTTCAAGCTCTCTGAACTCAGATGGCAAGAATCTCACTACTTTCGGAGCCAAACAAGTGAGGAATCCATTTAAAGTGAAAAGAGTTCAGAAGAGGTTGATAATAATAAATTATCGAGAGAAATAGGTAAAAAAAATTTCCATCAGAGATTGAATAGTTGGTCCATATATATATATATATATATATATATATATATCACACCCAGTCTAAAATCTCGAAATAAAGGAAGATCTGATAATACGCAACCTTACCCTTACATAGTAAAAAGTCTGTTTCGGATAGACTCGCATGCAAATGTGACAATAAAATAGTGATGTAGGTTAAAGAGTAAATAAGTAAAACGGACACGCTAAATAATTATGTAAATAAAAATACAATAAATACATAAATAAATAAAAATAAAATATAACCAAAAGATATACCTGATGGTGACCATATCTGCTAATATCTAATAAGCTGTAAAGACTGGCTCTTCTTGTCGCTGTCGCTAGTCAAGCTAAAAGTCTTTGCTCAAAGATCCTAAGAGTATGACAATCCTTTGATTTTAGACAGCCTCGCGGAATCTTTCTCCAATACACCTATCCTGAAAAGCCAAGTTGTAGACCCGAAAGCCTAGTCCAAGACTTACAAACTAATAAAGGCAGAAAAGACATTAGGTTGGATTTCCTATGCGGTAACTACAAGGTAAACATCTCTTAATAACTTACTCAACTGATTTAGATAACTTTAAGGGTATCCTTTACCTTTATCTTATTACGTCAAATTTTTCTACTTCTAGCCACTATCTTAATAAGGGTCAATTTTAACATATCTTTCTTGATCATATCCTTTAAATTCTTATAAAACCTTTCTTTTCTCCCCGTATATATAACGGAGAATCTACTCATCCTATGATCTTGTTCTTTTGATTACTAAATAATCGTACAAAGCAATAACTTGTTTAGATGATCACAACGTTATTCCTACGTACTTAATCCATAATTCAAGATTGGACGACCCCATTTGATAAGAATTTGCATTATGTCACAATTTTCACTAATTATGCTACGAGATTTTATAGGAAGTGAGTGAGTGAGTGAAAGTTACTCCTGATTAATTTATAATTTAATTAATTTTGAATTAATAATTTCTTTAATTTTTAATTGAAATTGCAAGTCACGAGTAATAAATAATTTTCCATTAATATTAAATATGGTTTTAACATGAAATTTAAATTTATTTCATGAGAAAAAGGGAATTAAGATAAAAATTTAAAAGTATATAAGAAATTATTAAATAAAATAATTTATTTTCAATACAAAGGTCGTACTTCAAAGGGAGCATGATGAATCTCTATAGCTTGCACTTAGAGAGCCAGATCTCTACGTTACATCCCCCGGTTTATTAATTGGTTGGGTTGGGCTGGGGCTTATTATATTTCAATTTGGGCTTGATCCGAATCTTGAACATGATGGAGAGTGGAGACTCTCAACTTGTGCCCTCTGATTTGATTAGACTTAAATCAGTATAGCCTTATTTTTTTTTGGCAAATCAGAAAATTATATAAATAAATAAAGTTACGTACAAAATTAGAGATTGCCCATGAAACTAATCTATTTTCTAAACCAGAAAGGAAAACCCTGCTCGAAAGCATGAGTAAACCTACAATTAATTCTTATGATCAAAAGAAACCACAATATCAAGCCTAGATCAATCTACCCACCAAGATAATCTTATGTCAAGAGATCATCTTATCGATAACACAACCATATCTTGCAACATTCTCAATAAGAAATTAACCTAGAAGTCTTCTTCTATAAAGCCATAACTTCAGGCCATCAACTCATAAATAGGAGAGTCTTAACTTTGTTCATCGAACAATGGGAGATCTTCTTTGCTTAGGATGTCGATGGTGATGAAGTAGAGTCGTTTCCCCTTGCCCCTATCTTCCCCTCTGTCAAGTGTTTGTTATAATCTCACCCCACCTTCCTTGCTAAACCTGTATTGAACTTCCAGATTTTAAGAACCAGACAATGGAGTAGTGGATCTCCTATTCCAAGACTGATGTTGGAATCTTTATTATGGAGTCCGTACTGAACTTCCTTATTAACAAACAACATCCGTGGTAGAGGAGACTTGGATTCCCTTTGTAGCTTTAGTGCCCTGGTTCCATAATCAAAGTTTGGTGGAGTGTCAGACTTGCCTTTCATCTTATGGTGATCCTTTTATATCATGGTATGAGATTGCTCATCCTTGACCAGAATCTGAACCTGGAGGCATCACTTACAGACAATTCATTAGAAATAAAAAGAAACACAAACATTTTATCTTCTCTCAATGTTTGAGCTAAGGTGTTCTATAACTTGAAAGATCACTCGCATAGAGAAATTCCCTAAATCCAAGACTTCATCTTTAAAGGTGCACATGTTTCTTTCAGTCCATAGGTTACAAACATTTACAGAAAGGATAGTGAAGAAGGTATTTATATTTTCTGAGAACAACTTTTCTAAGAAGCCAGTTGACTGTTTGTACGTCATTTAAAAAAGAAGTTTTTTTAAAAGAGTTTCATATAGTAGACTGTTTGATAACATAAAAATAAAAAACACTTTTAGTTTTAATTATATTTTGTTTTGTAATAAAAATTATTTATGTATATAAATATTATTTAAAGTATATCAAACAATATGCAAAGCACAAGATGTTAATTATTATATAATTTTAAACTGTATGAAATATAAATAAAAACATATTTAACCAAATATTGTATATGGATTATAACATAAGCAAAACTAATATAAAAAATAAATATTAAAACATATAAAAAGTCAAATAATATTATATAAATTTCAAAATAAATATAAAGTTGAGTAAAAGTGAAGATGAGTTTGTGAGTATTGTAAGAATTATGTATAAAACATAAGGGTAAAAAGGACTAAAAAAGAGACTTATTAATTGATCTAAAAATTACTCGAAAAAGTTATTTGAGATACTTTTTTGAGAAGCTCCAAATTTGAGCTTTTAAAAAAGTTATATTTTGGTTGCCCAAAAAACTATTTATATTTAAAAAGTGCTATTTTATTTTAAAGTAAAACACTCATTTTTCTTAAAAAAGGCTTCTATGGTGAAGAAAAATGCATATTGATCTCTCAAAAACCCTTCCAAACAGGCACTTAATTAAACTTAATTGGTCTGAATATCGATTAATTTTTATTTAAAATTTGAAAATGACTCAAAAATAACATATTTTATTTAAATTTTTTAAAAAATTGTCTAATTAAAACTTCGGTTATCTCAAGTGAACCTCTTAACTTCAGTGTAGATTGAATCAGGCTAAAATTGCCATCATTGATCACCTTACTTTTAACTTACATAAGTCGCAAGCTATTTAGTGTTTGTGTGTTATAAAAAAAACGATTGATTGATCTAAAGTAAAAGATGGTTGTGACCGGGTTTAACTTTTTATAATGCAACTTTGTTATCGGAAATAATAGGAGTTGTACTAATTGTTCCACCTCTTTTTCCCTTGCATAAAGAAAAATCTAATAATCACCTATTTTGTCTGTTTTGATACTACCTCCGCCTAGTTTTGTGTTGTATATTAATACATTCCCATTCTTCTTATTTACCAGATTTTATTGTTACCTATTGAATAATTCTTGAAATGTGACTACATAATGGATAATGCATAAATGAGTTCGGTGATTGTTGATGTGGTTTTGTGGATTTACATTCTCATCTTTACTAGTTTATAATGCTTGTATTCTTACTAAGTGCTTTTATTTCTTCAAAAGCACTAGTTGCCTGTCTTTTATTACAATAATTCCTGTGGTTGCACAACCTTCCTGCCCGTGTATATGCTATATATATGTATTACATAGCTCGTTCCCTTCCGGTTGATTCTGCCACTTAAGACACATGTCTTTCCATGTGCACATGCAAATGTATAAAAAGACATTGCTTGGTGTATATATTTTTTCAAATGTTAATCTTAAGTATATAATTTGTCCTATCAACTTGAATTTTTATAAGAGAATGAGTTTTGCTCGTATTTATTGTAATTATTTATTTATTTATGTATTTATTGTAATTTTATTTACATAATAATTTAACATGTCATTTTTTAATTTATTTTTTAACATGCATCATTTTTTTATAGTCACATCTGTATGTGGATCTACCAAAGATAATCTCTTTACTATTTTGGGATAAAACTGCGTACTATCAGATCTTCTTAGACCTCATTTTATTATGAAAGTTCAGACTGAGTGTGATGACGATGATAAATTTAGTTTTAGATTCGACTTAACTAAATGAGTATTTTTCAAATCATGTCGGCCCGGCCCATAAGCTAAGTAGCATATTAGTAGACGTAGCTTGTGGGTCCCAGACTCCCAGGTTTCGTTCTTAGCTGAAACGACTCCGCACCGGGCAAAAGTCACGCTGTTGGTGAACTTTAACCACCAAAACTCATGATTGGATCTTCTTTGAGTTTTTGGGCATAAACAAAAAATCGATGCAAAATTGTATTTACTTATTTTTTAAAATTTGAACAAAAAAATTAATTATATCATAAAGATTAAAATAAAATTAGTTCATATAAAAGTTTAATTAAAAAATACATTAAATAAAAATATATTTATTTTAATTTATGAAATCAGTTCTATACCAAAAAAATTAGAACACATGATCTGCCTTTGATTTTTACTAATTAATAATGGTGTTTCATTTTATTCTTCCAGATTGGCGATGGAGATTCGATCTTGAGCGACATTGAGGTTCACAACTGGAAACAATATTCAAGTTTCGATTACTGGGTCGTTCTGGTGTTTTTCAAATAGGGGAGTCTATTGACCAGTAACACCAGCTTGAGTTGTTCTGGTTTATGTTTCTCATGTTTCATATTTCTATATATACATATAAGATTGAATTTGGAAGCCATGAAAATGGCTTCTCTTTCTTATTTGATGGTCTCTATGGGAGGCCTTGCTTTATTCTTAGTTCTTGCTTCTTTGCTTCTCGTCCCATACCCGATAGGTACAACAATTCATACTTATTTTGACGATACTGTTAACCCCAACAAGTTGGTTTTGACCACAGGTAATGGGGATCAAACCTTAATTGAAGGCCACCAAGAAATTAATGTACATGTGACCCCTGATAATTCTCTGTCTGGGTCTAACTTGGAAACACCTGTTAGCTCCAGTGGTGTAAATGGTACTGCTGATGTTACTGATAAGAATTTGCAATCTGTGATAAGTCTACAAGTTGCTGCCAATGATACCAGAGAAGAGAACGAGGAGAAGGCTCGGACCAATTCAGTTCCTTCCACTGATGTAAAGCGTTCCTTACCTGGTGATTCTGGTATTGCTGATAGACAATCAGATGACAGTAACCGAGCAACTAGTCCTCGAACTAAACCAACTATATCTGCTGTGACCGGCGATGAAATCAAGACCATTTCAGATGATTCAGGTACTTGTCTTTTGGTATTTGCTTATCTTACAGGTTTTAGTAATGTTTACTTAACAGGGAGCTTACTTATTTAGAAATATACCTGTTGGATTCTCTTGTTGTCCTGATCTCTTTATCTATTAACATAATGGTTTGCTTTCTGACTTGATATGTAGGCTGTGATCTGTACCATGGAAGTTGGTTTTATGATCCATCGGGACCGCTTTATACAAACAATACATGCCCTATCATAACTCAGACACATAACTGCCAAGGAAATGGGAGACCTGATGAAGAATACGAACATTGGCGATGGAAACCATCTCGATGTGATCTTCCGCGATTTGATGCAAGGAAATTTCTGAAGCTGATGAGGGGGAAGACACTTGCTTTTATTGGAGACTCTCTTGCTCGAAATCAGATGGAATCTATGTTATGCATTCTCTGGCAGGCAAGTGTGAAGCATTACATCCGAATCTACTGATACTTTCTTCTGTAAACAGCCCCTGGATCTGATCATTAGCGAACTTGAATATCCCTTTTGGCACAAGATTTATACTTTTGATGTTCCATTTCTGATTTGCCCTTATAGTCTGCTTATTTTTGTGTTGCATTGAGTCTTTCTGATTTCGTGAGGATGTATTGGCACATTATACTTGGATATGTTACCAAGATTAATCGCCATATTTTCAGGTAGAAGTCCCAAAAACTCGTGCTAACCGAATCTTGCAACGCTATTACTTCAATTCAACATCCACTATGATAGTTCGAATATGGTCATCTTGGCTTGTTCATCAAACATCAGAACGATTTGAATTTGCTCCAGAGGGTATCGTCAAGCTTCATTTGGATACTCCGGATAAGAATGTTATGAAGTTCTTCCCAAACTTTGACGTGATCGTTATCTCTTCAGGCCACTGGTTCACCAGGCAGTCAGTGTACATCCTGAACAATGAAACCGTGGGAGGACAGTTGTGGTGGCCAAAGGAATCTCCTCCTATGAAGGTTAACAACATCAAAGCATTTGAGATATCTGTTGAGACAATTCTCACATCCCTTGTCACCCATCCAAATTACACCGGGCTTACCATTCTACGCTCCTATTCACCTGCTTATTATGAAACCGGGGCCTGGAACTTCGGTGGATCATGCACTGGAAAGGTTAAGCCTCTTGTCCCTGGTGAACTGGTTGAAAATAACATCACAAGTGCAAAGCACCAGAAGCAGATAACAGGTTTCGATCGTGCAATTAAGAAGAAAACAAACAAATCAAAGCTGAAGCTGATGGAGATAACTGAAGCCTTCAGTTATCGCCATGACGGTCATCCAGGTCCATACACGAAACGCGGTCCTGATGGAAGGCCTACATCACTGGATTGCCTGCACTGGTGCCTGCCAGGTCCAGTTGATACCTGGAATGAACTTTTACTTGAAATTATACAGAGGGAAATTGGTGACCGTAAATACCAAGTAGCATAGATATCAAGTTGATCATTGAAATGATTTTGTTTTGTGATGCAAATGAAACTAAGAAAAAACAGCAACAAAAAAATCAAGGCAGCTAATGTCGTTCAAAAAGAACCCTAAACATAACAGCTAACAAAGCATACCCAACCTCAGGAGGAGGATTTGCCAAGAAATGAAATGAAATAGAAGATCTACTTCCCAATTTCGCAAGCCCAGCATCTACTTGATTTCCTTCTCGCAAACAGCCAATCTCAGTGTAGCATTGCTGAAATATCGCCCAACAAGTTAGCATGAGGATGAAAATAAAAGCAATTGATATAAGAGAAGTAGAAAGTATAAATTCTTTTTTCAAATTAGAATCCTAAAACTTAAATGGGATATATGAAATTCTAAGGTTGATTTAACCTAATTTTACTCTTGGGAATTACAATAAATATATTAGTAGTGGTGGGTTAAATCCATTTAAATAAAATAATATTATTTTACTAATTATAATTATAATTAAATATAATTAAAATAATATTTTTAATTTATTACAAATTTAATTTAATGATATTCTGACAAAAATATAATTAAAATAATATTACCATAATCTTTTATAAATTTATTCATATTACTCAAATAAAATTTTTTTGTATGTGTTATGCTCTTTGAAGAACCTTTTTATTTTTTGCCGCCAATTAATACCAAGTAGGATCTTGACGGGATTAATTAATGTTAATGGATGAATGGACGGTTTTGAACATAAAGTGACACACGAAAACAAGAACAGTCATCTTCTGCCCGACATCGACCTCCAGGATCGTTGATGTCTGATGTCTCTCGTGATATAGACTTTAGAAACTCGCTTTCCTACATTAATGTGCAGTCACCTCCACACGTCTGTTTTATGTTTTCATCTTAATCCTGTTCATCAATTGATTGTAATTTTTTTTATGATTCTTAATAATCAAACATTAAAAACATAAATTATACATGAATCATGAATCATAAATCATAAATCATGCATAAATCATTCGTGTCTATACATAATTACAAAAATAAAGCAAATAAATCACTTACATTGAACAGAATTCGTCGTGATGTAAAGAAGAAAACTTTTACCAATTACGAACTAGTTTCTCTTTCTTTCTATACAATAAATTGATAGATATCTCAATATATAAATACCTACTCTTTCTGTATTTGTGTTTTGTCTGTACTTAATTAAGATAGATAGAGAATTAGTTTATAAATACTTCTTTATTGATATTAAATCTTGTACGTCTATCAAATACTAAATGATCATTTAAAATTTAATATACTATTAAACTAAAAAAATCATAAACGAAATTTAATATGGGTTTATAAAAAATCTAGACCACATTATCAGACCATATTTCTTACATTGATCACCCTGTTCATTTTTTACATTGATGACTCTGTTCGTACTTTTCTCGGTCTTCAAATTCCTTCATTTGTTGATCAGGCAACACTAAATCCCAAGCATATCATATTTTAAAGCTCTTAAGACATTTTTTTTTTGTTAGCCCACAAGGTGTCTTAACAAGGTTTTAACTGTGAGAAGACACTTTTAAGCCATTCACTCTTAGACTAATCTCCGCTTGTACCGGGTCAGTTCATAAGGAATAAAGTGCTAGCCAAACAGATTTCTCCATTCTTAGAACTCGAACTCGAAACTACTAATTAAGAGATGAGAGTGCTGAACCACTCTAATATGCCAGTGAGTAAAGGAAAGGTTGACTTCCTGTAATACTTTGGACAACTAAAGCTGAAATGTCGGAGGAAACCAGATCCTAGTATCCTACCTTGAATAGTTGTGTTTGTACACTCTCCTCAGTAACACCTGCAGAACAACGACCCCTGTCACTATTTATCTTCGCCAAAATCACGAATGGCGATGTAGGTAGATTTGGGGGGACTTTTTTTTTTTTAGGTTCGTTATACGCGCGTCTCGCATTTCTATATAAAAAAAAAAGGAACATATGTTCTGCATTTGGCTTTACTAATTAATAATGGTGTTTCATTTTATTCTTCCAGATTGGCGATGGAGATTCGATCTTCAGTCAACTGGAAGCAATATTAAGTTTTGATTACTGGGTCGTTCTCAGAATTGGGGGTTTTTCAAATAGGGGAATCTATTGACCAGTAACACCAACTTGATTTGTTCAGGTTCATGTTCCTCATGTTTCATATTTCTATATACATATGTATATACATATAAGATTGAATTTGGAAGCCATGAAAATGGCTTCTGCTAAAGCTTCTCTTTCTTATTTGATGGTCTTTGGGATGCCTTGCTTTATTCTTATTTCTTGCTTCTTTGCTTCTCGTCCCATACCCGATAGATACCACAATTCATACTTATTTTTACGATACTGTTAATTCCAACAAGTTGGTTTTGACCACAGGTCATCGGGATCAAACCTTCATTGAATGCCACCAAGAAACTAATGTGCATGTGACCCCTTATAATTCTCTGTCTGGGTCTAACTTGGAAGCACCTAGTAGCTCCAGTGGTGTAATTGGTACTGCTGATATTACTGATAAGAATTTGCAATCTGTGAAAAATCTACAAGTTGCAGCTAATGATACCAGAAAAGAGAACAAGGAGAAGGATCAGACCAATTCAGTACCTTACCTGGTGATTCTGGTATTGCTGATAGAAAATCAGAGACAGTATCATTAATGAACTTGCATATCCCTTTTGGCACAAGATTTATACCTTTGATGTCCATTTCTGATTTGCTCTTATAGTCTTGATTCCTTTGGTTTCCTTTTGCTTCCAAACAAACATGACAGGTTCATTCCTTATGAATAATCTGATTCTTGTGTGGCATTGAGTCTTTCTGATTTCGTGAGGATGTGTTGACACATTATACCAGGATATGTTACTAAGATTAGTTCTTATCTTCGGGTGGAAGTCCCAAAAACTTGTGCTAACTGAGTCGTGTTTTTTACTTCAATTCAACATCCACTATGATAGTTCAAATGTGGTCATCTTGGCTTGTTCATCAAACATCAGAACAATTTGAATTTGCTCCAGAGGGTATTGACAAGCTTCATTTGGATACTCCAGATGAGAATGTTATGAAGTTCATCCCAAACTTTGATATGATTGTTATCTCTTCAGGCCACTGGTTCACCAAGCAGTCAGTGTACATCTTGAGCAATGAAACTGTGGGAGGACAGCTGTGGTGGCCAAAGGAGTCTCCTCCAATGAAGGTTAACAACATCAAAGCATTTGAGATACCTGTTGAGACAATTCTCACATCCCTTGTCAACCATCCAAATTACACCGGGCTTACCATTCTACGCTCCTATTCACCTGCTTATTATGAAACCGGGGCCTGGAACTTCGGTGGATCATGCACTGGAAAGGTTAAGCCTCTTGTCCCTGGTGAACTGGTTGAAAATAACATCACAAGTGTAAAGCACCAGAAGCAGGTAACAGGTTTTGATTGTGCAATTAAGAAGAAAACAAACAAATCAAAGCTGAAGTTGATGGATATAACTGAAGCCTCCAGTTATCGCCATGACAGTCATCCAGGTCCATACACGAAACGCGGTCCTGATGGAAGGCCTCTATCACTGGATTGCCTGCACTGGTGCATACCAGGTTCAGTTGGTACCTGGAATGAACTTTTACTTGAAATTATACAGAGGGAAATTGGTGACAGCAAAAGCTCACAATCATGAAGTTGCTGCAAGTTTTATTTGCCAAGCAACCTGGAACACTTGCACATACCTAGTTGATTAGGTAACATCTTCTGTGAGGATTAATCTATCATATGTCAGATTTACCTCAGTTCTTTATGTCCTGAAGCCGAGATCTTCTTTAGTTCCCTGCAAATTCTTAGCCACGCTCTTCATAGAGAGAAATTAAAATGTTAACTGATAGAGCAACTGAGAGTTGTTACATATTACTTGGTTCTGCCGGATTCAGGCTGAACGATGCGTTGCCCTTTGGATCCATGAGTTGGCAACCTTCTGCGTTGTTCTTTGATGTGAATATACCTGCGAAACAAGGAAGGCACGTCGGGGGTTGTGTCCCGATTAGCCCCTCCGACGCTCAAGTCAG
>JANVCQ010000006.1:39730356-39761248 GCA_025531925.1 Erythroxylum plowmanianum | reverse complement strand
CTAACCTAATTATTGGATGTGAGATTGATCTTTAGAGAATGGACCGATCGGCCCATGGGTCGTCTTGACTGGATCCGAGTCCAGCACGGTCGACCCGACCATTACTGTTTTACAATCTGAAGCAAAGTTAAAAGTTGCAATCTGACTACTAGTAGGTATATGCAAATGACTTATATCCCAAATGAAGTAAGGGTGATAAAATTTTGATTTAATATGAAATTAATAAATAAAATATAATTTAATTAAAATTTGAATTATAGCTAGTTTGTATTTAAATAAAAATATTCAAATATTAAATTAAGGTAATAGAACATAATCTGACCCGATCCGAATAACATATGTTTTAACCCTAAACTCTGGTTTCAGGTATCGCCACACCTAATTTGAACGTTTCCAGAAATCCAAACCCCATTTGAGCCTGCTTGTCGTGACCATCGATCACAGAAAGGCTGAAGATTTGATCTTGACCGTTGGTTTTGTACAATCAAATTGATAGAGCTGCTGCTTATTGTTGCGTTTTGAAATTCAAATCGACATGGTTCTCACAAAAGAATCCAATCATAACAAACAACACTCTCTCTTTAACGGTCCCTTTTTTCCCCTCAAAACGGCTCCCTCTGTTTCAAAGTTCGAGTCAAAGTTGAGACCTTTTCTCTCGAAATGTATAGGATTGAACTATTTTGACCAGTACCCATTAATCATCTATTCGTATTATTCTTTTTTTCGTGGAAAGTTTCAAATTTTCCAGGAAATTCTCTTCGTTGCTAAGTGCTAACAAACAGCAAATCAATTAACTTTTGACCTATTATCCACTTAACCACTCTCTCTTGATTGGTTTCTTGTCAGGTTAGTGCTCATGCAACTGATTGTCAGAGTCTGTGCTTTTGAGATATTGCATTTGTTGGTCTGATCATGTATATTACTGTACTTATTACTTCACATGACAGCCAACTGTTATTTATTTTCTGTATTAGATGAGCTTAATTTTGATTCCTTCTCAACTGTTATTTGTATAATCACAATGGGCAAATGAAAGTGATTGAATTGTAAGTGTGAACTGGGGATGATTTGTATGGTAATTGCAGCTAAAGATTGTTACCCGGAATAGCAAATTTACAGTAAGATACTCGAAAGAAAATGAAAAGTTAGAATTGTTCTTGTGATGATAGTGCATACTTGAAGGCCCTCCTCCTAATGTCTAATCCTTCATGATTTTATTGTGGTTTGAAGTTTAGTCCTTTGAATAAATGCATTTTAGGGACTCTGTAAGATATGCTAGTCTTAATGTTTGTTAATTTATATATCTATTACTGTGTTTTTATAGTCTCACCTTTTATGCTTTGTTGCTTGTGATTGTGTGCAGAAACTTTCTTGTGCAGATAAAGCTGCATCAACATGTCTAATCACCAGAAAAATCCGCTTCTGCAAGTGGAAACAACTTGTGGAACTCTTTTCTGTGAGTTGCAGGTTTGTGGAGATCATTGACTCTATTCACCTTGTGTTCTTTGTGCTCATTCGTTCTCATATTGCATCTTTTGCCTGCTGCAAATTAGGGATTCACATTTTCCTTATGTTCTACAAAATTCAGATAATCTGGGATGAAATTGGGGAGTCAGATACTGATAGGGACAAAACGCTGCTTGAGCTTGAACAAGAGTGTCTTGAAGTATATAGAAGAAAGGTGGATCAGGCAAACAAGAATAGAGCTCAGCTAAGACAGACAATTGCAGATTTTGAAGCAGAACTTGCGGCAATTTGTTCTGCCATGGGGGAAAGACCTGTGCATATTAGACAGGTTAGTTTCAAGTGACATCAACTCCCTTGACTTTTGTAACCAGGAATATATGCCTGTTTTAAAAAAAATTTTATCACAGATAATTTATAAAGGTTTTTGAATTATGGAAATTGAAATGAAAAATCTCATTTCTCCTATTAAAATAATTTCTGTTGCATAGAACACTTGGTGAAATTGGTGGCAATTATAATTCAAATTGTAAACTTAACCTCAGGACTATTTTGAGCTTGTCATTATTATAATGACTGTAACCTGGGTGATTCCAGTGTAATTACTTTGCCGCTTGGCAGGTTGATAAAAGTTCTGGAAGTTTGAAGGAAGAGTTTCAAAAAATTCTTCCACAACTGGAAGAGATGCAGAAGAGGAAATTGGAAAGAAGAAATCAATTTGTTGAAGTTCTAGAAGAAATAGAGAAGATCTCAAATGAGATTTTTGGGTCTGCTGATCATCTGCAAGTAGATGAAACTGATCTGTCCTTGAGAAAACTTGAAGAGTTACACAGACAGCTCCAAGCACTAGAAAATGAGAAGGTTGGGTTATTATTTTTTTTCTGCCATCTTCAAGTTTGAATTCTTTGCTTCTAAATGATGTTCACTGATTAAATTATCCATTACCTTCACAGAACAATCGATTGAAGCAGATTCACAAACTCCTGGATACTTTGAACTCACTTTGCTTAGTTCTCGGTATGGATTTCCAGCACACCATAAATGAAGTTCATCCAACTTACGGGGACCCTGAAGGATCAAGAAGCATAAGTAGTGATACAATCCAACATTTTGCCACTGCAATATCCAAACTGAGAGAGATTAAAATACAGAGAATGCAGAAGGTGATATAAATTTGGACCTTTCTTCCATATGCATCGTATGTAATACCATTTTCAGCATTGACAATGTTTTGTCCTTGTTTATGACAGCTCCAAGATCTTGCAACAACGATGCTGGAGCTTTGGCATTTGATGGATACTCCTTTAGAAGAACAACAAATGTTTCAAAATGTTACTTGCAACATAGCTGCTTCAGAACATGAAATAACTGAACCAAACACTCTTTCTTTGGACATCATCAAATACGTGAGTGACATACTGGGAATGCTTGTATTGTTTCCCTGTTTGGTTTCCGACTTTAGCTTTGCAAGGCTGGACTTATGATCTTTACAAGAATAAGTGAAAACTATGTAGGTTGAGGCAGAAGTATCTCGGCTGGAAGAGTTGAAATCAAGCAAGATGAAGGAGCTTGTTCTGAAAAAGAGATCAGAATTAGAGGAGATCTGTAGAAAGACACATTTAATTCCAGAAGCAGATAATGCAATAGAATATGCTATAGAAGCTATAGAGTCTGGTATCATTCGTGATTCAATTTAATACTATTTTATCCATTTAATCTTTCCAGATATTCAAGTCATTCATTCTATTTTAGGGAATGTGGACCCAGCCACTATCCTTGAACAAATAGAACTTCAAATTGCAAATGTTAAAGAAGAAGCTTTTAGTAGGAAAGATATGCTTGAAAAGGTTGAGAAATGGCTAGCTGCCTGTGAGGAGGAGTGTTGGCTTGAGGAGTATAACAGGGTAAAATGTTTACATCATTTTTTTGTACTTTTAGTCCAACAACCATTAGGTTATGTTTTGCTTAGTCTCTCTTGGGGATGTCACAGGATGATAATCGATATAGTGCCGGAAAAGGTGCTCATCTTACTCTGAAACGTGCTGAGAAGGCCCGATCTTTGGTTAATAAGCTTCCAGGTACATGCTGTGTTCTATGTTTTACAACGTCAATTACTTTTGATCATCTGACTTGTAAAGTGGTGTTTAGCCATATGACTTCATCTTGTGTTTTTTATTTGACTGTTTCAATTTGTTTTCCTAAGATCAATGGATCTCTTTGAAGTTGTCAGTTCATACAGAGGGTTGTTAATTTTAAATCTGAAAATTTTTTGCTCGACTGCATGAAATCACCGGTGTAATTATATAATTAATAAATAAGTGAATATTCTCTTGAGATTCTCAGGTATGGTGGAGGCATTGACTTCAAAAACTATTGCATGGGAATATGAGAGAGGGATTGAATTCTTATATGATGGTGTAAGTTCAATTTTCGTTCTTGAGGTTTAACTCTTGACTGGTTGGGCCCCTTTGGTGCAACAACTTATTTTCCATTTTCTTTTCAAATTCGACTTAAAAACTTTCTTTCATGAACATTGTCCAGATTCGCCTTCTTTCAATGCTTGAAGAGTACACAGTGTTGCGGCAAGAGAAAGAAGAAGAAAAGCGGAGGCAGCGTGTATGGACCTCTCATTTTAGTCAATCACATTTCTTATGCTGTGAACTGAACTCTAGTTGCACGGATATGCTAATGGAATACTGTTGTTTGTGGTTATTCAGGATCAAAAAAAACTGAAGGTACAGCTTATAGCAGAGCAGGAAGCACTTTACGGCTCAAAGCCAAGCCCTTCAAAAGCTCAAAATGTGAAAAAAGCACCTAGGTTTTCAACTGGAGGTGCAAATAATAGAAGTCTCTCTGTTGGTGGAACCATGCTCCGAACTCCCAAAGCTGACAGCAAAGCTACACCCTTTTCTCGTCATGGAATGAAAGGGGAGCGCATGCACCAAAATGACCAGTTTGGTCATCGCCAGGATGATGCTCTTTCCACTATATCAGCTAGTAAGTCATTTTGTAAAGCTGCAAATTGCGGAGGACTTAGTATCCAGGGACTTTTGCTGAATGTCTCTGCTTTTCTACTCCTTTTTGTTCTTTGTTGAAGAGGATATGATCGAAATTGAGGAATAACAGCTTGCCAATCTCCTTCTGGAGTCTGGAAAGAACATCAACTGGGTTTTTAACAAAATTTATTAATTGTTAAAGAAATAGGTTCTATTCCTTCTGAATTTTCTGTTGGCTCTGTTAGATGATGCTTATTTCAAAAGGTTTAGAAAAAGTTTTAGTGAACAAGTTGAATGTTTTGCATAAATTTTTTCACACAAATATTGAAGTGAGACTTAGCTCTACGAAAAGTTACTTCTGTGTTTGATTGTGTGTAATAAAGAGGCTATTTCTCGGTTTTAATAGAGGAAAAGGGCAAGGGTTCTGGTCTTTAGTTGGCGAAAAAGCTGTTATGTAGTAGGGGAGGTCAATAGTGGTCTTAACTGGAAAACCAGAATTTCATGTTTGTTTTCTTATGTAGGTAGAAGAGGGTCAGAAGTTGCAAGTCTTCCTGTCCAAAACCATTCTTTTGGTGCTGCGAATACTCGTGACCCGGATTCAGCAATGATTCGGAAACCATTCTCACCAATATCATCTACAGTATCATCAAAAGCAAATATGTTGGAAGAAGTGGCCACAACGCAAGCTGACTCAAAGAAGACACTCTCCTTTACAACTCCTTTGAAGACAACTTGTGCAGAGCATAGGACTCTCAAGGCCATGCCAATTCCTGTGCCCACAACACCTTCAACAGTTTCAATTCCAATGCAGACTGCTATAACTCCAGGCTGCCAACCGGTTTATGGTGCTTATCCAGTTGATGAACTTCCTGAAGAGATTGAATATTCGTTCGAGGAAAGAAGAGCCGGATTTGTTGTTCCCAGATCACATATAAAGTCATTGATACAAGTTCAACATTCTTAACATGAAATTGAATAAAAAATCCTGTCACTGAATCACATATGTTTGCCTCCATTTGAATCTTTCATCATCTTTTGCCATTTTTTCAATCTGAGGATTTCGTTTTCCAGGTTACAAGTCAATTATAATTGGCTTTTTCTTGCAGTGTACATACTAAACTGTTAACAGTTGTTTTCTTGATCAATGTCAGCTCCACTTATTCAAATCCCACACTAAAACTTCAGTTGCTATTTCTTGAATGCCACCAACATGTATGTTGAGATAGATGTATCAGAAGAAGAAGAGAAAGGACAGAGACTGTTGTTTGGCTCAGAATTTTTCTTATATTCACTGCAATTCACACATACGAGTTGTCTCATTTTAACCTGAAATTGGATTCAGACACAACACAGCTAGCATTTCTTCTGCTGTTGAAGTTCTTCTGTTTCCTTCATCTTCAACCTCAAATTGGTTCTGTTTCCTTACAACATATTAACTTTTGAAGGAAAAGGAATGAACTTGCCAGCAAATTTATGAAAATTGGAGATACCTGACAAAGTGAGTTTCTTTTTATTCTTCTTTTGAGTTTATATTGATAAACTATAAATATTCATAATTTGGTTGTATAAAAAGCTTCAAACTTGAAGCAACCTAGATTCTGGTTGGCAGCAAGAAGTAAATTTCTTTAAATTAGAGGGCAATTGATTCAGAATTGTTTATAATCAACTTTAACTTATTCAAAAAGATAAAGAAGTGAGTTGTTGAAAATTGGTATGATTCCAAATGTTAGCTTTACAGCTTTAAAACTATTTTTAATGGGTTTAAATAATTAAAGAGGAAACTAATAATAAAAAGAGAATTTCTTTTTCTCAATTTCAATGACCTTTTTAAATAATTTAAATTTACCAGATCTGCCATTTTATTGTTAAATCACCCTTATTAAATTTTTATGACGGACGTGAACCATTTTCTTAAGCAAAATTAATACTTTGAATATTGCAATTAAAATATTGATTATTTTACTTTAAAAATTGCCCATTTTCCTACTTTATTTTAATTTCTCCTCCTTTTTCTTACCAAAACCCTAAATTCGTTCCGCTTGTAAGAAATTCTCCTCACTCAAAAATTGTTTTTGCAATTTGTCAACTTTAAAATTTTTCCAATTTTCATGATTTTTTTGGGAAATTCATCTGTCGCCATTGAAGCTCTGTGCATGCTCTGCAATGTCGGACTTCTGAAACCCAGAAGAATCACTTCTATTGTTTTTTATATTATTTCTCTTCTTGATCTTTGAAGCTTCAATCCAAGCCATTGTATCTTTATCTTTTTTATTCACATTATGAAGCTTAGAAGGTTATTTGAGTTCATTCCCTCCATAAAGTTTTGATCTTTAGTAGAATTTAACCACCTGGGGTTCAAAGTTTTGATTTTTCAGGTTTGTGAGGTTTTTGGGGTCTTAGGATTTTTGAGTGATCTATGATTAGATGGAGACAACAGAGGGAATGACTACAGGAGTAACGGTGAAAGGTGATGAAGCTCCGGAGAGCTATATAATGGCCCCTAGAACCGAAAATTCAACCCCAAGCCCAATTCCGACCGCTAACCCGAACCCAGATCAACAGCCTATCCATTTTGGTGGGTCAGGGGTGGGTCAATCGCTGGCGATGGAAGTCGCAGTGGTGAAGAAGAAAAGAGGGAGACCCAGAAAGTACAAACCTGACGGGTCACTAGCGACGGCATTGTCACCGATGCCGATATCGTCATCGATTCCACTCAGCGGAGAGTTTTCAGCTTGGAAACGTGGTAGAGGGCGGCCTGTAGACTTAGTTAAGAAGCAGCGTAGTTTTGACTACGAAAGCCCAGGTATAGTAGAGATCATATTGTCTTTCTCTTTTTTATGTTCTTGGAAATTTAACCCAACTGTTGAATTTATACGCTTTCACTGTTGTAACACTATTACCCCATTACCTGTTGATGGGTGTTTGCAAGACTCTGATGATACAAAGTCTTTGGTGGGTCAATCAAAGACTTGATCTTTTTGTTTTGTATTGGATTTGGAGCTCAGGTAGGAGTTTGATGTGGGACCATTTTCCCCTGACGCTTCTTCTTTTGTGTCCCATTCTGGAATTAATGGGAGAGAATATGTAGGTGAGGATAACGTAATAGGAAGGAATCTTCTTTTTCTTTCTTACAGATAGGAGAATGTTGTCCTTGCGGTGAAGGAAACAAAAGTAGAGTTTCTGAAAGAAAGCAGATGATGTTTTTGTTCTATCTAATTTGACACTTTGTTGGATGGGCAAAGAACAACTTGGACTGTAATATTGGATCCAGATCTGTCTTAAGCTAGTAATATTTTTAATATCCTGCTTACTGTGTGGTTCTGAAATTTTTAAAGTGTGATAACTTTGATTGCTAAAATAAGGTTTTCAAAGAAGGATTTGATAAATAGAGCTACAATTATGCAGATAGACAAATTTCTCAATGAATTTTCAAAGAATAACATGAGAGCGAACCGTCAACTTCACACCAAAAGGCTACATTATCGCAGAGTAGATTCTTTGTCCACCATGTTACACAAAGTTTTCACTCATTATTCTTCATTTTTGGTCAGGTCAACGACTAATTGATCAATTACAATTAGCATGTCTTCAATTTGATTGACTTGCAAGCTTTCCTGTTAAATATTATGACTTCATTTTTTTTCTATAATAGAACAACTATTCTCAGCTGTTATATACACACCTCTTGGTTATGATTAGTTAAACTCCAAAACTGCAAGCTTGTTCTGATTTTTTGGAATCTCTTATTTCAGGTAAAAGTGTTGCATACTTAGTTGGAGCAAATTTCACCCCTCATCTGCTCACTGTTAATGCTGGTGAGGTATGCCTCGAGAATTTCCCAAGTTAATCTTGGTAATGTATGATAACGCATTATGCATCAGCTTGGTTCCCTTCGTATGTGATCAAGAAAAGTTGAAAACATGAATTAGACATGCCAACAGTAAACCCTTTTTCTAATCATATTTTAAATCTTTATGGACTCAAAATAAACTAATTGCTTCTGCTTATCTTGTGATAATTGAACATGGTTCAAGTTTCCTATCTATGCAAAGTCTCTATTTTTTATTGTAATGGATCATTGTCTCACCAGATACCAGTCATTAAGGAAAGATTATTTGGCGACTTCTGCAATTGGTGGTCATTTTATTTTGGAAGGATAATGAATCACTTTCCTTGTTGTTGATATAGGATGTTTCTATGAAAGTTATGTCTTTCTCTCAACAAGGCGCTCGTGCCATCTGCATTCTTTCTGCAAATGGCACAATCTCAAATGTTACACTTCGTCAATCTACTTCTTCTGGTGGTACCCTAACATATGAGGTATTAAATTTTGTCTTCATTTAATGTATATGCAACTTGTTGGATTTCAGTACTTTGATAACCAATGATTTTAGAACTCACTGACTGGTGTATATACCTGGAGTAGCGCCTACACCTCCTTATCATTTGTACAAGAAGAATAAACAAATTTAACTTGAACAGTACAACTGTAGTTTCAACAATTGTAAGTTGTAAGTTCTCCGAACAAAGTTAGTTAAGAATATGGGATGCATAACAATCTGTATAACAGCCTCTCTCTACTAGCATAGCAACCTGTATAGAAAGCATCTGTGGAAATTGTCAGGCGAGTGAAAATAGATTCTTTTCAATTTGCAACATCCTTGAATGGGGATTGGTAGGCTGGCTAGTCTTCTGCTGCTATGCCCAGCAGTCATAAGGTTCTATTCTTTGAATTGGTTAAATGTAGTTTAAGCTGTTATTTGGGAATTGGGAATTATTGTTCTAACTCAAACAGATCAACGAACTCAAATCATTGTTTGGATTCCAGAGCATGTACTTCTAGGTATTGTTGTCTGTTATCTAGCCTTTGATGTCCCCGATAGTTGTTACATGCTGGACTTAAAAAGGCATCTAGAATTTATTTGGCATGCTAATTACTAAGCCACCACTTTAAAGTTTTAGGCAATTAGCAGTTTCAAGAGATTTAAGTATTAAGACACTATCAACCGATCTTTTTCAGGGCTGTTTTGAGATACTTTCCTTATCTGGATCATTTATGCCTACTGAGAATGAAGGAACAAAGAGCAGATCTGGTGGAATGAGTGTCTCTTTGGCAGGTCCAGATGGACGTGTTGTGGGGGGAGGATTAGCTGGTTTGTTAGTAGCTGCTGGCCCAGTTCAGGTTTCCACTTATAAAGTGATTTGATATTATTTAATTCTAATAAATTACAACTGTATGCTTCCCTTCTTTTCTTGATTTTTGAATTGAAAAATTGAACACTTCAAGCTTCACTAAGCTTAGAACATGATGAAAATCTGAGAAGATGATATAATGATCATCTTTCAAGAAAAGACACTGCTTTTATGTGATTTTGCAGTCATTCTCCTGGATCACTTGAACTATTGTTAGATTTCACTGTTTTAATGTTCATCTTCTCAACTTCTTCGCTTGCACCAGGTTGTAGTGGGTAGTTTTCTCCCAGGTCACCGACAGGAGCATAAGCACAAGAAACAAAGAATTGGCCCTTCACCAGTTGTTCCTTCTGTCACTGTTATCACTGCTGAAGAATTGAAGGCTAGCTATGCCGGAGTAAAGCCGATTCCTGTACCTGATGCATCTGTCCATGGAGACAATTCGGGTCCTATTAACCGCTTTCAGGCCTTTAGGGACCCTGCTACTGACAGTACATCTTCTTCACCTGAAGATGGGAAGTCAAACTGTGACACATCTAGCTGACAGAACACATACATGCCGGTTTATCAATGTCATGCTGCTGCAACGATATCAGGCTTGAACTTATTAGCATTCAATCAAAGAATTAGGGTTAAACTCCGAATGGATTTTAACTGACAATTGTACTCTTCTTCCATAGGTTTAGGTGGGACCTTATGTTGTTAGATCAGTCTGTGGCCGTGTTATGATGTAATTTTTGTAGTGTGAAGGGTTATTGTAGTAGCATTTTAGGTGTAATGATCCTGGTGTGTCACTCTTCTGATTGAGTACTTTCATAAATGAACGAACTTGAGTTGAGGATATTGTGTTTATATTGTGTTTCTGAATTACATGGATTGCAGATTTCATAGAATTCAGAATTCAAGGCATTGCATTCTTCATTTTGATCATAATCTGCAACCTTGAGCATCCATTTGTATGTCCTTGACCCATGTCAGGGGTTCGAGTACGGCTATTCTAACTTTCTGGTAGACTTTCCAGTTCGGTGAACATCTCTACTGTTACTTTTCATATGCCCCTAATGGCGGCAGATACAAAAGAATGTACACAGGCTCACATTCCAGAACAGAAAAGTACACTCTTAATACCAGGAGCTGTCTCATTTGTGTTTAATACAAAACAGTGCTCTGTTCTACAGAAAATTACACCCTTAATACCATGTACTGTCTCGTTTGTGTTCAATACAAAACACTGTTCTGTTCTAACATGTTATAACAAACTCTCCAAAAGCATTAGGAGCTCGGCATCTCTTATCTGGGATTACTTCCACGCTCAACCTGAAGTCCTCAACTAGTTCTGCTCTCCAACCTCTATTAACTTTCTCGATGAACTCATCAACCCTTCTCCTTAATTCATCATGTGCATCTCCATTGTCAACTTCCCCGTTGCTGGTAGTCCGAGTCTCCGGGGCTTTGGATAATATAGCAGCCTTGCTCGACACTTTGTTCACGTTCGTGCATGTGTAGGTGACCATTGGCACTGAAACAGGAATCTCACTTTCTTGATCCAAGTCAGGGCCAGATTTTGAGCCAATGAAGATCACGAGTATAATCAAATTACAACAGCAGAAGATGAACAGGGAGTTGGAAACAGCCTGGGTGATCAATTCCAGAGTAGAATCCAACATGGTTGTGAGGGCTCTGAGAATCAATAGAGAAAAAGGTGATGCTAGATGATGCTGAATTGACAGGATTGTACGTTTTTGAGCCTTTTTAAAGCATGTTATAGGAGGGAACAAGTGTGGAAGGGACGCTTTTTGCAGGAGAAGCCATAGAATACAAGGGGAGGTGTATGACGAAAGCTATGGAGAACAAGGTTAGTTTATGTTATTGTTTAATGATTGACCAACCACATCCATGGGAATTGGGAAGCTTCTTGCCCAATTATAGATGTGGGTCTTCTACCGAATGAATAAATTAGTAAAGGGCTCCTCATACCAGACAAGAACCTCACATGGAACCATCTCACTTGTACATCCATTATATGTCATCATATTGACATCATATCACATTAAAGATAGCAATGATCAAGGTATCAGGTCCGGCTCAGAATCTGATTTAGCCTAAATCAAATCCGACTTTTTATCCAAAATTCAATCAGGCTTGAGTCCTTTTTGCCAAGAGGAGAACTAACTTCAGGACGAATTCAGGCATAATGAAGGATGACAAATGTCTAGAATTGCACATTCCCTTGCATTGACTTTTGGTGGCCTCAAAAAATTGAACCCTGTTTTCGATCATTCAGAGGGGCATTCATTGAACAGTATTAGATTCTCTACTCGCCAACTCACTCCGTTGTTAGAAATGTGTAGTTTGATAAGAAAAGTTTATGACTTCACCAGCTTGATCACAATACTTAGGGAAAAGGACAGTGCTTCCCAAAACAGAGTAACATATATAGTCAAAATTCTTCAACAAAACAGGTTAGAATGCCAGTGAATCACCTCTTCCTTTTGTTATTTCCTGCAGTACCACTTTTGTTGAAGCTTCTAATTTCATTAGTAGTCTCTGCTGTGTTCTGTTTCTTCAAACCTTTTCTACCGCCGAATCCAAACTTTGAGTTCCTTTTATCTCTTTTCATCTGTTTCTTTTCCATTTGTTTCTTCCTAAACTGTCCTGTTTTTCCCCCAGACCGATCTCCTGAAGCCACTCCTGGCCTCTTCTTCCTAGACCTTTCAAATACTTTCCCATCTTTAAAAGCAAAATCCATCTCACCATCTTTTTCATTCCCAGCAAACCCAGTTTGTTGTCTAGTTTTCCTCCACTTCTTAACAGATTCAATCTCCATCTTTTTCTGCATAGCCCTCTCTTTCAGCTTCTAGGCTTGAACCTCCTTAGCTATTCTTTCGTCTTCTCTAGCCTTCTTCCTCTCCTCAGCCTCCTCAATGTTTCTCTTCTCCGCCAAAAGCCGACTCTTAACTTTCTCCATACGCACGTCTGATTTCACCATCTCCGTATAATGATCAGCAGGCCTGCGGAAAGGAAGCCCCATTGATTCAAGCTGCTCAAACGCCTTCCTTGCTCCTTCCAATGCTTGTACATAGAACGCAAGCTCTCTGACCAGATCATCATTCACATCCACTTCTTGCTCTTTGTTAAGGAAAATGCCATCAAATTAGATGTCGGTTGAATTTAATAATCTAAAAATTAGTTAATATAGGCAAAATAAAATGGGATAGAACACAAAAATTTACATGATTCGATCAATATGACCTACGTCCACAGTCGAAAAGTGAGCAATTTTACTAATATGTGGAAATTTACAAAACAGTACAAAGAGGTTTAATAAATTTCTCTAAAAGAGAAATGAAAGAAGAAGGAATGATGATTTTGTGTTTTTTAGTGCTAATTGTGAAGCCTCAACATGTCCTCTATTTATAGCAACATTGTAGAGCATTCATCCAAGCTCAATTATGTACAATTTTTGAGTCTTCATGATCTTTGCACAGGAAAAATCCATGCCAAAGCATGTTTGAAGACTTTTGGCCAAGCATGGCCAAAAGAGTTTTCCTTGGCCAACAATTTTTGGGTGTATTTCTTGAAACATAAAAATGATGTTTTCTTAACCTTTAAACAATGAAAAGTTTTGGTTGAAAAGTAGAATATATGGTAATTACTGAGGCTAACAAAGAAGCATTATGATTGAAAGGTTTATTTGGCGAGTTATCCCTTCATTAAGGGATTACTACTGTTTATTGTGACAGTCAAAATGCTATTCATTTAACGAAAGATCAAATGTATCATGAGAGGACGAAGTATATTGATGTGAATTATCATTTCATTCGGGATACTATTGCAGAGAAAAAGATCCTTATTCAGAAGATCAACACTAAAGACAATCCTAATGACATGTTTACGAAAATTCTTCCAGTTTACAAGTTCAAGCGGTACTTGAACTTGATTGACGTTTATAGTTGATGATATAGCCCTTTTGGGACATTATCGGAAGAGATGAATCATATCACTAATTATTCGAGACCAAATCAAAGTGGAGATTTATTGCATGCCTTAGCCCCTCAAGAGTCACAAATTATTGGCCAAGAAAGACTCTTTTGGCCATGCTTGGCCAACCAAGAAAGACTCTTTTGGCAATGCTTGGCCAAAAATCTTCAAGCATGCTTTAGTATGAATTTTTCCTACGCGAAGATCACAAAGAGTTTGAAAATTTAACATAATTGAGCTTGGACGAATGCTTTAAAATGTTGCTATAAATAGAGGAAATGTTGAGGCTTTAGAATTAGCACCAAAAACACAAAATCAGCATTCCTTCTTTCTTCTTTCATCTCTCTTTTAGAAAAATTTATTAAACCTATTTGTACGTTATGTAAATTTCCACATATTAGTAAAATTGCTCACCTTCTGGCTGTGGTCGTAGGTCACATTGACCGAACCACTTAAATAACCCAAAAATTAGTAACGAAAATAAATATAAGCAAAACAAAATGGGACAGAACACAATGATTTACGTGATTCGATCAATGTGACCTACATCCACGGCCGAAAGGTGACCAATTTTACTAATATGTGAAAATTTACAAAACGTACAAAAAAGTTTAATAAATTTCTCTAAAAGAGAAATGAAAGATGAAGGAAGGAATGTTGGTTTTGCGTTTTTGGTGCTATTTATAGCAACATTTTAGAGCATTCTTCCAAGCTCAATTTTGTCAAATTTTCAAACACTCCGTAATCTTCCCGCAGAAAAAATCCATGTCAAAGCATGCTTAAAGACTTTTGGCCAAACATGGTCAAAAGAGTCTTCCATGGCTAACAATTTGTGACTCTGAAGGGACCAAGGCATGCAACAAATCTCCACCTTAACGTGATCCTGAACAATTAGTGATCTGTTTCACTTTCTCCGACAATGCTCCAAAAGGGCTATATCACCCATTATAAATGCCAATTAGGTCCAAGCATTGTTTGAACTTGTAAAGTAGAAGAACCTTCGTAAACATGTCAGCAGGATTATCCTTAGTGTTGATCTTCTGAATAAGAACCTTCTTCTCTGCAATAGTATCCCATCATTTTTTGATACTTCACAACATTATGCTTCATCCTCTCATGATACATCTGGTCTTTCGTCAAATGAATAGTACTCTGACTGTCCTAATAAACAATAGTAACCCCTTGATAAAGGGATAATTCGACAAATAAACCTCTCAACCATAATGCTTCTTTGATAGCCTCAACAACTGTCATATATTTTACTTTTCAATCAATACTTTTCATTGCTTAAAAGTTAAGAAAAAATCAGTTTTATGTTTCAATAAATACACCCAAAACATCATTTGACTCTTCCTTTTGTTATTTCCTGCAATACCACTTTTGTTGAAGCCTCTAATTTCATTAGTAGTCTTTGCTGTGTTTTATTTCTTCAAACCCTTTCTTCCGCCGAATCCAAACTTTTGAGGTCCTTTTATCTCTTTTCAACTGTTTCTTTTCCATTTGTTTCTTCCTAAAATGTCCTGTTTTTCCCCTAGACCGATTTCTTGGAGCCACTCCTGGCCTCTTCTTCCCAGACCTTTCAAATACTTTCCCATCTTCAAAAGCAAAATCCATCTCACAATCTTTTTCATTTCCAGCAAACCCAGTTTGTTGTCTAGTTTTATTCCACTTCTTAACAGATTCAATCTCCATCTTTTTCTGCATAGCCCTCTCTTTCAGCTTCTGGGCCTGAACCTCCTTAGCTATTCTTTTGGTTTCTCTAGCCTTCTTCCTCTCCTCAGCCTCCTCAATGTTTCTCTTCTCAGCCAAAAGCCGACTCTTAACTTTCTCCATATGCACGTCTGATTTCACCACCTCCGCATAATAATCAACAGGCCTGAGGAAATGAAGCCCCGTTGATTCAAGCTGCTCAAACGCCTTCCTTGCTCCTTCCAATGCCTGTGTATAGAACGCAAGCTCTCTGACCAGATCATCATTCACATCAACTTCTTGCTCTTGACCAATATCAATGAAAGCTTGTGGATCCAACCCACATTTTCCAGCCAACTAATGTCCTGAAGCTTGTCATTAAGAGCATCCCTATTGTATACAGCATTGGCTTGGGGTGCAGCCAACTTCACATCTTCTTCCTCTGATTCTGACTCAGATTCATATTCCTCTTCTCTGAGATCATTGACCCCATTATTCTTCATTTGCTCATCATCCATGGTTAAATCATCACTAGCCATGCCACTCAAATACACCTATAAAAGTTGCATGAAATAACGAGTAGGTATATCCCACCATAACTACAACAAATTGCTAACTTCTTCATAAGGAAAATCAATAATTACACCAGCAATGTACAAGAAAGAGAACAAATTGCGTCGAAATTTATACAACCCAATTCCCTATTAAACCAAATTCCTTTGTTTTAGATGATATCACTTGGCTCCATGCTCCTAACATAAATCCACCACAACTGAGAAACAAACAAAAAAGAAAGAAAAAAAATTGCCAGCACTTAGTCGCAGGATTTGAAATGATTGGAAAATTGCAGAACTAAAGCTTAGGTTGTTGTATATTCGTGTTTTCTGGAATGTTGATTCCACAAAATAAACGAAATTGAAACGTATGATTGATCAAATAAATCCTACAAGCAACATCTCTGCTGGGTATTTCTCAAAAAAAAAAAAAATCTCTGCTGGGTGACCAAATATGGCAGACAAGCAAAGAACAATAAGAAAGAATACATAAGCTTCAATTGCGAAACACATAAAGCGACGATACAAGCATACCAGAGATATGTCGAGTCGAAAGGAAGGTAATAAGGTTACGATGTGTTTAGGGTTTATGGCTTACGAAAATCGAATTCAGGGTTTTAGATTACCATTTGGTGAGAAGGGAAGGAGAAAAAGGTCAAAAGTCAAAACTTCTAGTCTACTAGTCGGAAGATGTTGACAGTATCCAATGGGCCTAACGGTTTTTAGTGGACTTTGGGCCTATATAATACCAACTAGTCAAATAACTGATTTTATCAAAAATTAGAAATATAATAATAGCTAAAAAATAAATAAGACACTTAAATGGGACAATTAGCTCATTTTTTTATTTTAATTCTTATTTTTAAAATTAGATTATACAGAAAAACCCTTGAAATAATTGATAAGATTGCTCTGTTATAATTATAAGTTCACGGTTTCAAGTAACAAAAAATCAGAAATAATTTCAATGTAAAATATAAAAGAAAGTTTGCGCATATCAATTACTCTCCTATCTTTAGGGTAAATTTAGTTAGGAATTTATTAATATAATATAATATTATTCCATCATTTGGGTGAAAGGTTTATAATAAAATGAAATTAGATGAGATGAAAGAAGAGAGTTTTATATTACATCTCATTCTATTCTGAATAGTAAAAATGAAAAACTTTCAATTTGGAGAATTTAGGATAAAATGTAAAATAAACACTATATTACATTATAAACCCTTCATTCAAACAACATTTCATTATATTACAAAATGAATCATTCCATCTCTCTCAAACAATAATTCTCTAATATTACATCTATTTACATTTCATTCTATTATAAATCGATCCATTATATTATTACATGATATTATTTTGATAACAAAATAATATATAATTATAAGCAATAGTTTACAACATATGAGAACAGAAATTTGAAAAAAAAATCAAAGAAGCTTCCAATACATGGATTGTTCATACATCGATTATAAAGACTCGAGCTTTCTACCAAAACTTCCGTTCATTCAATATCCATCTCAACAGTCTTGAGCAGAAATGAGATGGAAATGATGAACTTTCACAAGTTAATCGACAAACAAGAGTGGCTTGTAAGATTCAAGTCTCCTGAGCCATAACAAGGTTTTCCAGCACCAACCTGGCGATCAGCGTACATTCACCAACTCAACATCAAACACGAGCCACGAATTTGGCGGTATCTTCTTACCAGCCCCTTCAGATCCATAGCTGCACAAGTTATGATGGAAGGAGGAGAATTACAACAGGTAATTCCAACTTGTACTAGAGATATTGAAATAAGAAGGTGACAAAAAGTATCACAAACGATTTTATGGAAGATGTGAGCAAGAAACAACAGCAACTACTTACCCCATTGATGGCGGTATTGTCAACCTTCTTTTGTCCCCAATTCGCATGCCTACGAATGAAACGAGAACCAAAAGGAATTAGATTCAAAAAAAGCTCAATGCAACTGAAAAGAGATTCCAGTTGGTACGAGTGATCACCATTAACTCCAACATCCCATCCCTTTATAACTTGTCCTACACCTGCAATCCAAAAGAAAAAGAGTTACTGTAGTTAGAATCAGATTTTCTATTTATCTGAACCATGGGATGAAGGATTCACTCTGTACCTAGACAGAACTTAAAAGGTGCTCTTCCCACATTCGAGTCAAATATTTGGCCATTCTTCTTTAGTTTGCCAATATACCGCACACTGACCTGAAAACAAACAAAGTTCTTTTATTTCAAATGTTGGTCCATATACATTTAGCAAATTACTGACACGGAAAATCCAAATGAATGTAGACTGGATTGAGGTGTATATCAAATGCTGATTCAATTGCTATATGCTGTACTATGTAAAAATTTCAGAGAAATCCTTATGTGATAATGAAACCATAGTCTGAAAGATTGCAGATTTAGTGGAAAGCAAGTTACCTGACTTCCTGGGGAAGCTCTCTTACCATTTGGCTTGCCCATTGCCAACTCCTCAATAATCAATCCATTTGCAAAAGATCTAACTTTGGAGAACTTGGATGAAACCTTTTGATCTTCAGATTCTAAAGAAGAATTTGCCTTACCTCCAATAGCTGTTGCAGGTTGAACCTTGTTTGTCCCCTTTTCATCCTGGGCCTTCTTCTTCTTGTTTTTCTTCTTCTTTTTCTTATCAGAAGATTTTTCATCTTCATCAACATCAAGGGCACTGCACATAGATTTAGTAATAAGGTATGTAAGCCTATGCATGCACGCAAACAGAGGAATCGTTGTGATCCTTATTAGAAAATGGATCGACATGTGAGTTTGTTGGGTGCATACATGCATATGCACAAAATTGAACACAGCTTAGCTCACCTTTGACCATTTTCATTTCCATCTAGAGCATCTTGCTTATTCACCTCCCCAGGCTGGGTTTCACTATTTGGAAGCTCGTTAATTTTGTCATTATCATCCATTTCATAATTATTTGCTTCTTTGGCCTTCTCTTTTTGTTTCTTCTTTTTCTTCTTTTTCTTCCTAAGATCAGATTCACAAACCAAAGCAGCAAATTTGTACAACAATGACAAAAGTTAGGCTGGCTTCCTAAATTGCAATTAGTGTCAACAACTGGGCACCACCAAAATGCCCCCTAAACTAGCTTCCCTATCACCAAACAGAAATAAAAATAAATAAGCTAGTCTCACAGGAATTTACTACCTTACCTTTCTGTTTCAACATCTTGGTCAGCATTTTCAACCTTTCTTTTTCTGGCTGTAACATCTTCAGTATTGTTGCTCACCTTTTTCTTGGATTCCTTGGCTGGTTTGTTACCTCTCTGTTCACCCTGTTCTGCTAGGGACTCCTGAATCATAGTTTCACTCTTTTGAGACATAGAAATTGGAAAGCCATACTCATCTTCGCTTTCCAAAACAGATGTATCATTGGGCCTCTTGACAACAACTTGCCTCTGGGAGTTATCCTGGTTCTCCAAGACACTTGAATTTTTTTGCTTGGAAAATTTAGATGGACCATTTGCATTTGGAAGTTTATCATCATCCGTTATCTCCTCAATCACAACTGAATTATGAGAAATTGTTAATGTGAAAAAATGTTTTTAGTCAATAGCATCGTGAATATAAAATCAAAATCTCCTTTCGGTGTGAAATAATAAGTATATGTCGCTTTATGTGATTTTGGTGACAATAGATATCGAAAATGTGGGTATACAATCTTAAACAATTCTACTAGAATGTGCATGATCCTTTATCTTCAGTTACCGAGCGTTCAAGAGAGAGTTAGTTTCCAGACTTTCTGCAATGTAATGAAATATTCATCTTTCTCCAATTTCTATATAGTTACAAAAAGATAGGAGATAGGTGACCAAAGTTACCAACTTCTTTTATAAGAACATGACAAACAAATTTAGGAATACCTCTACTATTTGGAACAGGCGAGCATTGAAACATTTCAAGATCGTCGTCTTCGTCGTCGTCATCATGAAGAATGAAGTCATCACCATAGTCATATTCACTGGATTCATATGCTTCCGAGTCTGTCTCAGCAATATCCTCTCCAGACTCACTTAATTGTCGTAGTAAGAAGCAATTTTTAAACAAAATCAAGTAAATAGTTACATAATATCAGTAAGAACTACACGCATTTAATTCTATGGGAGCGAAAAGGTATGACAAACGAAATAAAATTATAACAGTAAAGATACGAATCATATTCATCTGGAAGATGATCTCCTTCATCAGACACAAAATAACCAGAGAGATGAATGCTCCGTGGACCGATCACAGAAAAAGCTACTAGCTCATCCTCAAATTCAAGATTTAAAGAGCAAGACTCAAGTCTATCAGGTAACAATGAGCACAGGAAAATCGGAGTCTTATGCCCGACAGAACACTGGAGTATGGTCCTATCTTTTGAGGAACCAAGACCTAAAGTCGCCTGAATTATATAACAAAGTAAACATTCAGAAGCTCAAATAGCAAACGTAGAAATTGCCCAACTATTCAACCGCAATAACTATGAACTAGAGCAATTGAAAAGACGTACTTGAGTAACGTAAAGCCTTCCCTTTACATTGTCGGAATGAAAAGGGTGTGGCTTGCCCGGTTTAGCCTCCATTCCTAATAGCAGGAAGCAACATTTCGCACTCAAATCAAATTATAAATTTCTAAACAGTCCAATGCAAATCCACGAAAGGGCATTGGTCAGAGTACTTACCCCAAAACCCCATTTTCGCTCTCTTGTTAGAACTTGGAAAAAGATTAGCCTTTTGTTCCTAAAACCCTAGCTCTGTCTTTCTCCGTCAACCGAGGGACAGAAAGCCCATGCTAACGATTGACACGTGGCAGTAAGGATACTTCTTTGGGCCCAATGGGCCTGTCTAGATAAATTTAGATGGGCTAATTAAGGATAATTAACTAAGGCCCAAATCTTGATTATGATGGGAGAATCAATTAATCAAATAATTAGGGACTACAATAAGCCAGTCCCATCAATTTTTTTAAATAATTTTTTAAAATCAAATGTATAACATAACATTTTTTTAATTGAATCCGAACTTGAACATAACATTTTTTTAATTGAATCCGAACTTGAATTATCTAAGGTTAGGTCTATTCAGACTCGATTCTTTGCTTAAAATAATTAGACCTCAAGTCAACCTGAGCCTAAGTCATAAATTGGTTCATTGAAAACACTTGAATTTTGTAATTAAGAAAAATGAAATTACTTGCTAAGCGAGTCGAGATACTGACTTGCTTAGTCTTATACTTTTTGTGCCCCTTGGTCAGTTTCACTCCTCGTACCCTATCATTCTAAGTACTAAGCTCTAGCTTGCACTACTTCTCTAGCTATCGAAAAAAGTATGGAGCTATTACGCGACCACATTGGCCGCCCATTGCTATCCCTACAAATAATCACACATGACTTATAATGGAATTTGAGGCACAATACTTTTTATTATGTTTCAAATATTTGAAACACATGCCAATGTTGGTTATATTATGAGAAAGTACTTGTTTGTTAGGTATAAAATTAAAGGGATTTTAGTGAAAAAAATAGTTGTTAACTAAATTAAAATTTTGATAATCATATTAAATATTTATTATCTATCTTTACAAATTTTAATTCAGATTAATTATATTAACTATTTTATTATTTCAATCATTATATTTTTTAAATTGATATTATCTATCTATTATATAATATTACTATTTTTATATATTTATTTATACATATTTATTTTATTCTTATCTTTTGTTTATTCATATTATTATTTAATATACATATGCATATATGTTTTATATGGATCTATCGGAAATAACATCTCTATCAGTCAAGAATAAGACTGCTTACTATTGAACCTTTTTAGAATTCGCATTGTTGTTGTTGTATAAATTATAACTCTAAAAAAGTTAAATTTAATCTTAATGTATTTAACCTTTCAAGCATTATACAAATAAAAATTTAAATGTGTATTAGAATTATTAAAATTAATAAACTCAATTAATGATTACAATGTCATAAGTTATTACAAATTTGACTTGAACATTTTGGCTTTGGTAACTTAAACCTTTTCCTTAATCCTTAGTTGACTTAGTTAACCTCTCCTAGTAAATGCATCATTATCACAAGTAAAAGGGGCAACCACTTTACCAAACGCATATAAAGTAGAAATTAGCCATCATCATTTGAGACTGTGAGTACTAATTACTCAACTCAACCAATTCCATAGGCTAATTACTGAGTTAATATTAGTATTAATTATAATACACTAAGGCTAATTACTCACTATTTTTCTGTCATATTTACATGTGAATCTACCGGAAACAGTCTCTTTAGTACGTAGGAGTAAGGTTGCGTATTATCAGACCTCCCTAGACCTCGCTTCACTGTGATATTTTGGACTGGGTGTGATGATAATAATGACATTAGAAAATAATAAAGTTTTATTGTTTAATTAAAATTCTAGAAAGTCTAACTAAAATTAAATTTCATCTAGGCTATATTTTCCTTGAAATTGAAGTTTAATATTAAAATAAATATTGTATACTAATTATGTTTATTATAAAAGTATAAAATAATTTAATTTTCTTATTTAATTGAGATATTAAATTAAATTATTAATTTGTTTGAATTTGTACTTTATTAATAAAATTATATTATTTTTTAAATAAAAAATGTTAAAATTTTGATTTTAATTTCAAAATCCAAACTCAAACCCAATTCTTATTTTTTTGCAATAAAATAATAAACAAAGACTGAATTTATTATTATTATCTTATTAATAATTATTATTATCATTATTTAGAAAAGTATTGGGTAGGGCCCGCCCTTGTCTCTCCGTAATGTCATGCATATAGTCTCTTCATAGACCTCTGCTACACGATCCTCTACTCTACGTACTGTTCTCACATTCAGTTTCTCCGTTCAACTCTTCTCTCCGGCCATGTTTCCGGCATGATATTCCGGCAACAAACCCGGCTTCCCCTTCCGGCCACCACCAAAATTAAGAACCCGATACCATTTTAGCTGATCACTTGTCACCGAAGGGAGCTTACTTCGGTTAAAGTAGATGTGAAACAGGTCAGTTTACTTGTATAGCTTGGGTAAATGGCATCTACAAGTTCGACGCCGACTGATCCTTCATCTTCTGTGCCGGAGGACCCTGCGATCAAGGCCGTGAACAGACGATATGAAGGGTTGATGACCATTAGAACAAAGGCGATCAAAGGGAAAGGAGCATGGTACTGGGCTCATTTGGAGCCAGTTCTAATAAAGCATCCAGACACGGACCTTCCAAAAGCTGTTAAGCTCAAGTGTCTACTGTGCGACGCCGTGTTTTCTGCTTCAAACCCGTCAAGAACAGCCTCCGAGCATCTCAAACGAGGGGCGTGTTCAAATTTCGTCTCTCTTGGGAAGCTTAATTCAACATTTTCTCCTTTGCCCATATCATCTTTACCGTCTCCTGGTTCACTTAATCATCGGAAGCGAAGCTCTCATGGTCATATGGCAACTCCTTTAAATTCTGTTGCTTTAGTTGAGCCATCTCGGGTGTGTAATGAACTCGGTTACTCTAATGCCGTGTCAACACAACAGCATCACTTGGTGTTATCTGGTGGTAAAGAGGATTTGGGTGCATTAGCCATGTTGGAAGATAGCGTTAAGAAGCTTAAGAGTCCAAAAGCTTCACCTGGGCCTTCATTGAGCAAGAATCAAATTGATTCTGCACTTGAGTTATTGACTGATTGGTACTATGAGGTTTTTGGGTCTGTGTCCTTTTCAAGTCTTAAGCATCCAAAATTTCGAGCTTTCCTCAATCAAGTAGGCTTGCCTACTCTTTCAAGAAGGGACCTGTGTGGTGCTAGGCTCGATAACAGGTTCCATGAGGCAAAGATGGATGCAGAAGCTAGAATTAGAGATGCTCCATTTTTCCAATTTGCCTGTAATGGTTGGAAGTCAAAGAACTGTTGTGGTGGAGAAGAGAAATTGGTTAAGTTTAGTATTAATCTACCAAATGGGACTGCTGTGTACCAGAAGGCAGTATTGGTTGGGGGATCATTATCATCAAAACATGCAGAGGAGATTATGTGGGAGGCAGTGACTGGAGCTTGTGGGAATAATTTTCAGAGATGCGTAGGGGTTATTGCTGATAAGTATAAGGCCAAGGCGCTCAGAAATTTGGAGAATCAATATCAGTGGATGGTGAATCTCTCTTGTCAGGTTCTGGGATTTATCAGTTTGATCAATGATTTTAGCAAGGAGCTTCCTCTCTTCAAGACTGTTACTGAGAATTGCTTCAAAGTTGCCAATTTCGTAAATAACAAGTCTCAAATCAGCAGTAGCTTCCAAAAGATAAGGATGCAGGAGCTTGAGTGTTCTGGGTTGCTTCGAGTTCCTTTAAGAAAATGTGATTGCAGAAAGGATTTTTTGCCAGTTTATCTTATGTTGGAAGATATATTGAGCTGTGCATGCGTGCTCCAGACCGTTGCTTTAGAAGAATCATATAAGCTGATAAGTTCAGAAGATTCTGTTGCCAAGGAAGTTGCTGGGCTGATTCAAAATGATGGATTCTGGAATGAGTTGGAGGCGGTTTACACATTAGTAAAACTCATAAAAGATATGGCTCGAGAGATTGAAGTTGAGAGACCATTGATAGGACAGTGCCTGCCCCTGTGGGAGGAGTTGAAAGCAAAAGTGAAAGATTGGTGTGCTCGATTCCATATTGGTGAAGGACCTGTGGAGAAGATAGTTGAGAAGAGACTCAGAAAGAACTATCACCCTGCATGGTCTGCTGCGTTTATACTTGACCCTCTTTATTTGGTGAGGAACACTAGCGGAAAGTACCTTCCACCGTTTAAGTGCTTGACACAAGAACAGGAAAAGGATGTCGATAAACTCATACAACGGCTTGTTTCAAGGGAAGAGGCTCATGTTGCTTTGATGGAGCTAATGAAATGGAGATCAGATGGACTAGATCCTTTATATGCACAGGCTGTTCAGGTTAAACAGCGAGACCCTTCAAGTGGAAAGATGAAAGTTGCAAACCCACAAGGTAGCAGATTAGTTTGGGAAACTTGTCTTAATGAGTACAAAACATTAGGTAAGGTTGCGGTGAGACTTGTCTTCCTCCATGCAACCTCATGCGGATTTAAGTGCCATTCAAATTTGCTGAAATGGACTTGTATCAATAGACACTCAAGGTTGGGACTTGAAAGAGCTCAGAAGATGATGTTTGTTGCAGCTCATGCCAAGCAACAAAGGCTGGATTTTTCAGATGAAGAAGAAAAGGACGGAGAGTTCTTGCGCATGAATTGCTGTGAAGATGATGTTCTCAACCAGGTCTTCTCAGATGTCTCACCTGTGTAACGTTTTGTTTTAACACTTGAGATTTGTTAACTTCCTTCTTTGTTAGTATTTTCAAGAAAATTAAACAATGTATCAGTAAACCAGTTAGCTGCTTGACACGAATGAATTCTTTATCTCTGACCCAGATGAGGGCTTTTGGTTTTAAATATCTTGTAATCTTCCTCTTTCTCCATATCTACTGTTCAAGCAATGCTTGTCAAATCAGGTAAGATGGAACTTCAACTTCCAACATCAGAATTGAAATTTGAAGTTGTGCAGGATTGTCACTAAGCTTTTTATGATTGCTAAAAACTCCTGAGCAAGAAGAGCTGATCACACACAATGGCTGAGAAGTTGTAGCAGAACAGGGTCTGATGGACTCTCTAGGTGCTTACATGTTGGCAAGCCCTTATGACTTAAGTTTCACCCGAAACCGCAAAAGATCAAGTGACAAACTCGATTCAAGTGACGTTTACAGACCTAACAAACTCAGTAACACTTGAAACATATTCGTGCACTTGATGCTGTTTCACCAAGCTACTCCTGCTGGAACAACTTCTGCCATTAATGGCTTGTGTTACAGTGCATGTACAGGCAGCTTTCGAACTTAGGTTCTGCATTAGCAGTGTAAACACTGCAGTACAGTGCGTTGATTGCTTGCCTAAAATCTTCAAATCAGGCAAAAGTGAAGCTGTACCGAGATGGTACAAAATGCAAGAAACTAAGACACAGAAAAGTGAAATGTGGAGGCCAGAATAGCAGCAGATGGGGTCGTTGGTTGGTTGGATATCGTTTTCCTATTGCAGCAAAAAAGGTGTGCGGTGGTCTTGGAGTAGCGTCTCCCTTTATGTCAAACATTTAGAGGACAATCATGGTAGACTTTGAAATCATCCCATTATTTCATCTGACAAAGCAAGTTGAATTTTGGAGCTCCCTTTCTTTCTTTCCTTCTCACTTATGGCTAGACCTATACCCTCCACCTTCATCACATGAAAATAGAGAAAAAGTAATATTTTAAAATCTATCATCATTGTCATTATTATCGACACAAGCAGTCCGAAGTTCTATAATAAAGCAAAATTTAGGAAGTCTGACAATACGCAACCTTATCCTTATATAATAGAGAGATTATTTTCGGTAGATCCACATACAGATAAGATAATAAAAGAATGATACAGATTAAAGAGTAGTAAATAAAATTACAATAAATACAAAAATAAAATATAACCAAAAGATATACCTGATATGGTGTCTAGATCTGCTAGTATCTGATAAGCTGCAAAGTTCGGCTTTTCTCGTCTTTAGTTAAGCTAGGAGCCCTCGCTCAGAAACGCTAAATACATGATAAATCCTACTGTTTTAGATGGTCTCGCAGGCTCTTTCCTCATACACGTATCTTAAAAATTCAAGTTATAGGCCCGACAGCCTTGCCCAAGACTTTCAATGAGAAAAGACAAAAAAGATATTGAATTGGGCGTCCTACTTGGTAATTATATAGCGCGAGCTTTAAAGTAAACATCTCCTAATAACTAAGTACTCACCTTAACAATCTCATGAATTTATTCTGATGGCACGTTGCCTCTCTTCCTCTTGTTTTAGATAACAAGTGTATTTCATCGTTCAGCTCGCGTTGAATCACCTTATTACTTTTTTTACCAAATTATGGCTACGGGCTCTGAAGAAGATACTTTAGTGGCTGAGATGTATCAGCGATTGAATGTTGAAGAAAATGAGGGTATTCTGGAATACGCAGATGAACCAGAAAACGATGATCAACGATCTCAAGGAACTGAATGGCAGCACTGTGTGATAGGGCGACTGATAACAGAGAGAATAATCAATTTCCCAATCTTCAAACATAGCCAGTATATGGCGTCTAGTTAAAGACATGATGATCAAAGATCTGGGAAATAATGTTTTTATTTTCCAGTTTTTTCACTCTCTTGACATGGACAGAGTATTACGAAATGGTCCATGGAATTACCAACAACAAATTCTTCTGCTACGACATTTACAACCTACTGAGAATCCTAGACAAGTGGAACTGGTGAAATTAGACTTATGGGTTCAAATACATAACATTCCTAGCGGATTTATGTCTGAAAGACTTGCTGTTGATGCGGGCAATTATCTCGGGGAATACCTATAATCGGACTCAAGGAATTTCTCACCAATCTGGCGAGTCTTTATGAGAGTTCAGGTGAAGATGGATATCCGACAACCTCTTCAGCGGAAATTTTTTGTCAAACGGCCACAAGGGGAGAAAATCTGCTTGACCTTTAAGTATGAACGACTCAACACTTTCTGCTATTTCTGTGACATTGTAGGACACACGGATCGCTTTTGTCGTCTTCTCTATGAACATCCCCAAATCCCTCGTGAGAAATTTGCATATGACGCAAGGCTGAAAGCATAATCTAAAAAAACAACCCAGATCGGTGCACGATGGTTAAGATCTGAAAACAACTTATCGGAGGAGTTAACGGACAATTACCCAGAGGTTCCGGTGACCGTTAAACACAATCCGGGGGTAGCTACCAATTCAGGAGAGTCCTCCAATGTCGCCGCAAATCAGGGGCATCGAATCGAAATCATTAATCACGCCAGTAGAGAATCACGGAATCATAATCAGATTCGGCCAGAACAGGGGATAGGGGTGAATCCCGCAACTGAAGTAATTGAACCAGTTATAGTATCTAATACAATCACACTGGTTGACTATAAAAGGAGATGTATACAAGCAGAAACGACGCCGGATCAAGGGGCTATGGAAGAGGAACAGATCCATAATACAAACGAATCTGGGCCAAAAAACTTGAGTTTGGTGGGCTTTGTCTCCGAAGCCCACCGTCATTCATGAGTACCTTAAGTTGGAACTGCAGGGGGCTTGGAAACCCCCGAACAGTCCAAGCTTTACAGGACCTGGTGTCCGATAAGAGACCTAATTTTATTTTCCTCATGGAAACTAAAATTTCAAGAAACAGAATTATACCCATTCAACGAAAATTGGGCTTTGCAGGCATGTTTACGGTAGAACCAGTTGGAAATAAAGGGGGTTTGGCTTTGTTATGGAAGATAGACGATACGGCCCAATTACTTAGTTATTCACAACACCATATTGACATCATCGTGAGTATGGAAGGGATTAAACGTTGGCGTTTAACTGGATTCTACGGCTATCCAAAACGTCACAGTCGCCAGTTGGGATGGAGCTTGCTTCAACGACTTCAAAACCAGTCCGGCTTGCCATGGTGCGTCATTGGGGATTTCAACGACATCATGTTTCCTTCTGAAAAACAAGGTAGCCACACGCATCCTCGAGCTCTGATGGAGGGGTTCCGACAGACATTATTGTCTTGTCATCTTTATGATTTGGGGGCAGAAGGATCACTATTCACATGGGAAAATTGGAGAAATGAATCTGCAATGGTCCGGGAGAGGCTCGATAGGGCGGTAGCCACCACCGCATGGTCCTCATCGTTCTGGATGGCACGAGTTTCCACTCTCCAGACCGACTCCTCTGATCACCTACCCATCTTCTTATCATTAGGTGTTCAGATAAAGAAATTTGTGAGTAAGCGTTTCCGCTTTGAGAATGAGTGGACTGTGGAAGAAGAATGTCGACAAAGAATAAAACGGGGTTGGATGAAAGACTCCTTTGCTTCGATTCAAGACCGGCTTCGTACTTGCTCTCACGACCTACAGGGTTGGGCAAAGTCTAGGAACGAGAGATTCCAATTACATATTACACAGTTGAAGCAGCGGATGGCATTTTTGCGACGTCATAATACATTAAACATGGGGGCTCTCAAGGAAGTAGAACAACAATATGGGGCGTTACTACTACAACATGAACTGTATTGGAAACAGAGATCGAAGCAACACTGGCTGAAGGAAGGTGATTCAAATTCGAAATTCTTTCATCTAATGGCTTCTCATAGACATCGTAAAAACTTCATTTCCAAACTGAAGAACAGTAGAGGGGAATGGATTAATTGGGATTTTGGTTTACCGAATATGATCTTGGATTACTTCCAACAACTCTTTACTTCCTCTCGAGGTAATACAGCTCCGATTTTAAGTACTGTGGAATGTAAGGTTACTCCACTGCAGAATGACCTGTTGATAGCCCCATACACGGCAGAGGAGGTCAAAACAGCATTATTCTCAATGCACCCTGATAAGTCGCCGGGACCAGATGGCTTCAACCCAGGTTTTTTTCAGACCTACTGGGACTTAGTTGGGAAGGATGTGGTTCAAGCTTGTCTTCGCACTTTGAATGACGGTGATCCTCTACCTGGCTTAAACAGAACCAACATTATCCTTATACCGAAGACACACAAATCAGAGACTATAGCTGACTTACGACCAATTTCATTGAGCAATGTTACGGATCAAATCATATGCAAGACAATAGCTAACCGATTGAAACAGATTTTACCACATATTATTTCGGATACTCAGAGTGCCTTCATTCCAAATAGGTTGATTACTGATAACATCATCGTGGCTTATGAACTATTCCATTCTATCAAGCGGAAAACTCAAGATAAAGTGGGCTCTTTAACACTCAAAACAGACATGAGCAAGGCTTATGATAGAATAGAGTGGGAGTATCTGAAACAAATTATGCTGAAGTTGGGATTTCATGAAACCTGGGTTTCAAGGGTTATGCGCATTGTAACATCGGTGAATTATTATTTTGTCTGTGGAAGCGAGGAGTATGGTCCTTTGATCCCCGATAGAGGCTTGAGACAAGGAAACCCATTGTCTCCATATTTATTCATCATCTGTGCAGAAGGCTTATCTGCGAGCCTACAACAATTACAAGCCAAAGGACATATTTATGGGACGGTTGTTGCAAGAGGAGCGATTCCTGTGTCACATCTATTTTTCGCTGACGATGCCATTTTCTTTGTTAGAGCTACAGTGGAAGAGGCAACTACATTGAAAACTATCTTGCACCTTTATGAATAGGCGTCGGGTCAACAAATAAATCTTAGTAAATCAGGTATATCGTTCACTCCTAATACTCCCTCTATCATGAAAAAATCGATATGCCACACTTTAGGGGTTGCAGAAACTTTGGAACCTTCCAATTATCTGGGTATGCCGTCGGTCATAGGAAGGGGTAAGAGACAAGTTTTTCATTATGTGACAGAAAAACTTACAAAGCGATTACATGGATGGAAAGCCAAGGTATTGTCCAAAGCGGGGAAGGATGTTTTGTTACGAACGGTGGCACAGGCTATGCCCAACTATCTGATGTCGCTGTTCTTACTGCCAATGGCTACCTGTCAAGAGCTGGAGACCTTGATGAATGGCTTCTTCTGGCATAATGGGGGTAGGGATACTAAAGGTTTAAGGTGGATGCAATGGAAAAAGCTAACAGTACCGAAAATATTTGGGGGCTTGGGCTACCGCGATTTCAGACATTTTAATCTTGCCCTTTTGGCAAAACAAGGATGGAGAATTCTTAAATTTCCAACTTCGATTGCAGCAACAACGCTTAAAGCCAGGTACTTTCCTCATACGGATTTCCTTTCTGCAGATTTGGGAAACAACCCCAGCCAAATTTGGAGAAGTATACATCAAGCCAAGTCTATCTTGATTCAAGGATGCCGAAGAAGGGTTGGGGATGGGAAAGCTATACAGATCTGGAGAGATCCCT
>JANVCQ010000006.1:39712081-39725430 GCA_025531925.1 Erythroxylum plowmanianum | reverse complement strand
TAATTAAAATCCTGAAATAATTTCTTAACCAATTCTATATATTTTATAATTATCAAAACATAAGTGGGATTTAATTTATCAACCACTATTGGTCCAACAGACCTCCCACAATCCTCTCCCCCTTTTTATCGCTAGGCTTATCATCTATACATAGAGATGATAATGGATCGAGTCAAGCTCATACTTGACCTCCTGCTACTGGGCCAGGGCTAGGGCTAGGGCTAGACCTAGGGCTCGATCGAACTCGAGATAACAATCACGAGCCCAAACTTCATAGGGTTTGGAGTAGCCCATCCTAACTTGAGCCCAACTTAGCCCAACATAAACTTTTTTTAAAAAATTAAAAATGCAAAGCTAAAAAAGACATCTTTTTACTTATAAGGTTGGGACTCGAGCTGCAGGCCTCAACACAGTTGCCATGTGTGCAGGCCTTGGACTCATTTGCCATCCTGTGCTGCGCATAGGTTTACTTTGGTGCAGGAGGCAATCCCCTCCTCGTGGTACTATCCGTACCTTAGAACAGTAACCAGAAAGAACATGTGAAGGATTCTTTGAAACAGATTGCTTGATTTTAAGAATGATAATAATAATATATTTGTTAGGAATCTGTAAACCATGTTCATCACATCTAATCACCAACCAAATCATGTGAAGAACAACTCTGCCCAACCTTCGATACGTTTATACACATGCCATGAGACCACGCACACGTACGTGTTATTATTGCTTCTGCAATCAGGATACTCCCCCAATAATTTCAAGCATTATACTTAATCCATGCACACATGTACTCTGCAACGACTAGTCGCCATTACAGGAGAATCTTCTGACCCATAACGTGTTCTTCCTCAGACTCCTATTTCCCATCATTTTCTGATCTGACCCCCCACGTTCTGTTTATATTTTTACAAGTTTTCCTTTCTTGTTGTCTAATAATGTCCACCAAGCCATTAAAGTAAGTTGATGAATGGTTGAGAAAAATTCAAGAATAAGACCATGTTGGTCAGAAAGTATATTAAAAGTGTAATCACAACAATCGCATCATCTTTCTCTTCAGGTTCAGACCAATGGGGCCTCTTTAATGCAGAAGAGACCAGGAGACAGGAAATTGTATATATATGGGGTTGGCTATTGTTGGTGAAGGAAACAGGCTGATTTGGGTCTAGATCTGTGGTTGGCTTTTCAGAGGCAAAAACAAGATCATCCCTTTGTCAAAGTGTGGATGTCCGTTAAAAATTCTGCAAGTTGGCAAGCAATTTCTGTAGATTCCCCATGCTTGGTCTCTTCTGTTTTGCCTGTAAATGAAACCCTTTTTGTTCTAAACTTCAGAAATTGATAGTCCTCCATTTCACCGTTCATCAACTGTTGTGCCATGAACAATGTACTGAGAGTAACAGCAGGACAAGGACTGAACACAGCACTGATAGGAAAAAAAACAAAAACTGAAAAGATCTGAGCTCAAAAACTGAAAAGATCTGAACTTGGGGAATATATGCTTAGATTGAAGAACATAAGTCTTAATTTGATCTTCTAGTCCCTTCTCAGAATACATTGAACCAGTCAGGAGTCTCATGGCAACGTCTAGGTGCGTCCAGTTCAGGAACCTGTTACGGTTATAGCCAAAACAGCTAATTATCCTACAATTGAGTGAAAGTCAGGTTCATATTACTGCAAGAAGTCAGAAATTAAAGATCATATTGGCTTTTTGCAGCTATTCAGTACAGTCTGTTGGCTTCCTGACAGGACTAATAAACATTGGAAACTTATTTGATTATCTCCAAGAAATGTCAGGAGGACCAAATACAGTGCCGCAGATTCCTATAGTACCAAGAGTGATGGTTTCTAATGTCTCTCCATTTAAGGACATTACAGCTAATCGAAAATTTATCTGGAACACAGTTGAATTGAGCCCTGAAATGTCGTGCTACTTGTGATTAAGAGAACACTTATATTAACTAATTACAGGTTTTGAATACTATCAAAGGCGGTGTCCTGGAAGCTCGTGCAGGATTTTTCTATGTTATTTGAATGTTAAAATGGACACTGTTGGTACTTTTATTAATCCACTTGTCGCTGATTATGATTGAAAATTCGTACTAAGCCAAGTTTAGGAACTAATAAAATATGTAAATGATTACTGTGAAACAAGAGCCTGACCCAGTTGGTATCATTCTTTATTTGCTGTAGAGATAGTCCCTTGACAAGCCTCCTCTTTTGCTCCTATATAAGGCCATCAGGCCAGATCAGGAAACCCATCAGCTCGACAAAGTTCATCTTCAAAAACCTCCTAGTCCTATACAATCAAAAATCAAACTATTAAAGAGAAAAACATGGCTTGCTGGTCTGCTGAGAATGCTACAAATGCCTACCTCAAAACATTGAAAATGGTAAGGATTGATTTCTCAAATTTAGATAACTCAAAACTGCTGAGAGTGCTTCTGCAGTGTTCTTTTTGAATTCTTGTTCTAAATGAGTTTAAGTGATATTGCAGGGTCAAAAGGCTAAAGAACCAGATGTAGCTGAGTTCATATCAGCTTTGGCAGCTGGAAACAATGCACGGTTGATGGTTGTAGCAAGTGCAAGTGCTGCTAACTCCACCACACTAGCCCTTGTAGCGGCAGCCCATCAAACTGGAGGCCGTGTCGTGTGTATCCTTCGTGGTCACAATGAATTGATCTTATCACAAAAAGCTCTCGGTCCTGATGCCTGTCACATTGAGTTTGTTGTTGGCGAAGCTCAAAATCTACTGTCAACCTGCTACAGTGAAGCAGATTTTGTGCTGATTGATTGTAAACTTGAAAACCATGAATGTGTTCTGAAGGCAGTGCAAGCAAGCAGGAAACAGAACTGTGCTGTTGTTGTTGGGTATAACGCATTCAGCAAAGGATCGTGGAGGTCCAGTGGGTCGAAAACGCAGCTGTTGCCTATAGGAGAAGGGTTACTGGTTACTAGAATTGCACCAAATACTAAGATGGGCAGTGGATGTAGTAATGGCAGCAGGAGTCACTGGGTTGTTAAGGTAGACAAATGTACAGGTGAAGAGCATGTGTTCAGGGTCAGGATCCCAGAAGGAAAGCAAATACTAGCTTAAGTTTCTACTCCTAATTCCTGGGTTGGATAGCACTGGAAGAGATTTTCTATCAGTATCCTCCATTTTTCACCAGCCAAAGGGAGCATAAGGATTCTTCAGCTCCAATCTAGATTCTGGAGACCTGAATCTTTAGGCAGCAAGTGTAAATAGTATCTGTACAAATAAATTTACCTTTAATGCTTATTTAACATTTAGAGAAGTATTTATATAATCATGAATTTTGTTATGTTTTCATAAGATGACATATCGATTTTCTTGTAAGTAATCTGCACATAATGGTCTAAACTGAATTGTGTACCATGCTCGATGGCCATGGTTAGATAGTGTTCCTTATCCATTCAACCTGGTAATAGACCTTTCAGATTCTTCATGGTCACTTTCTGATTTATTCTGCAGAAGTTTTCCTTTTCTTTTGTTAGAGTGATGAATTTTGCGTTAAACATGATGTTATTATGGTGGAGTGAGCATAGCAAATTACCAACAGCTAGTAGATGTAGCATTTGGGAATGTCAGTGCAATGAACAACAGGTTAAAGACTGTCATTAAGGTCACATAAATCTAATTTATGGTGTTATGCGCTCTTGCCTGGAGTTGTATAACAAGTTCTCTACACTAGAAACTGACAGATGTTGCTAATGGGGGACAGAAGCCATAAGATGAAGAACAATGAACAAACCTTGATCAAATTGTTACCAGTGACAGAAGGAAAAAGGTTAATCCGCTTCTGTTGATGGAGGATCGTCAGATTCTGTCACACATATAAATCTATCTGATGAGGATACAAAAGAAACTTTCCCCAAAATTCCATCACCAACTAATGTTCAATAACATTCACAAGGACGCATCAGTCCTCAGCGAGAGGACATTACATTGGAGAACTAACTGCTTTAAAGTACAGTAAGAAGTTAAGGTTACATTCATTCCAATGTTACAGTTAACTGTTTGAAAATTGCCAAGAAAATGGCTGCTGCTAACAGCATCTACCTGAATTAGAGACAGCTACTACAGTTACCTAGCTCTTGAACAACCGATTCCATTGATGGTCTTTCAATAGGAGACTCATGTGTGCAAAGCCAAGCAATTCTCGCAAGCTTAACAGCTTCATACTCGAAGAACCTACCATGGAGATTGGGATCGATATAATCTTGGAATCTACATGCCTCTGTTCCAAGATGAACCAACTTAGAGACATCTCGTTTTCCAGAGAGAACTTGGAAAACAATCACGCCAAAGGCATATACATCACTCTTATCCGTGAATCGGCCAGTGGATGCATACTCAGGTGCTAGGTAGCCCATTGCAGCACTGGCCTTGACTGCTGAGAACACAATGTCATTGGTAAGAAGATTCTGCAATCCAGAATCTGCTAGCAATGGATTGCATCTCTGGTCAATCAGCACCTTTTCAGCAGTAATATTTTGGTGAATTAAAGTGGGTTTATTGACTTTGTATCCATGTAGATACGCAATACCTGCCCAAAGAACAAAGCTTCGTAAGAGAAGACTTAACACTACACTCCTACATACAGTGGAGTTATATCCCATGTGAGAAGTACATAGAGACAAAGCAGAAAGAGTTTAAGTTGGTTAGAATTGAAACAATGATCGAATTGAATTGTTTGTAGTTCTATTACTATATCCATCATTAATGATCGAATCAAAGCATCAATGAGAAGATAAAGCTATTCAAGGATGGCGCATAAAATCCAGTATCAGGAGCCAAAGAGTGAAATAGAATATAATATTAGAACTTGCAAAATTGAATATGCTCCTTATTGAACTCTAGTTAACCTGGTTATAGAATATGTTAATTGTCTTGAGAAACATACATGTAAAGTTTAGCCAAATATGAACAATATTATTTCAGCACATTTTGACATGTATAAATGCAAACACTAAATAACTTCAACCAGAATTATAACAATCTTTGGTATATAAACTGTAAAGTCATACTGACCTTTAGCAATGCCCTTGACAATAGAAACTCTAATGGACCATTCAAGCACATGGCCATCACCATCCTTCACATCAAGACGCTGGAACAAGTTACCATTGGGGACAAAATCATAAATGAGAAAGCATTCCCGTCGACCCCTTGAACAACAAAATCCTCTCAACCTTACTAAATTGTCATGCCTCAAAGTGGTCAAAATGTTCAATCCCTTTAAGAACTCAGCCTCCTCTGACTTGCAGCTAGTCTTACTGATGCTCTTGATAGCAACAGTTGATCCATCTCTTAGAATTCCTCTATATGTAGCAGAGAAGTTACTTTTTCCCAACAAATTTGGCTCCGAGAAGTACTGTGTGGCAGTCTCAACCTCTTCCAGATTGAACGTAAAGTTCTGAAGGATGCCTTGCCCACACCCGTTTAAGTTCCTACCATCAGCCAAAGGGTCCCAGCTTTTAGGATACTCGAGGCTGATCAGAGGAGATCCCTTGTTCTGGTAACCCCCCTTGGCATGATCAGCACCCAAATGACTTTCAGAAACTTCAAGTGCGCTAGCAAGCTTTTGCTTTCTTCGACGATATTGAGTAAATATTAGAATTCCCATGGTTGACAATGCAATAGATAGTATAATCATGCCAACTATAACTGAAGATTGGCGGGATTTTGATGGATTAAAGCAGCTAGTTTGATTACAATGCAATCTCAAATCCGCTGTTTCAGGAATCTCTCTTGTGGCCAGACCAGATGAACCTGCCCCATAGGCTTCAGGTCTGCTTGGATGAAGATCCGAGGCATTGCAAGCTTTCAAAGATTTGAATCCAGCCCCACATAGTCCAAAGTTGTTTCCATAGAAGAATCCTTCGTTCAGTCTCTTAAGAGCTATATCAACCAACCATAAAAAGGGGGGGAAAAAAGTTAGATCCACTCAATCTAGCAATTGAGAAAGACCAATATCCATGAAAACTTAGAACGAGGTAGAATATACTAGTAAAATTTCATACCTAGTGGCACATTGCCCGATAGCGAGTTGTTTCGGAGGTCTAGGACTTCAAGGATAGGAGCATCAGCTAATTTTGTGGGAATTGAACCAAAGAAGTTATTAAAACTCAAATCTAGCCTCATAAGCATGCGTAAATCCCCTAAACTCGCAGGAATGGCACCAGTGAGGCGATTGGATTGGAGAGCAAGTACACTAAGCTTCTTTAAAGAGCCCAGCCGAGTGGGAATACTACCTGTTAGCTGGTTATAGCAGAGCTGCAAAACTAAAAACAGCAGATAACAAAACCAGATTAGAAAGATGCAACCATACACAAAATCATTACTATTCAGCAAGTTTTAGGCCCTTCAGTAAAATCCAATATGACCAAAGCTGCACAAACCAAGATATTGAGATGATAAAGATGCAAAGATCTGTCACTGGCTTAGTCAAGCAATACAAGGACCTCAAAATCCTATCTTCCACTTCATCTTGATTCTTGACTAATATTGGGAGAATGGCTCAAAGATCTTTTCTATTTCATAGGTAACAAACCATGGGAAACGTCCCAAAAACACAAAAGTCACACCTAAATGTTTCAAACTTTTTACCAAATATCTTATGAACACTGTCACAGAAGCAGGAAATCAATGAACAAATACTAAGTTTTCCTATCAAACCCCATGAACCTGAGAATGAATTTACTAAATGTATGCCAAAGATGCAAAACAAAAAGCTTCCAAATTTTCACCGAAACTACAAGCAATCTTGATAATAGTCGCTTCCTTTTACAAAATAAGCAACAAACCTTGCAGATTGTCCATGTTTCCTACTTCAGGTGGTATCTCGCCGGAGAGGTTATTCATGTTCAAATATAAATCATTAAGCTCAGTCAAGTTGGAGATTTCAACAGGTATTTCTCCATTCAAAGAGTTATAATGCAAGTACAAGCCTGTCAAATGCTTCAACCCAGCAACGGCAGGAGAGATCTTCCCACGAAGCCCTTTTCCTTGCAGGGAAATATTAGCAACTTGACCCTTCTCGTTGCAGACAATACCCACAAAGGTACCATCACAACGGCTCCCATTAATGACCCATGAAGAGAGGTACTTGTCGTCTGGGTCTAAACCAGCTTTCAAGTCCAGAAGTGCTCTGAGCTCAACGCTTGCAGATACACAACTTTGATTCGTGAAGAAAACAAGTACAGTCAACAGAAGAACTTCAAAACCCATGTCAGATTTCAGTTCAAAATAGTCGATGAAAATATCTCTCAGTACAACAGTTGCTCTCTTGTTTAAAAGTCTCTATCTTTCTCGCCACCTGCTTCTGCTTTTGTCTATTTTCACTTCCAAGCAAGCAAAAGGTAGCCTCCTCTCTCTCTCACCTCTCAATCTAAGCTTTGCTAACCATCAGCATTCTATCTCATGGCTATTGGGTAAAAAGGAGATGTGACCAGGAACAAGACAACAAGGTTGGCAGAACCATCCACGCTTATTTAGTGGAATGGTGTTGGGACAGTACTGCATTGGAAAACTCAAAAACATGAAAACACAAACTGAAAGACAAGTATTTTCGATTGTTTATTGTTGTCCACATGATTTTATGACTTTTTTCGACCAGTATGTGATATGCACTTACGTCCAAGAAGCTCAGTTGCATGTTAACGTTTTGGCTTTTAAGTTTGGTTGGTAGAGTACAGCGACCATGATTGCTGACCTTCGATGCCAGTGAAGACTGAAGTAGGCGCTTCAAGGGTACTTCAGTCTTCCTACATTTACCAAACTTAATTATTGTCTGAAAAACTATCAAATATTTTCTGTCTCTTTAGTTAGCGTTTTCAACATGCAAAAATAGGACGAGACAAAAATCTGAAAACGAAACAGAACAAAAATTAGAGACAGTGAGGTGTTTGATTGCGGTGGACAGAACAGAGGACATTGTTCCCGTTCTCAGGACTGAAATGTGATTAGTTGCAGTGGACAGAACAAAAAACAATATTAATGACGAAAATACCCCTACGGTATAATATATTATAAAGATGTAATTCATTGATTATTTTATAATTGTATCAATATTTATTTGAAATTTATGTGTAATTTATTAATAAAGATGAAATAAAATGAGAAATTAGACATATTTATTGAAATACGAAATCTAAAAATTAACTATCTTACAAGTTAATTATCTTGTAACTGAAATAAAATTAATTATCTTATTAATATTATTATTATTACAAATTTTGTACCTATTTTTATTATTATTTATTTTTATTAAAACTTTTATTATATGAAATTAATTATCTTATTGTTATTATTATTATTATAATAAATGTTGTACGTATTATTATTTTTTATTAATTTTATTATTAATTTTATTATACGAAATTAATTATCTTATTATTATTATTATTATTATTATTATTATTTTATTATGATGTTGATGATGATGATGATGATTATTATTATTATTATTATTATTATTATTATTTTATTATTTTATTATGATTATTATTAATTTATTATTATTATTATTATTATTAGTATTAATTTATTATTATTATTATTATTATTGTCGTTGTTGTTGTTGTTATTGTTGCAAGGGACGTGTTAGGTTTCGTATATAATTCAAAAGGTTATTTTTGACATTTTCAGTTCTTGTATCTCAGTTTTAGAAGGAACAAAAATTTCTGTCATTGTCCTCTGAAGATGGAACAAAAATGACTGAGGACAGCAAGCAAACAGCATGAAAGACAAAACTTTTGTGTTTCTGTCCACCGTCCTCACTCACGAAGACGCTAACCAAACGCAGGGTTATTCTTTTTTAAAAAGTACATTCTTTTTTATTATACATTTTTAAATTTTAATAAAATAATATTAATAATTTGCTTCAAAAAATTGTCTACGAGACAAAGTTTAAATTTTTATTTAAATTCATAATATTTTTAGATTCTTTTTATTTTAATAAAATAAAAAAAAATATTTTAAAATTTTATTTAAATTTATAATATCTTTAGAGTCTTAGTTATTTTAATAAAATAAATATATTATTCAAATATGATATTAAAATCATATTTATATTTATTTATCTTAAGATAATATAACTTTTTTTAGTTACTACTACACTACAAACAATGATAACAATATTATGTGAAAATCATGAAATTGCTATTTAAATTTAGGATCATTGGATTAAATAATATAATTTTAAATTATTAATAAAAATATTTAAAATTTCTAAAATATAATGATTAAGTAAACAAAGTTTTTATGGTATAAATTTTATTAATTTATTCTCGTATTACTACCTGTTTAGACTTTTAGAAGGTCAATAAACACTTTTTTCCACCGCAAAAGTTATTTTTAAGAAAAATAAATATTTGACTGCAAAATAAAAAATATTTTTTTAATATTTATGATTTTTTTATCAGTCAAAATACAACATTTTAAAAAGTTCAAATTTGGAGCTTCTAAAAAAAGAACTTTTTTTAGGTAGATTTTTTAAATCAATTAATGAGCCTATTTTTAGTCTCTTTTATCTTTATGTTTTACACATAATTCTGACAATATCCACAAATCTATTTTCATGTTTATTTTGGTAGTTATATAATATTATTTAATTTTTTTATATATTTTAATATTTATTTTAATATTAATTTTACTTATGTTATAATCCATATAAAGATTTGGTTAGATATATTTTATTTATGTTTTATATAGTTTAAAATTATATAATAATTAATATATTGTACTTTGAATATTATTTAATATACTTTAAATTATATATATACATAAATAATTTTTATTACAAAATAAAATATAATTAAAATTAAAAGTATTTTTTATTTTTTGTTGCCAAATAGTTTACTGTATGAAGCTCTTTCAAAAAAATTCTTTTTTAAGTGACAATCAAACAGTCAACTGACTTCTTATAAAAGTTCTTTTCAGCAGAGCTCTGCAGAAAAAAAAAAAAAAAAACTCAGCTATTATAAGTTTAACCAAAATAAATCTCAACACGACATCCTTTTATAGTTATAAATGAATTATAAATGTTAATCCAATTCTACTATGCTCTGTGTTGCATTTATACATCTAATTGACTAATCTCAATTTGATAGATTTAATTTATAAAATCAAGATTTAATTACTAATCCTTCAATTAGTTCTCAATAAACCCAATTAATGTTAAATACGGACCCAATAAAGATAAAGAAAACTCACAAACATAACTTTCCACGGTAATTTTTACAAAGTTTACAGTACGGTTAGATCATATTCACTTTATCCTAAAAGGTAAAGAAGATATAAATTTAAAAACCTAATATAATATTTCAATTTTTTCTTATATTATTATTTTTTATTGGAATAGAAACTAAACTGATTGGTTACCTTTGCCACGTGGCAACTTAAAGAGTTGTCAGTTCTGGTATGGCAAGTACCAAGCAAACGTAGTCAACAGAAACTCGATCCACTGCTCACTCTCCACGTGGCAATGCAATTCAAAATTCAAAAACAGGCAGTAATAGCATGCGTTGCGCACATCGAACGAAGCTGCACAAGACCGTTTAAACGTAAGGTAAAAGAGAAAGAAATGATTTTTTTAAGAAAACATATTTTTAAATAACTCAAAAAAATTACTGAAATTTTTTAAGTAAAATACATGTGATATAAATAATACTTATCGACCAAATAAATATTAATAATAAGGCAATTTATCTCAATTTTTAAATCTTAAAAAATAAATCTAATTCAAATTAATAATTTAAAATTAGTATAATAAATTACTAGTTTAATTTAATTTCATTATTTTGAATCAAATTTAAAATTTAAATTGAGTTGTTGATTTAATATCATTTTAATAAATATTTTTAGACCTCTCCAAATCTCATTTTATTAAAATATTATTATTGTTATTATTATTTGAACTTTTTAATAAACAATACTGTTTCAACTAATTAAGTCTAATTGCTTTATTGCCAAATTCATATTTATTATTTCATTTAAAAAATAAAATCATTTTACGTAAACAAATTAAAATAAGACGGAATGTAAACTCAAGTATACATTGTAATTTTATTTGAATTAATTTTTAAATGTAAATCATAATTAAAATTGCAATTAAAACATATTTTATTAATTTGTCTTTCTTAATTTTTTAGAATTTAAAAACGATTAACTACCTTTACATATTTAATAATTCATATCAAATCTTCTGTATCAAATATGGTGTTTCAATTTTATTACATTAAATTTTATGTAAAGTTGATATAAATATATAAATAAAATATAATAAAAATACTACTCTCTCCTATCCAAAATAAGTGTCGTTTTAGAAGGAATTTAATTATTCACAATAAATGTCGTTCACAATTTTTCATGCATATTTATAATTTTATTTCTAAAATTATCATTTAATTTCTCTCACATCTTAATTATACATATTACATTTTCAAGACAATTCAACATATAATTAATAAGGATATATCAAATATTTCACTAAACTTTCTTAATAAGTATGCATCTCTTTAAAATAACATTTATTTTAAATAAGATGAAGTATAAATGAAGCGAGAGATCTGACTTCTGATATAACTCAAGTAAACATTATCTCCTAGACAAGTGATTTCTACGCCAGTTTTTAAATTTTAAAGTAATTAATGATAGTAAAACAATCTTAATTGATAATAATGTATGCTATTAAATCTTTATAAATTTCACATATCAGTAAGATTCACTAAGATTCGTTGGTGATGTAAAACATAAAAGGGCTCAAATCGATCCCGTTCTACATTAAAATCAACCAATTATATTTAAATGGATTAAATTCCTAGTGTTCAAATTTCACAATTCTGTTTAATTTAATGTTTATTATTTTGTTGTAATTTTTAATTTTTAATTTTATTTTAAGAAAAAATAAAACCAAGTTTTTCTATATTAAAATTTTATTACTGGTAATAATTTTATATCAAACTTAAAGATAAATTATTTTTAATTAATTCAATTTATTTCAATCTCTTATATAGTATTTATTAATAAATTATCAATAAAATTATTTAATTTTATTAAAGTGAATAATTTAAATTTTAATGTTTATTTTAAATATATTTTAATTATTAAATCAAATTTGATTTGAAATTTATTTATTTTGAAGATATTTAAAATATAATTGTATTTATTAATATTTATTAAATTATTTTATTTTATTTTAGTTTAATTACAAAATTAAATAAAACTAAATTATTTATAATTTTTGTTAATAATTAATATATTAAATAATATATATTTAGTTGACGGTATATCATATTAAAAAATCATTTTTGTGATTCTAGTAAATTTTGAAAATTGGAAGAAATCAAAACTAAAAATAAAAATAAAAACCAAATAAACCATTTTTATTAAAATTTAAAAACAAATAAAAAATATAAATAAAAACAGCAGCCCGTACATTGATGAATGATATATACTAACAAATTTTTAATTGCCCATGACTTAATTTTACTTAGTCCCACAAAGTTTTAGACCAAACTCTCTATCTCCATCAAAGTTACGAGCATTGAAATTAGAGTTCACTTTTTTTTTTTAATGGAAATTAGAGTTCAGATTTGATTTTAGTATTGATACAATATTTATGAATATCAAATTAGAGTTCATATTAATGGTAGCATGCATACCATAGATTAGTTATATTCATTAATATCAATTCTATTTTAGATGTTTATTAAATTTATAAAATAATTTTTAAATTTTATTTCATTTCATTATAATGAAATTCTAGTGAAGGGAACATACACATGTAAGAGTAATAGTTCAGAGTTCAAATTACCTATTTTTGTTTTTATTCTATTTTATGAACATTCATCTATTTTTTTTGAGTCTCACTGAGTGCTTGTTTGAAAAGTATGAGAAAAGGGGTATGGGTATGAAATGAAAATTAATGTTTGGTATAAACCTATCATTAAAGACCTAAGAATTTCATTCATTAGTTTTGAGTAATCCTTCATTCCTCTCATAAACTAGAGGAATGGGAGGAATGAAAGTAAAGCTTCTATTAATTTTAATAATCAAATTGATGGTAAAATTAATTAAATAATTAATTACACTATAATTAATTAAAATGTTATAATTAATTAAAATATAATTATTCATTAATTAAAATATTGTAATTAATTAATTACAATGTAATTAATTATAATAATAATATTATTTATTTAATTACATTATATTTAATTAAAATATTATTATTTATTTATTAATTACAATATAATTATTAATTAAAATATTTTAATTAATGAATAATTATATTTTAATTAATGATTATAATTTAATTAATTTATTATAA
>JANVCQ010000006.1:39669060-39694499 GCA_025531925.1 Erythroxylum plowmanianum | reverse complement strand
GTCAAGAAGATGAACACAAAAGAATAGTCGATGCTTACCTGATGGAACGAAGACAGATAACCCTAGTAGCAGTAGAGGAAAACATTCGTCAATGGAAGAAACTATTTGAAGGAGAAACACAATGGACGTAGTAACATGTAGCTGCGTAGGTATTTGCTGGACTGGGTTGTAATTTCATTAATTTTTTGAGAGTATGTTTGTCATTATATTAAAGTTTGAAAGGCAAGCCATACCATTCCATCCCTGATCCCTCAATTTGGGAGGTCACAAAATATTAAATTTTGGATGACAAATGATGGCTTCCAAAGCCATTAATTGCCATTCCATCCTGTTTTAAAATAAACTCCCAAACAATGGCCTGAGCCATTTTGGCCATTCCATTCCATTCCCTTCCTTCCCTCCACCCACATCCAAACATACCCTTAAAGCAGATACCTCATGTCCTTAGTATCAGATCCGTAATAGAACTTAATGCTTGGGTATGAGCAAGTAAGCTTCCTTCCACATGGTATCCATGAGATGGTAGAGCCTTCGTCAAATAGATAAACAGGGCTAAAGAACTAAACCCCTTCTTTCATTATCAACTTAAACTCTCAGGATCTTCCCCTCATTGTCATTTGGAATGAGTTGGGATGGCAAAACTTCTATAATAGCATCAACATATTACTTTTGTAGATCTGTAACCAGATAATATACGAAGAAGCATAACTATGTCACACACCATTGTCATAAACAACACAAGAATCCATATGAAGTTAATTAGGAAGCCTTCATTAGAAGAAACAATGTTATTAATATCAATCCACTTCAATGTTTAATAACAGCCCATTATTAGAATGATACCAATATAAGCATAAAAAACTGCCTTGTGAGCTTCAATGCTAGCTTTGTTAGAATCATTCATTTCAATTTATGGGTCGATTTTTCTAGCTAGAATCTGACCAGAAAAAAAACAATTGTTTCGTTGAGTACCTATGTGAGTTTCCGGCCAAAACCACGAGAAGGAAAGAGAATCCAAGTGGTCAATTTTTCTAATCACGAAATCTCCACCAGATACAATGTGCTAAATTAATCAAAAACTTGAAAAACATACACTGAACGAACAAGTACTCAAAAATCAAGGAAAAAAGACGAGCAACAGGAATGGAAAATCTTTGTTTTGCATGAGAATCAAACGAGTGATGAAACCAAAGGCCAAAGATGTAGTCGGAGAGAGAGAAACGAGAGGGGGCTTAAGGGAATAGTAACAACGGAGGGATTCATGGGGATGTCGTAGAGGAAAGGAAAGGAAAGAGTTGAAGAAAAACAAATGATTTTCTTCTTTTTTTTTCTTTTCTAAAAATCCACATGGAGTCCACCAAGCCTCTTCAAACACTTATTTATATATAGTAACGACAGGTGTATAACACTAATAAATTTTCATTCAGAATAGCCTAATATTGAGCAGACTCAATAACTCTTAGACCTTAATCGAGCAAGTTATAATGTTATACTCTAAATTGATCAAACTCAAAAACATTGCACACAATTTTGGGCATGTAGCCAAAAAAACATATTAAACTTTCCTTATAAAATCTATAAAAAAACTTTAAAACCAATACTAAATTTGTAAAAAATACCATAAACCATTAAGTCCATGATGAATTATTGGATTTGAAAGTTTAAATAAATGTTTTAAAAATCATATTGAAAAGTAAATTGATAGAACAAAAAGTTTAATCATAAAATTGGTTAAAATTTAATAAAATGTAAAAGTTAAAAAATGATTGAAAAATTCTTCACACTCTTAGAAAATTATGAAGTTTAGTTAAAAAAAGAGACTGTCAACTGAAAATTAATTGGTTTATAAAAATGATTAGTTTATGAATTAATTAATAAACTAATTAATTTTTAACAAAAAAAATTATTAAACTAAATCAAATTAAAAAATTAAAACTGAATTGAAAAATTGACCAATTCAAGATTTTTTTGTTAAGCCAATCAAATTGGTTAGATTTTTAAAACATTAGTTCAAACACTTTTTTTAAAATTACGAGATACTCATTATTTAAAAATAATTTAATTTAAGTTGATAGTATCTTCATTTGATAATTTGAAGGATAATTTGTCAAAAGTAAAAATATATTAGATTTATAAATATCAATCCAAATCGATTTCGTCCAAATTATTAATTCGTAAAATTATTTATTTAAAATATATAATTTACACTTTATAATTTATAAAAAGAAAAAAATTGAGCATCTTGGGTCTTTTTCTATATTAAAAGTGAAAGTAACTAGCCAGCTAATAGACTAATAGACATGAATACGTTAATGTTACAGGTTGGTAGGTTCGATGTGTCGATGGCCATTAAATAATTTTAGATAATTGATTAAAAAAATAAACTGGCTATACCGATTTAATCGTACTCTAATTTTTTAATGTAATTTTTAAATTATCAGTTTAATATTTTTTTAATTTAATTTTTAAATTTTTAGTTCAATTTATTTCAATAATTTTTATTACTAAAAATTAATTAATTTATTAATTAATCGGTTAATTTTTAAATTAATAAATTCTTATAAACTAAAATAAATTAATTAGTTTTCATTTAATAATTTCTTTTTTAATTAAACTTATAATTTTTTAATAAGTAAAGACATTCTTTTTTAATAATATTTTAAATTATTTGATTTTATTCAATATTTAATCGATTTTATGGTGGACTAATATTTGTTGAACCTTTTAAACCTTAAATCTCTTATTTTACCGATTTAGCTTCTGATTCTTTTTAAGACTATGTTTGATTGGACTTAAGGTTTTTAATAAAATGGAATGATTTATAATTAAAAAAACAAATGAATGTAATATTAGAAAATTATTGTCTAAGAGAAATTGAAAGATTCTTAATGTAATATAGTGAAATATTATTTGAAAGAAGAATTTATAATGTAGTATAGTGAAAAGTTATTTATCATTTTATATTTCATTTTAAACCCAAAGTTTCTTATTTTTATTATTTAGGATAAAATGAGATTTAATATAAAATCCTCATCTTTCATTATATTTAATTGCAAATCCTCCTCTTAAATAATAAAATAATATTTAATTTTATTTTATTCCATTAATAAAACCTCCTCTAAACATAACCTAAAAGGATCCTGTGAACCCAAAAGCTCATGAACAGTTCTTAAACAGAAATCATATCTTCTAGTATTGGACCCCATAGCCCAAATCTAATATCAAAGCCCAAAGTAAAGCCCAATTTTGTCGATGAACGTTCATAAAACCTCAGCGAATGATAGCAGTTCAGAAGCTAGGGTTTGCGGGAGCAGAGGAAGCTAATCAGATTACAAACCAGCTCTTTGCCTTCTCGCCGTAGTCGTCGTAGACGGAATCATGGGTCGTATGCACAGTCGCGGGTAACGACATGCGGACACACTTTTGTTCTCTCTCTCTCTCTCTATATATATATATGTGTGTGTGTGTATGTGGATAGTATAGATAGTATGTATTGTGATTTTCGTTTGGTTGCAGGAAGGGTATTTCAGCTTCAGCTCTTCCTTACAAGAGGACTCCGCCAAGTTGGCTTAAGATCTCTTCTCAAGACGTAAACTTTCAACTCTTTGTTTTCTCTTTTTGTTTGGATTACATCATTGTCTTAGATATTTTGGCGGCAAAAGGATAGTGATTCAATTTTTTTTCCAATTTATTTGAAGAAATAATTAACATAACCTTAATGAATTGGTTTTTTACTAGGCGATAGATGAATAAGGAAAGTGTTTTGTAGGATCTGAGCTTTAAAATGTATGGAAAAATGTGTGATTTTTGAATTTGGTTGCATCAGGTGGAAGATAACATTTGCAAGTTTGCAAAGAAGGGTCTGACTCCATCTCAGATTGGTGTCATTCTTCGTGACTCTCACGGTATTGCTCAGGTTAAGAGCGTCACTGGAAGCAAGATCCTGCGCATCCTTAAAGCCAATGGTATTTTTTCTCAGTTAATTATGTATATTTCTTGTTGGTCCCCTTGATTTCCTGTTGGGCATAATAATTGGAGAGGAAGAGAAAGGGGTTTTTGGTCATTGTGATTGCTGTTGAAGTGCTTATTCAATACGTTGTTATTGATTGTTGACTAAGCTTGAATTATCCAAAATGGAGCTGAAGGATTAGCTTGCCTCAATGTTTGTTAAGGGACTCTTTTATTCTGTGAAATGGAAGGCTCAAAAGCTGTTCGTTTTGGCATGTTCTTTTTGTTGATTGTGTCGTTTTGATTTATTATTGATAGGTCTTGCACCTGAAATCCCTGAGGATTTGTACCATCTCATAAAAACGGCTGTGGCAATTAGAAAGCATTTGGAGAGGAACAGGAAGGACAAGGATTCTAAGTTTAGGTTGATCCTTGTGGAGAGCAGGATTCATAGGTTGGCTCGTTACTACAAGAAAACCAAAAAGCTTCCTCCAATCTGGAAATAGTAAGACTTATTACTTGCTGTATTTCTTTCTAAAATTTATCATTTATCACTTGAATGCACACGGAGAGCGTGGTCACTACCCATAATCTCTAGTTATAATTACTCTGCTTCTTCTTTATAATTGGGATTTTGGTTTGTATTTAGTTTTGAGGAAGAGTTGGGCATTTGATTTGTATTTAGTTTTGAGTAAGAGTTGTTCTTTTTAGAATCGTGGATTTGATTTTCTGTTTTCTTGTCCAAACTCCTGCACATGTTAGTACTATGAAAACAACAATTGGATGATACTTCTAAATTTCTAGAATCGCTGCAGTGACATTAGTTTTTTGTTCCCCTTTTTACTTTGCGAGTCACTCATTTTCGGACTCTTTGCAGGAAATAAACTATGGTATTACCTTATCATGGTGCCCAGTAACTTGCTTCCATGTTCTGTGGATTGATGGCTTTCTTGTTTCCAATGATTATTTCATGTTCTTCTACTTCAGTTTTCGATTTTTCTTTCTACTCATGATAACTTCGGTTTTGATTTCTCTTGCTAACTCTGACTACTATCATCTTGTTTGCAGCGAGTCAACCACTGCTAGCACTCTTGTGGCTTAGGCTAGATATGTTATGTTGCAGTGTCTTTTACCAGACCAGTGTGATGGTGTGCTGCTACCATAGTTCCTAAGTACTAGAAGTTCTTGAGTGTTTGTGTTGGCAGTGAAGAGTAAACGAGGAGATCTTTAGTACTTCAAATGTCCTGGTTTTGAGTTTCCTAAGTAGTTTCATCGAACATTTGAGGAATCTTGTTTGACTCTGAATTATGACATTTGTCTAAGCAACTGTTTTGAAGTATAGAATTCAAATTGTGTTATTATTGGCCTATTCTACATATTTTTCCAAAGTTTTTAGTAATTTTCACACGTATGAAAGAAAGGGAAATGGATGAACAAACTATACTTTTATTTAAATGAAATATACTTTATAATATGTAGAGATTTACAAGTCTCTGACTTTGTACAATCTTAATGGGAGTCTTTAACCATTTTATAATAATGTGATGAAGCTTTCATTTTATAAAATATTGTTATTGTTTTGAATTATTTGTAAATAATATTGTTGTTTCTGCATGTGAGCCTATTGAAAATCACCTTTTTATTATATAGGGGTAAGGTTGCGTATTATTAGACTTTTCTAAATTTTATTTCATTGCGGGACTTCGGACTGCGTGTGGTGATGATGATATAATATTACAATTTTGTGAAAGATATGTTAACTATCTATTAGATTATTTTAATGGAGATTGCATGTAATTGTCAAATTATAAAAATAAAAATTGTATATAATTAATTGTTATGTCAATGAAAGTTTATTTTAAAAATGAAATATATTAAATTTGACTTGTTTACTTTAGATGGGGTCCCTTATAATAAATTTTTTAAAAACTCAATTTTAATGTAAAAAATTTACGAATAAAAGTTTCAGCTATTATTAGGCTGTCGATTAAAGATTAAATAAATTTAGAGAATTTAAAATGTAATTGAAAATTGTTTTCTTTATTTGTTAAACAATTTAAAATTTAATTAAAATTGTTAAATAAAAATAATTGATTTATTTCAGTTTATAAAAATTTATTAATTTATAAAATACGATTAATTAATTATTAAATTAATTAATTTTTAATAATAAAATTTATTAAAGTAAATTAATTCTGAAAATTAAAAATCAAATTAAAAAATTTTATAATTGAAAATTTTATTTCCAATGTTCTATTCTAATTTCTAACTCTTTCGGGCTCGTGGCGGTCAGCCCATCATAACTCCGAAGCAAACCCCTCAAAAACCCTAGAACCGCCAAAACCAGAAACTGGTCACCACTCGCTTTCAGGCATATAGAGATTACAGCGAATTGAATAGTGTTTAGCCAGAATGGTTTTAGGGCTCAGGCAATTCATTGAAAGAACCGGTGACGGTGCCGGCGTACCGGTTCTCGACGCTGACAACGGCGAGGAAATGATGCATGTCCAACCCGGCGTCTCTATTGTTCTTGGCAATCGCTCTCCGGAAACTCCAGGAACTCTGTATATCTCCACTAAGTACGCGATACCCTTTTCGAGTAGCTTCGTTTGATCTCTGAAAGTTCATGCTTTTCCAGGTTCTGAATGTGAAGGATGGAATTTTTGTTTCAGAAAAGCGGTTTGGCTGAGTGATGTGGATAGAACAAAAGGTTATGCTGTGGATTTCTTGTCTCTTTCGTTGCACGCAGTGTCTAGAGATCCTGAGGCTTACCCGTCTCCTTGTATCTACACTCAAGTACGTTGGTTTGCAGTTTCTGCAATTGGATATTTTCTATGTTCTCGATCGATTAATTGAAATTATGAAATCATCCGTTTTTCTTAATGGATATGAAAAAAATGCACAATTTTAAAGAAGTAAAAAAAACAAAGAATGCAAGTATAGGAAGACTTGGCTCCTGTCTATCCTTCTTTGTGCAGTCAATTTTTGTGGTATATTTCTAACTAACTATTGTATGGCTTGAAGATTGAAGTTGAAGATGATGAGCATGAATCAGAGGAGTCGGATTCAGAGAGTAGTGAAATCTTAGACTTGTCAAGAATCACGGAGATGAGACTTGTTCCATCAGACCCTGGCCAATGTATATATGTAGTCTATTTGCTTAACGTATTATTTCTCAATATGTTTCACATAATTTACTTTGCTGTAGTATCTGTAGTTATTGACCAGATTCTTTCTTCTTCTGCTTTTTCTTTTTCCTTTCTGGTTAGTGGATACCCTGTTTGATGTATTCTGTGAATGTGCTGAACTCAATCCTGAGCCAGTCGATGGTGGGTGTTTATAACTCCAGATTTCACTTTCCAATGCTGCTCTACTTTTCAATACTGATTTGCCATCCTTATTTATTTTTTCTTTAGAAGATGAAGGACATAATTGGATCATTTCTGCTGATCAGATGGCAGGTGAAAACGGAGGTATACCATACCGACTTGTCCCCTTCTAAAAACGTTCTGATTATGCTATGTTTCTTTAACTATTTGGATTCTTCAGGTTTGGCAGAGGCTGACTTTCATTTTTTTGCAAATCCATCAAATTCAATTGGTCACTCAAATGGCCATCAAGACTTAGCTGGTAGTGTGCTTCAGGTAAGCCTTCGGATGTTTCATTGATCTAGCTAAATAGTTATACTCTGCCTGTTACTCCTCGAACTTCCGGTAATTTACATGAAATAACTGTTTATAATCTGATTTTTTTCTTCTGCAACATCTAAATGATCATAAATTGTACCACCATCACAAATTATAGCTTCTTTGGTATAGAATGAAGTGTACTAATATAGTATTACGGCTTTTGCAGCTTCAAATTGATGATGATCGGTTTGAAGATGCTGAAGAGATGGATCACGACAAAGACATTAGCCATAGGTGATTATGTTGTCAGATTTTAAAGCATTCCTTGAGCTATGCCTATTTAGTTTCAAAGTAGCTTTGTGCTGATGGCTTTGTAAACATCATTAATGTTGATGTTCTGGATCTTTAAAATTATGTTGGCACATTAATACTGTATAATTGTGCATCCTTTCGATAATGTGACAATCTGTAGGACCGAAACATTCTGTTCATCTAAAATTTAACAAAACAAAACAAAAAATCGAATCTTGAGCCTATTATGACAAACTCTAAAATTCACGACGCGGTTGGAAAAATTGATGGATCTTCAGATCAATGTTAATAAGATGACTGGAAGTTCGATTTGTATGTTATCTATTTCTACAGCTGTAACGCTTGAAAACAGAATATCATATTTGGAAGGATAACGAAGAAGCAAAATTACAAATACCCAATTGCAACTACGAACTTTATAATCTTTCAACAACCTCAGATCATATGCTAAACAGTCCTGACTTTAGAAGTAAAATAAGAAACAAAATTCTCAATCACCATACCAAAATCTTTTAACTTCAATAAAATATCGGAAAACCCCACATTGCAATAGCCCCTAGAAATATTCTTCCAATTGCAAGGCGGCCTGCATTTGTTGTGATCCAACATCCAATGAAGCAAAGATTTCCATCAATATTAATAACAAAAGAAGCTGGGACATTTATGAATCTGCAATAGTAACTTCAACTTCAACACCAGGTTCAATTGTGATGGAAGTGATCTGCTTAACCACATCAGGGGAACTGAAAAGGTCAATAACTCGCTTGTGGACTCGTAGCTCAAATCTATCCCATGTGTTGGTTCCTGTAAACGGAATAGAAAAATGAGAATACACATCTCTAACTATATCTGTGTATGACCAGGACTTGTTCAAACTAATGGCCATTAACTAAAAAACACAAAGAATGTTCATATAATTTTTGGGTAAAGCAGCTGAATTCTAAAAGACAAACATATAGACACTTAACGATAATCGCCAAATCAGATATTATGCAAAATTTGGAGTTTGCTTGATGATATCAAATAAAACTAACAAAATTCTTAACCAAATTGGTCTGATTTTTTGACAATACGATGTTTAAAGTTACTGAACACCACAAAATGTCCATGAATACGATAGTAAAACATGATCAACTATAAAAGGGCGTGAATTATTATTGATAAACTACAAAACTCACAAACAATTCTTCTTGGTGATTAACATAAAAATCTCTATTCCAAGATAAATTACCTTCACCACAGGGGGACTTCCTGGTGGTAATGTGAAGAACCTTGGTGGGCATTCTAACTGGTCCCTTAACCCTCAGTCTCTTATCCTTAGCACCACGTACCAAGTCAGAACAAACTGTTCAATTCAAACCACGACAATTAATAAACCACAACCTACAATACACTACAATTTCCTATGTTGACAATCATTACAGGCTCCAGACATATCATGAAAAGTGTTTCTAACAGCATCATAATTACAACCTCAAAGTATAAACTAATGAAAGGGGAACTGATCGATCACAAAATAGGCATGCTAGTTCAAAGCAAAGTTCTTTCACAAGCGTATTCTAAGAGGAACAGAAATAAGCAACCTTTCTCGAGGTTCTTAACATTCTTCGAGGAGAGAGTGATTCTGATTTTATGAATCTGCTCCTGGGGCTCCTCCAACCCCGCCTTTGTTGGCTTCATAGCTCCGTAAGCTGCCGCCATTACCTCGTTTTGCTTCATTCACACAACATAAACACAACATAAACATCAATTTAAGGTCACAACCCACACAGAACGCCTCAAAAGGCAAAACCCAACAAACTAACAACAGATTGCTGGATAGTTGAAGGAACACTACTCTACAAACGATATCTAAAGAAAAGAGTCAACGATGAAGAGATTCAGAGCACCTGAGAAGTGTAAGATGATGAACAGGCGGGAGTTATCGGGACTGCTTCTCTTCTGCGATTTGGGTAGATGAATACAAATCTACGATTTTGAGGTTTATATACGTGATTTTTAGGTTAGGGTTTTTGTTTAGATGAAATTTTATGCGGTCACATTTGGGCTCATATTTTCAATTAATTAAAGAAGATATAAAATATATCTGACTTTTTATTTAATTTATTTTTTATTAAAAATTATTTTTGTAATTTAAATGTATGGCTTTTTTTATTACAAATGAACAACTTTTATCGATTACTCTGTGACTCTCTCTCGTAAATTGTCCCGAATTATAAATAAAATATTAGTGATAATTTAACATTATACAAATAATAATTTTCAAAGTATAAGAATTAAAATAAAGTATTAAACTATAAGAATTTTTAGTAAAATTATTCAAAAAAATCTTATTTAATAATAATTTTAAGTGGTTATCAAAATTTATTTAAATATTTTCATATTATTCTTAAACTTTATCGATTCTTAATTAAATTTCAATTTTAAAAGGTGTAATTTAACAATACAAACCCTTCTAATTCTAAAACATTTAAAGTAAATGACATGTAAATTAACACAAAAAAATTTACAAGTTAAGTTCTTTTTTCTTTATTTTTCACATTATCTTTATTTTTTAATGTAAAAAAGAACTTTTTACACTATTATATTACATTTTTTAACAAATTTAAAATTTGACCGAAAATTTTTAAGGGTTTAACAATATAAACAAGACGAGGCTGACTGTCATTTGCTTGAATATCCATCAAATTCAATTGGTCATTCAAATGGCCATCAGGACTTAGTTGGTAGTGTGCTTCAGGTAGGCCTTTTAATGTTCCGTTGATCTGGTTTACACTCTGCCTGAAACTTTTTCCAGTCATTTACATGAAACAACTGTTTTTCTTTTTAGGAAAACGCTATTACATTCTAAAGAGTTGGGGTGAGACCCGATTATGTCCCCGAGGAGGATAGAACTACAACCTGAAGTTGGAGACGAAAGGTAGGATATGTCAATATTTAGAGATCTAGCCTCATGGGATAGCCAGTTGGCACATTTGTTCCTTTTCCGAAAAATGTGAGTAAGTGTAACGTCCCACGGTAGTGTCAAGAGTTTCCGGATGGCTATCCTCAAGGAGCCCCCGCCTGAGTACATGTTACCGGATGCAGATAGAATGTTGATGACTTCCAACTTATCCACTTTGAGCTCTATGTGTCTGTAGCCCATGTCCCAAGCAAGTGTAAGATCGGTGTAAACTCCCCAAAGTTCAGCATTTAATGGCATGCAAGAACCTAAATTGTGCATAAAGCCTCCTAGCTAATGTCCAAAGCTATCACGTAGTACTTCTCCAGCTGTGGCACCTCGAATGGCTGGAGTAACTGCCCATCGGTGTTAAGTTTCACCCATCCTGCGGGCGGCTTGGTCCAAACACCTTGACGTCTTTGCACCATGATTCACATGAGTGGCTCGAGCTAGCGTGTGTTCTGCCTGTATTACCCCAGTCACATATTCAAGCACTAATCTCATGTTTTTCTTCTGCATCATGTAAATGATCACAAATTGTACCAACATCACAAATTATAGCTTATTAGGTAAGAACCAAATATTCTGTCCCATTTATCCAGGACCTACTCTGTTCTACTCATGCACAATCATAGATTTTAATGAGCTCCAGCAAAATCTATGACTGAGCATGAATAGAACAGAATAGATCCTGAATAAATGGGACAGAGCATTTGGAACCTATTAGGTATAGAATGAAGTGTACTGATATAGTATTATGGCTTTTGCAGCTTCAAATTGATGATGATCGGTTTGAAGATGCTGAAGAGATGGAGCACGGCAAAGACCTTAGCCATAGGTGATTGTGTTGTCAGATTTTGAAGAATGCCTTCCAACAGTTCAACTATGCCTATTTAGTTTCAAAATAGCTTTATGCTGACTGCTTTTGTAGACATTATTCTGGATGTTGATGCTGTGGATCTTTAAGACATTCTGTTCATCCCAAAAAAAAAAAAAAAAATCGAATCTTAAGCCTACTCTGAGATTCAGGATCTGGGTTGGAAAAATTGGTGAAAGTTCAGATCATTATTAATGAGATGATCGGAAGTTCGATTTGTATGGTATCTATTTCTACAGCTATAACACTTGAAAACTTGTGATGATAATGAAGAAGCACAACTACAAATACCCAATTCCAACTACGAACTTATAAGAGTCAACCTCAGGACATTTGCTAATCAGTCTTCTGACTTGAGAAGTAAAATAGGAAACAAAATTCTCAATCTCCATACCAAAATCTTTAACTTCAATAAAATATTGGAAAACCACACACTGCAATAATCGTTTTAAGTATTCTTTCAACCGCAAGGCCTCCTACATTTGTTGTGATCCAACATCCAATGAAGCAAAGATTCCAGCAAAGTTAATAAGAAGAACAGAAGCATGAATATTTATGAATCTGCAATAGTAACTTCAACTTCAACACCAGGTTCAATGGTGATGGAAGTGATCTGCTTAACCACATCAGGGGAACTGAAAAGGTCAATAACTCGCTTGTGGACTCTTAGCTCAAATCGATCCCATGTGTTGGTTCCTGTAAACAGAACAGAAAAGTGAGATCAATTATCTAGCTATATCTTTATATCATCAGGACTTCTTCAAACTGACGGCCATCAACTCAAAAATACAGAACGTTCAGATTCATCTCAAACATTACCAATTTTGTACTAAAAGGTGCGTGATATTCAAATAATTTTTTAATAAAATAGCTGAACTCAAGAAGACTAACATATAGATTCTTAAAACAGATGACCATGATCACCAAAGTCAGATATTATGCACAATTTGAAGTTTGTTTGATGACATCACATCAGATTAATACAGATCTTAACCAAAGTGGTCTGATTTAAAGTTAGTGAAGACAACAAATCGTCCATAAATACGTACGTAAAACACGAGAAGGGCATGCATTACTGTGGATAAACTACAAAACTCACAAGCAATTCTAATTGGTGATTATCATAAAATCTGTTCCAAGATAAATTACCTTCACCACAGGGGGACTTCCTGGTGGTAATGTGAAGAACCTTGGTGGGCATTCTAACTGGTCCCTTAACCCTCAGTCTCTTATCCTTAGCACCACGTACCAAGTCAGAACAAACTGTTCAATTCAAAGAGACATCACAATTAATAAACCACAACCTACTATGCACTACAAGTTCCTATATTGAAAATCATTACAGGCTCCAGATCCAGATATATCATGAAAATTGTTTCTAAGAGCATTAGACTTGCAACCCAAAAAGATAAACTAATGAAAAAGGACCGGATCAATCACAAATAGGCATGCTAGTTCAAAGCAAAGTTCTTTCACAAGCGTATTCCAAAAGGAACAGAAAGAAGCAACCTTTCTCGAGGTTCTTAACATTCTTAGAGGACAGAGTGATTCTAATCTTATGAATCTGCTCCTGGGGCTCCTCCAACCCCGGCTTCGTTGGCTTCATAGCTCCGTAAGCTGCCGCCATTATCTCGTTTTGCTTCATTCATACAACATAAGCATCAATTTAATGTCGAAATCCACCAAGCACGCATCAAAACATGTGAAAAGGCAAAACGCAACAAATTAACAACAGATTGCAGATAATTGAAGAAACACTACTCTACAACGACATTTAAAGAAGACCCAGTAAAAATATCCTAACATACAGTCAATGATGAAGAGATTCAGAGTACCTCAAAAGGGTAAGAGGATGAACTGGCAGGAGTTCTCGGGGAATCTTCTCTTCTGCGATTTGGGTAGATGAAATACAAATCTACGATTTTGAGGTTTATATATGAAGTACTATAATTTTTAGGGTTAGGGTTTATGGATTCAATCAATTAAAGAAAAGATTAATATATCTTGTATTTGTAATTTGATTTTTTAGTCTATTTATTATATTATGAAAATCATCAATCTATGGTATTATTTAACTTTTTATTTACTTCCATTATTTTTATTTATTTTATCACCAAAATTATGTAATATTAAATTGCTAAATTTCAATATGCATTATTTGAAAATCACGGAAATAAATGAATTATTTGCTTAAATTGAGTTTATTATGTTAAATCTAAAGAATTTAAATTTAACTTACTTATATTACGGAAGAAGAAAGAAATTTTGAAACAAAATTAAAAATGACGTTTTTTATAGAAGTAAAATGATTAGATAAGGTGATTATAAATCACGAAAATAGCCTCTTTATAAAAATACTCGACAATTCTTCGGAGTTGTGCGCTGCCAACTTTAACATTTGACTTAGACAACTTCAACATTTGACTTAGACAGAAGTAAAATCGTTAATCTAAAAACATTTCAGAACTCACTAGTATTTGAAATCGTTAATCTCAAAACATTTCAGAACTCACTAGTATTTGATAGTTATCATCATTCTTCATATCAAGTCTAGGACTCCACAATACAAACTAAGAACACTAGAGTAACTGAATTCATGTACTTGTAAAACTATGATGCACAACTAGCCTAACAAAGTGCTTTGGCAGCTTCAGTAACAGCATCTACTGTGATTCCTAGTTCCTTGTATATTCGACTAGCTGGTGAACTTGCACCGAACCGATCAATACCGATTGCCTTACCCTTTTCGCCAATGATCTTTTGCCACCCAAATGTTGATCCTGCTTCAATGCTAACTCTAGCTGTTACAGAATCTGGCAAGACACTTTCCTTGTATGCATCAGATTGCTCATCAAATAACTCCCACGAGACTAAGGAAACTACACGAACGGTTTTCCCTTCTTTCCTCAGCTTGTCAGCAGCCTTGGCTGCAATTTCTAACTCAGAGCCTGTTCCAATGAGTATAAGATCTGGTTTGTTGTGAGAAGAATTGTCCGAGATAATGTAACCTCCTTTCTCGACACCCTCAACAGATGTTCCAGGGAGTTGCGGAAGCTTTTGTCTTGAGAGGGCAAGAATTGAAGGTCTCTTCCTATTGAGAACAGCAACTTTATATGCAGCAGCTGTTTCAGTTCCATCGGCTGGACGAAGCATCAGGATGTTCGGCATTGCTCGGAAGCTTGCCAAATGCTCAATGGGTTGATGGGTGGGTCCATCCTCTCCAAGTCCAATTGAATCATGAGTCATGACATAAATAACACCCGCTTGACTTAATGCAGAGAGTCTTATGGCTGCTCTCATGTAATCGGTGAAGACAAAAAATGTTGCACCATAAGGGATCAGCCCAGGACTATGGAGGGCAATCCCATTGCAAATGGCACCCATTCCATGCTCCCTTACACCAAATCGGACGTTACGTTCTTCAGGGGTGTCCTTTTGGAAGTCACCAAAAGATTTCATCAATGTCATGTTGGAGGAAGCAAGATCTGCACTACCACCAAGAAGTCCAGGAAGCACTTTCGCCAGAGCATTAAGGCATTGTTGAGACAAATTTCGAGTGGCATCTGCCGGACTTTCAGGAGTGTAAGTCTGCATTATCAGTAGGAAAAAAACTTCAGATGAAAATAACACTGATTCCTCATCAAAATCAAAGAAAAACGCACACATATAAACCAGTAAGAATTGGAATATGTACAAACCGGAAGTGCCTTCTCCCAGTCTGCAGGCAGTTGACCATTGATGATAGACCTCAACTCTGCTGCTTCTTTTCCATATTTCTTATCATACTCCGCAAATTTAGCATTCCATTCAGCTTCAAGAATGGTACCTTCAGTAACATGACGACTCCAGTGCCTGAAGAGCACATCAGAGTTCAATAAAGAAAGGAACTATAGATGGATTCAACCTTCTTAGTTATTTTACCTTTTAACATCCTCTGGTACATGGAATGGTTCATGAGACCATCCAAGGTTCTTCCTCGTTGCATCTACTTCTTTGGCACCCAATGCACTCCCATGTACACTATATGAGTTTGCTTTGTTCGGAGATCCATAACCAATAGTAGTAGTGATCTGTTTCAGAGTTTTAGCAAAAGCAATGTCAGCCAACAAACTCCAAAAATGCGTCCAGCTCAAAAGTCAAGCAATTTCACCTTAATCAATGAAGGTTTATCTTTGACAGCCTTTGCTTCCTTAATCGCCACACGAATGTCGTCATATCCCAAGTTACCATTCTTCACCCAAATAACATGCCATCCAAGTGCCTCAAAACGAGATTCGACACTCTCAGTGAATGCGATTTCTGTGTTTCCATCAATGGAAATGTGGTTGTCATCATAGAATGCTATAAGCTTACCAAGTCCCAAGTGCCCTGCTAGGGAACAAGCTTCATTTGAAATTCCTTCCATTTGACAACCATCCCCAAGGATCACATACCTAACAAAAGTTGCATGTATATCAATCAATTAAATAGAATTTCAGACAAAATCCAGAACCTAGATAATGGAAATAAATGATGGCAAAAGGGGTACGTGTAGTGATCAACAATCTCGAACCCCGGTCTGTTGAATCGAGCAGCCAAGTGCTTCTCAGAAAGAGCCAACCCAACAGCGTTAGCAATGCCTTGACCAAGAGGTCCTACAAAAGAGATGGTCATAAGACACAAAGAACATCTATTGATGTTAACATTAAAAATAAACAGAGTTTAGAGTACAAACCAGTTGTAACTTCAATCCCAGGTGTTTCAAAATTCTCAGGGTGACCAGGAGTAACGCTTCCCCATTGGCGAAAAGCCCTCAAATCCTCCTCCTAGTTCAGACGAAAAAGAAAGTTGCAGCAAAATTTGCATGTAGTTTACAAATTATACAACAGAACATGTTTCAACATGTTAGTGAAAACTTTGATCTAATCATAACAACACCTTCTAATCATAAAAACCATGGAGGAAATTTGATTTTGATACACAGTAAGCAGTCACTAAGCACCATGAAGATTTCAAGCTCACGACTCTCTACTTTCTGATTTACATTTCACTAGCAAGTTGATCATCTAAACCATCAGTTATATCACATTCAGACAGCAAAAAGTTTCATTAAAATTGTCCAGAGAGTGATAGAAACCACTTTGTTCAGGAAATTCCCAGCTCAAGCTTGAAACCTACTCATTCCACAACACAACTGTGCAATCACCTAAACCATCATTTCCCAATAGAAGTTCATTACTTTCCTCTTCCAAGGCGTTCAAGACTCATAAACGATCAAAACCCAGACCTTCAATCCAACGTAACAAGAACCAAATCATCAAGATCGCAAGAACTTACAAACTGTACATTAGAGGTAATTAAAGAGAAACGAAGATAAGTGTGCACCTTGATACTATCATAACCAGCCAAATGAAGAAGAGCATAGTGCAACATGCAACCATGTCCCGCCGACAAAAGAAACCTGTCGCGGTTAAACCAATAAGGATTCTTCGGATTATATCTCATTATCTCATCAAACAATATGTGACCCAACGGAGCACAACCCATGGGCAGACCAGGGTGACCCGAGTTAGCCTTCTCCACCGCATCAACAGCAAGAAACCGTATAGTGTTCACCGACTTCTCCACCAACTCAGAGTCGGTCGTCCTTTCAACACTGTTCACAGAAGCAGCTCGCACGAGGAATTTCGGTGAAGTCAAATAGCGACGGCGAGAAATTGCGGCGCGTGCGAGAACCGACGTGATCTTCAGGTTTGTGGTAGAGATGAAAGAAAGCGGTGGTGGGTTGGTTGCGGAATCGCGATCGTGGCGGTGAAGTGATGGAGAATAGAGGAGGGCTCGTGAGAGTGTACAAGAAGCATGAGTCGCCATGATCGTGTCGATGTAGAGTGAGACAGAACTGTTTGATGTTCGCCGATTCTGATTGTCTTCGACGGTACTATGTTTGAGACGTAAATGCTACGATCGTCGGGTTCGGTTAGTTTTTGTCGTTACGCGCGTGGCGAAAGTGAAAGATATATTTAAAAATGAGAACTATGGCCCCGCCCAATGCTTCATTTGGTTCCGGGCTCGATTTGAATGATTTAGAGCCCAAAACTCGATCGAGTTCAAGAAAACACTAACCAATGCCGAATTAGATTAAAATAAAAAATTTGGATTCAACCTAATTATAACCTAAAGTTTAATATTATTTTGACTGAATTTATAGTATCATATTCAATTTTAATATTTTCAAAATATTACTAATAACACTTTAAATCTTAATTAAATTAAGTTTTTTGTAATTTAACTTATATTATGTAACAAATATGTAATTTGGATCTACTAAGTTCATTAATTAAAAGTGTATTTTTCACTTAAGGATATTATTTTAGTAACATTAAGATAAAAAGTAGTATAAAAAATGATGATAAAAACCTTAATTATAATTTTTTTGTAAAATGTTAGTAATACCTTTACCCATAATCAATGTTTAAAAAACTAGACTAGAAGTTAAAGTAGTAAGACAAGAAGTTTAAAATTTAAAACATTCAATTAGTATTAGACTATTATAAAACCAATTAAAATTAAATAAAATTAAAGAATACTATATTTATCTATTGAAAATTTTAAATTTTAATTAAAAAGGATATTGTTCAACAAAAATTAATCATTTTCTTTTTATTTGTAAAAATTATTTAGTTTACAAAAACTAACCACTTAGTTAATAAACTGATCAATTTTTAATAAAAATTATTAAAATAATTTGAACCGAAAAGTTAACTGATTTAAAATTTTTGCTATGAAACCAACCAACTGTTTTAGTTTTTAAAACATTATTAGGTTTAGTTTAATAATAATTAAGATGTTTGGCATACAACTTATCAGTTATTTTTAACTTATTGACTAAAAATTAGCTTTTTAACCATTTTAAAAAGTTACTGATGTGTTTGGTTAATAGCTTATTTAACCTAATAAGTTAATTTTCATAAGAGGAGCTTTTTTAAATGATTAGCAAAAAATTAATAAGTAAAAAAATCAAGTATACCCTTTTTTCATAAAATTTGAATTATAATATAAATCGTATCTGCATCATACTATAATTATAGATATTTTAATTTATTAAATAATAAAATTTATATATATTATATAAAAATACTAATATGATGTAGCTCACTGCATCATTCATATTAATACAGAATTTAACAACGAATTATTATTATTATTATTATTATTATTATTATTATAAACTTAATTTTGTAAATTAAATATCTAAATTCTAAATTCTTATAAGAATATTCAAAGAAATACTTATAAATATAATCTTCATGCCTTTATAATTTTTTAAATCATACCCTCGTAAATTATTTTACATACCAACAACTAATATTAAATAATTAATTTAATCAAACATCTGTAAAAAATAGTTGATATTATCCACATGTCAAATTGCTGATATAATCAACTAACAGTTAATATAATATACTAATTGCCAAATATGGTCAATCTCTAGTGTCGAAATAATCTGTATCCACAAGCCTAGAGACTAAGCCCAGTCATACAAATCTATCTTTTGCAGGGCCAATTCAAAATTTATTAGTACCTTTTATTTTTCTACTTTTTTTTTACGTGCACTAATTAAACATTTGATAATAACCATTAACTTATTCTTTGGATAAGTAATTAGTGAATTGATAATTTAAATTTAATGATAAATTTGTTTCAATTAATTAATAATAAATTTACTGATTGAAAGCAATTCATTGTCAGATCATCACACTCAGTCTAAAATTTTACAATAAAAAAAAATTTAAAAATATCTGATAATACACAATTTTACCTCTACATAATAAAGAAACTATTTTCGATATGAGCGGGTCCAGGTCGAAAGTGACTCTGATGCAAGATTTTTTAAACTGTTAAAGAAATTTTTTCTTTTTTATGTTTTGATTGATGTAATATCAAAAGTCAAAAGTTCGGTAAAACTCTGACACAATTTTATAGGTATGAATAGAAGTTCAATGAAAAAGCTGACATCACATACGCGTTTCCCTCACGAGTCTAAAGATCAATTTGAAGTATTCACGGTCGGAACAGATATTTCTTAAATGAATGTATATACGGTTTATATAAAACGTGTGGTTAAAATTAACTTAAATAAAATTGGAACACTATTATTTTAATTAATAATTGAAATTTAAGTTAATGGCGATATTTCTAATAATTTTAAATTTTTTGAAACAATATTATTTTAAATAATTGAATGATATTATTTTAAAAATTAAAATTGAACAATATTATTTTAAAATTATTCAAACAAATTTGAATCATCTCTCAATTTAATTAAATTTATTTTTTGATAAATCAAATTTAAGTTAAACTTAACTCATCAAACAAGTACATAGTCATAAGTTAATAGTGACAGAGATAAAAATGTTCCGTTGAATGTGTAACCTTACTAAAAGAGAGAAAGTCAATAATATATTGGTAAGAAATAAATTAAAGATGGTCAGTATTGATGATAAATTAAGAGTGATAAGACACATGTGGTTCGAACATATTAAAATAAAGCATCCTAATACTAAAATGAAAATATGTGAAAAAAAAATGCTTAAAGATTGTAAAAAAAAAAGAGAGCCTAAGAAGATCTGAGGTGAAACAATTAAGAATTATGTGACTTTGTTGAAACTTTAGGATATGAATAAAGAATCTCATGTAGAGAGATCTTTATCATTCTCCTAATTCTTCTAAACATTTTCTTTCAAGTCATTCAATATATATATATAGCCTTAATATTTTAATAAAGTGATACTTCCCTCGTAGTTATTTAGGATTTATTTGATTAGATGTTAATTAATGGAAAAAAAATTGAATGAAACGGAATGGAATGGTTTATAATGTAATGAAATGTAATATAGTGAAAAGTTGTTTGAGATAGATGGAAGGGTTCATAATGTAATATAGTGAAATGTTGTTTAAAAAATGGATGAAAAGGAATATAATATATGATAAATGACTATTATACTCCTGATATTAAAATAGTTATTATAGGAGGCCTAACGCTATAATTTTAAAATAGAAATAATCTCTAATTAAAAAGACACAGTTCAATTCACAACCGTGATAAATAATTTTTTTATATTTTCTATTTTAAAATAATAAAAAAATTTAATAAAAATTTTCTTTTTTATTATTAATTATATACAGTTAATTATTAATTATATAAATATAATATTATTAATTATTTAGTAAAATTTATTTTATTCAATTATATGTAATTTATATTTAAAAATAAATTATTTATATTTTATTTATATAGAAATATATACAAATAATTAAATAATAAATTTTATATATTATCTAATTTCATTAATAAAAATGTCATTGAATTTTTATTTCATTACTAATTATATACAATTTATTATTAATATTATAAAATATTATTATTAAGATAAGGAAAATAATATAAAAATATTATTTATTATATATAATTTTTATGAACCGTCATAAATGAGTCTGAAAAAAAAGAGGTTAAGGTTAAAAGAAATAATTGATATTAAGAGAAATTATTAATTTATACTACATATGATACGGGTCTTTGAGTTTTGAAAATAATCTTTTTACTATATAAGAGTACAATTGCGTACTATTTAAGGTTTTAACTTCTTTAAAATTTTATTTTATTTTATTTTATTTTTTTTCACAACAAGGTGTCCTGCGAAGTCCAATATTAAGACTCTTAGTAGGATTTGGGGCAGAGACTTTTGTTGGATAATGAAATGGTTTTAGAGTCGCATGTAAGCTACGGTCATCTTCTTCTCAGCCATCATTTTCCAAACCTCGTTATTATTGCCATTACTGTCAAACACAACACAGCTGTGTACCAGATGGTGATGAGCAGGACATTGAATAAAACAACCCACCCTCCTAAGTTCTCTCTTCAAACCAAATCCACTCGATTTTTCTTTGTGGATAACAAATTTTATTAATTGGGTTTGGTCATTTTAAAAATCTGAATAAAGATAAAGACCCAATTTGACAATAAACTAATTTCATTAGCTGTTAACTAATAGTTGATTTAACTAGTAGACTGTATTAATTGTTTGTCATTTTTTATCTCATACTAGGGTATCTACCGGCGGACTCAGTGACTAATCCCCTCGTTAGTTTGTAGGTACCTCATAGGATGGGACAGCTGGCCCAAAAATTTAAGGCTGCTCCATACCTAAAGTTAAGGATCGAACCCCTGACTTTTGGTTAAGAATGGATGAATCCCTTCCACTCAATTACATCCCTTAGGTTTAATTGTTTGTCATTTAATGTTTGATAAAATTAGTTATTTATGTATAAAATGACATATGAAGATATAATTTTAAAAGTTTTAATTATATGATTAATTTTTTATGGCTTTAATAATTTAATTTAAAATATTAGTTATGTTAATATTTTATTAATTTAATTAACATATTTTTTTAATCTATAATATGCAAGTGTCCATTATCTTCAACCTTTCATTATTAGGGACTGAAACAGATAGGAATAGGCCGATCTTGACCATCTTTATTAGGCCACTTAAACACAGTCAAGTCCTGCCAGCTACTGGACTTTTGGGACCGTCACCACCCAATTTTGTCAACTACTGGGATTTCAACGCAGTTTTGGCACTAGTTCTTAAATATTAAAAAAAATTCGTTTATATATATAATTATAATTGAAGAATATTTTTACTTTTATTTTTTTCATATTTTAAAATTATTACTTATCTCTCAAATTATTTAATTATTATACAATATTTTTTGTTTGCTTCATTAGATGTATTAAATTTTAGGAAGTGCGTGTTTGAGGTAATGGAAAAAAGGTATGAGTATGGAACGAAAACTCATGTTTGGAATTAATAGAGGTAACACTTTCATTTCTCTATTTTCAGCAATACTCCATTCTTTTGGATTACCAAAAGAATGAGATTCATTGTTGGCTATATTTCATTCCCATTATTCTTTGTGAACCAAGCATCCTTTTAATAATTTCAATGATAAGTGATTTATATATCAATAGATAAAAAATATTTATTTAAATTTTAAATTTAAGCCGGGCTTAGGTTGAATTTTAAATCAAGTTTGAGTTTAATTTCAAATATTTATTTAAAATTTGATTGGTCATAAAATCTCTTTCTAAAATAATATTATTGTAAACATTAAATTAAAATAACATCGTTTTAAATTGATCCAAACTTGCTTATAGAATATTTGTGATCGAGTTTATGATTATATATATATATATATATATAAGTAAAATTAATATAAAAAATATATATTAAAATATATAAAAAGTCAAATAATATTATATAAATTCTAAAATAAATGTGAAGATGAGTTTGTGAGTATTGTGAAAATTACGTGTAAAATATAAGAACAAGAGAGACTAAAAAATAGGCTCATTAATTGATCTAAAAAATCTACTTAAAAAAGTGACCTTTTAAGACTATATTTTGCTAGAAAAAAATTAGATCTACTAAAAAAGTATTTTTTATTTTACAGTGAAACACTCATTTTTTCTTAAAAATAACTTTTGTGATAAAAAAGTACTTTTTTATTTTACAGTCAAATATTTATTTTTTTTTAACTAACTTTTACGATAGAAAAAATTACTTATTCACCCGAACAGACAGTAAATCAGATTATCTACCTGCTCGGTTGTCTCTTTCCCAGGCCAACCTATCCTTAACCCCCAATCTTTGCCTAGTTTGGACCACTTACAGAGCTAAACCAGTCTGGAAACGCTGGTCCAGAGAAAGAGAAAACACGGTTTTCTACATGAAACAGAAGCTCAAACGACCAATCAGGGTATGTTCAGGAAACAAGCCATTACTCCCGTTTTTACAGCAGGAACGCAGTTGGAGTTGGGGACACATTCCTTTCAATGGTTAAGGTAAACTCAATCTCATCATCATCATTTCCAATCAAGTAACTATGCCACCAACTCCAGAAAAAAAAGAAAAGTTGGTTTCTGTAGCATGAATCTTTACATCATTCAACCCAAAGATTGACTATGATTTTGTTCTCATCCAACGAATCACCATAAAATTTGGTTGCTTTCGGCTCTTTTTTTAAACACCGCTCGTCTCTTCAATCGATTCATGTCAATAACCATTTTCTGGAGCGTTAAATCATATGTCAACGTGTTTTCCCATAAAGAAAGAAACAATGTTGTCCCATAAAAATCCACACAAAATATCTTATCTATATGACTTAATGGCATGAGATTGCCGAAACGTGTGTGAATTAAAATCACATTAGATATTTAAAATTAAAATTAAAATTGAATATAAATTAATTAGAAATTTCAAAAAATAATGAACCTTAAGCTCTGCTACATGTCACTACTGTTGAATTTCGGTGGAAGGGTGGAAAAAATAGGAAGTGAATGCTTGTGTGTAATCATTGTGGATCCATTTCGTTTCAACTTTTCATCAATGGCGGGTCCTTAATTTCTTTATACATGTCCCAGTCCTATTACCCTTTTGATTTTTGATATAAAAATATTTTTTTACTCTTATCATCTTAACTTTTTTTTAACCATGTCAATTTTAACCTGATTCGGCTCGATTTTAACTCGGATTGATTGACTACCGATCAAAACTGGTCGGCTTAAATTATTTGAATAAATTTATAATTGTTATATGGGTTGGACTTATTTGAATAAATTATTTAACATGACACTAATTGAAAAATAAATTAGAAACAACTTATATGATTAACAAAAAAAAATCTTAGCATGCCTTTTACTTATTTGACTTAATGTTTTAAAAATTAAGTCAAAAGTTAAATTAGTAAAAGAAGAACTTTGATATTTAAAAAGTTTAACTGATATGAGACCGCATTAAAATTTTTAAAGATTAAATAAAATTAAATAATTTCAAATATTACTGAAAGATGATGTTTTTACTATCGAAAAATTTGAAGTATTAATTGAAAAGAAGATTATTAAAATAAAAATAATTAATTAATTTACAAAAATTGATCAGTTAATTAATTAATTAATTAATTTTTTTACAATAAAAGTTATTAAAATAAATTTAATTAAAATTAAACTAAAAAATTAACCGATTTAAAGCTTTTAATGTTAAATTGGTCAAATAAGTTCGGTATGAATATAAAAAAATGAAACTTAAGCTTAAGGGTTTTAATTATTTTATTATGATAAATGTACTATGATTGTATATAATACTAATGCAATTATAGCTAATTATGATAATGATTGGGACCACAATTACTATATTTTGAGCCTAATTATATTAAAACATGAATTTAAATCTGTGCATAAGCCATAAAAACGGATTCAAATGAACAAAAATAGGACAAGCATTAGGTTCAATTAAATTTGTTTCCACAATTAGTGAAGACCCGGTCCAATTAAAGCTATTTTATCATAAACTGAATATTGTTTCTCACGCTCCTAACGGGGAGCGTACATTCCATGTGAATATTGTTATGATAACTCTGTGCCCGCCGTAGCCCGCATGCACTCCAAAGTTTCCGCAACGTTGTCTCACCCCCAGCACATAGTGCGCGCGTCAGAAACCTCGCACACGTCTGAAATTTGTATTTTTTTTAATTCAGTAAAAAATATTATTTTTGAAAATTTAATATATATTTTTATTTTAGTTTCTTTCAATTTTTAAAAATTATGGAAATTACAAAAATAATTTTTGTTTCTTCTTTTTTTCACAATTTGATTTATTATTATTTAAATATATATTATTTAATTATTAATA
>JANVCQ010000006.1:39652667-39669052 GCA_025531925.1 Erythroxylum plowmanianum | reverse complement strand
AAAATTATGAATAATTTAATACAAGATTATATATTTAATGAATTAAAATTAATTATCAATAAAAATATGAATAATTTAAATTTATTTAATTTTTATAATTAAATTATATGTAATTAAATTTTAATAATTATTAACAAATTTTAAATAGATAAATATTCAAATAAAATTTGATTTAATAATTAAAATATGTTTCAAATAAATATGAATTTATAAATAAAAATTTAAATTTAAAATTATTTTATTTATTAAAATAATACAATTTTATTAATAATTTGTTAATAAATATTATTTAAGAGATTAAATAAATTTATTTAATTAAAACTATTTTATCTTTAAGTTTTATCTAATATATAATTATTATCAGTAACAAAAATATACTACATTAACATTAATAATCAAACAAAATTTTTATTTTTATTTAAAAATAAAAAATTATAAATAAAAACTAAAAATTATAACAAAAAATAGAATTAGAATCAAAAAGGATCGTGTGTTTTGTTTTGTTGTCGCATAAATTATATATTTTTATAATATATTTTAATGTTTATTTCAATAAATTATAAAAAGAACCATGTTTTAAAAATTTTTAATTAAATAATAAAAATAAAAAAGAAAGGGGTGACCTCACAATTCAACTGTGGGACCTGTCCAAACTTCAAAGCTCTTCACATTTGTCATGTCTCAGTTTGTGATTGTAGACCGGGGGCCCGCACAGTAGCTGTTCATCTGGGCCCACTTTCTAGGTCCTTATCATTCTCAGCTGTACGATGGCTACTCTTTTCGTTACGCTGACGTGTCACTACGAGCCCCGCAATTTACTCCGTGATTAGCAACATCCAGCCGTTCATCTCATTAAATGTAGATAATAAATAAATAATTTTATAAATTATTATGAAGATAAAGTGAAAATCGAAGAGTGGCCTTAAATTAAGGGAGTGTCTGATAACAAGAAGACAAGACAGAGGTCCCAAGAGTTAGAGACTTGTCACCCACAAACAGTGTAATAAAAAGGACCAGTGAATGGATATTACCGTATATCCGAGTAGGTCGGGCCCAGTACGACGACGCATGGACACACACTGAAACTGTGTCTTGTGTCTCGCCCGTTATGGACCTATCCTTACAGCTATCTCCATGACAACATGCAGGCGTTTTGCCATTTCCGTGCAAAAACTGCAAACTTTTAAGAGGATAAAACAGTAGTCCACGTCACCATTTCCGGAGTTTAACTTCCAATAACTACTTTTGGGTCCATTTTTTAATTTTATTAAATGATTTATTAATTCAATTGGCTTCATTACATAATTACGAAATTCATAAGTAAACTTCACCGTATAAATGAGATAAACTCATTGCGTGGTCCCGATGTGGGAGAAAAGCAGGAATAGCGTTATTCACCAAACTGCCCCCACCACGCCATCAATTTTCCCGCGCAAAAAAAGTATCTCTGATGATCTCATCAGACGAGATGGACGGTCCCGATTCCCCTGCCTGACTAAGTGGGTCCCATCTTTCTCCGAGAACCTTTTTTTTTTAACCTCTCTGTCCTCCATTACCATTTCCTTTCACTTTTTCAAATTTTCAAATTACACCATTCCCCAAAAATGAATGATTTCTCAACCCCATTCCAATTCCATGTATATATATATATATAGACGCATTGAAACCATATTAGCGATAACATTCACTTGGTCAAATTCCCACAAGAATGAGCCCACTCCTGTCTTTGATCGCCGTCACTGTACTTGCACTGACATTTAGCCCAGCTCCGGTGACCGGCTGGCGTCCATGGCCCCACACGAAACCCAACTCCTCCGACCTCCTCTACGGTGGGTCCAAAAAATTCGAAGGGTCGTCCGAGTTCGTTCACTTGCGTTACCACATGGGTCCGGTTCTCACTGAGAACATAACAATCCACCCAATATGGTACGGCACGTGGGAGAGGTCACAGAAGAAGATAATACGGGAGTTCATCGGCTCAATCTCATCCGTTGATTCGAAGCGACCTTCAGTCTCCGGTTGGTGGAAGACCGTACAGCTTTACACTGACCAAACCGGGGCGAACATATCCAGAACGGTGCTTTTAGGCAAGGAGAAGAACGATCGTTTTTATTCTCACGGAAAATCGCTAACGAGGCTATCGATACAGTCTGTGATAAAGAGCGCGGTGACAGCTAAAACCAATCCTTTGCCGACAAATCCCAAAAGCGGGTTATATCTTTTGCTCACAGCTCCGGACGTGTACGTTCAAGATTTCTGCGGGCAGGTGTGCGGGTTCCACTATTTCACATTCCCGTCGATAGTGGGTTATACGCTGCCGTACGCGTGGGTGGGTAACAGCGCGAAGCAGTGTCCGGGAGTGTGTGCTTACCCGTTCGCAGTACCAACGTATATGCCTGGACGGAAGCCGCTAAAGTCACCCAACGGTGACGTTGGGGTTGATGGAATGATAAGCGTGATTGGTCACGAGGTTGCAGAGCTGGCAACGAACCCGTTGGTGAACGCCTGGTACGCTGGACCCGACCCGAGCTTCCCTGTGGAGATAGCCGACTTGTGCGAGGGCATATATGGGACAGGAGGGGGTGGGTCCTACACGGGTCAGTTGATGGAGGATCATGATGGTGCCACGTATAACATGAATGGGATCAGACGTAGGTTCTTGGTTCAGTGGGTGTGGAATCATTTGGTCAATTACTGTACTGGCCCTAACGCACTCGATCAGTAATCTACATTTGATTTCATGATCTTCTCTTCTTCTGTACTTTCCTATAAGGTCTTATAATTTATTTATTTTTATTTTTTTTGTTGGATTTTGGGTGTGTGTAGCTTTGTCATAAAAAGAAAAAAAAATCAAATTGCATAATGTAGATGAGGTTCTAATTTGTAATAATATTTTTGTATGCCAATATCTAGTCTTTATCTTCCAACCCAATGATTAAAAATTTTAATTAATTAATTTTTATGTTGATTTTTAATAATTTTTGAAAAATTAATTAATTAATTTTTTAAAATTTAAAATTGTTTATACAAATTTTATATTATTTTAATATGGGTTATTTGAAACCGTTAAATGGACTCCTAAGATAAAATTATCATTCCAAATAAATTCTTGGATACATGTGGTCTCACTTAAAACTCAAACTATTTGATAAAATTTACTTACATAGTATATTATCACAACTTAAATCCGTGTACAAATCAACAATGTACAAGATAATAGAATAATATACTCAAACTAATCGTACAAACAAATCCGATACATAAATATTAAATAGGAATAAAGTTACGTATTATTAGATCTTTTTAAATATCGCGTTGCGATATAATTCTATTGTTATCGTTTTATGTTAGTTTAATATCGATTAATTTTTTATTTTATTTATTTAATTTTTAAAACATTGAATTTAACTAAATTATTTTACTTTTAAGGTAAAGAATAAAATTCTTGAAGTCCCTCTAGATTAATATAATACATTATAATTAATTAATTTACTATAATTAATGAAGGGAACCATCAAAAGCTCGAGGTTAGACGAAGCTCGATGCTATGTATACCTTCCATGTTTTACGTAATTAATTACATTAAACCTACGGCTGGGAACATAGGTTTACTCGAACTCATCGCATGTTCAAAGAATGTCTTTCAAGGGAAACGGTGTAAACGATAAACTAACTATCTTTTTAATTTTTTAAATTTTAAAAGTTTAAAAGAGTAAAATTATATTAAATAATTTATTGTTAATTAATAAAATATTTTATTTAGAACATATAATTTAACCAGAAGTATTTTACTTAAAATATATTATTTATGTACTTCTTTATAGTTTATTTAATAATAAATAAATAATTATTATTTTTATACAACAACTCAGTAAAAAATTTTGTTAATACGCAGGATTTGGAAAGATTTAATAATTTGAAAGACTGTTTATCATCATCACACTCAGTCCGAAGTTTCGCAATAAAGTGGAGTATGGAGAGGTCTGATAATACGCAACTTTACCCCTACATAATAGAGAGGCTGTTTTTGACAGTTATTTTTATAAATATTAAAAATATTTTAAAAGACTAAAATTTGCAAATTTGTTCCTTTTTTATCAAAAAATTAAAAAAATGACAAAAAAGGAAAAGAAACAAAAGAATAACATTTACATATTTTTTGGTGAAATGTACTTCCTTTCTTCCAAGAAAAAACAAAAGGAAAAAGGGAAAAGAAACACAAAGACAGAGACAACAATGGGGTGAAAAGGAGACAAGCAACAAGATTCCTAACATTGATCACAGATTTCACCTTTTGGGTTGCAAATTTGGGAAACAGCTGGCTCTATCTTCAAGTAGGCATATATTGGATATGGGAGTAAGAAAACATCAAACATGGCAAAGATCAGACAAATGAATCAGGTAAAGCAACCAGGATTAACAAATATATTAATATGATCAGCACATTGACTAAGGGAGCCAAGAAGAATCAGATTAATCAGTTCCCTTTTGATTTAAACCTAACAACAATAATAACTCAACGAAAATCCCGCTGATAAATTTAATAATACGTAATCTTATCGCAACTGATAAAGAGACGATTTCGGACTTTGGATTAAGTATAATCAGAGGCAATTATGTTTAAAGTGGAAAAAGTAGCAGAGGCGCCTGAAGCTTTGATCCTTTTTGACATATATAAGAACCTTAATTATTATAAACAACCAAATGCTTTAACTTGAATATGTAAATGTACACAATCCAATAAAAAAGAGATTAAAGTAATAAGATACGATAGGTTTACTAAGGGTAATGAAATCAACTACAGAACAAAAAGTATGTCACCATCAAGGCATCAATCCTAGCTTAAAGGAACAGAAGATGGTCACAACAGAACCGGTAAAAGAAGAATAAAAAAAGATTCCCTGTTGAAGTTTCTTGGGTACAGCAAGCTAAGGGGCTGTCAAAGTTGTGAAGCTCTTTTCAGTTCCATGTAATTGATGTAAACAGAACAATGGTTTATATTTTAATAAGCAACAAAAAGGGAAGGTGGAAAATGAAGCAGCATGTATGGAGTAGGTGCAAATTGTTTAGCATTGAAAAGGGAAGAGATATAAAAGGAGAGGAAGTGATAATTACATGAATGGGGACCTCTAGGGTATGCATTTTCATCTGATTCTTCACACATCTTCCATGAAGTGACACAAAGAGTGCTTATATTTAATGGATTTTAAAACTCAAACCAGCTGGTATTGCAGATATATAATGATCAGGTGGTCCATATAGATAACACCGAAGTTTCAAAAACTAGACTGGACAAGACCAGCAAAATCAAGAACCTGCCAGTATTCTAATCCGGTTTGTAGTAACAATCTTTGTATGTTAACTAATAACTCAGATAGCCCCTTAACCGGTACCAAAGGTATGATCTTGATAAATGCTATTTACTTGAGGAATACATTCATGGACAGTGAAGGATAGAGCTATTGCAGAAGGTTAAGATTCCAACTGCACAACTTTAGACATTCACAGAGAAAGAAGGGAACTTGGTGAATTTCATAGCTTGTATCATTAACTGTTACAAATAGCAATTTCATGGGAAGCAAGGCAAATCACTGAGGTATATATCAAGCTATTCAATGAAAACTACATTTCTTGAGAAGCATAATCTCTAACAAAACTTGCCAATTTCAATACCTCAGCAATGTCTTATAAGCAAACAACATGCGGTATCAAAATGACTTTTCCCGGATGAATGAAGTTCATACCTGCCTAAAGAAGAGGTATCTTCAGAGAGATATACATTAACATTGTCGGACCAATACCCCTCTCGTGCGCCATCCGGGACCAAACAAACATAAATATGATATGTATTAGCCTCTTCAGAATCTGGTTCTGCGAATAGCAAATGTTGTACTAGAGGCCAATTACACATGCACTATATTTTAAAGCATTATCAAATAGCAAATGTTGAACTGACATGACGATGTAGGAACAAGTGAAAAAAAGAGAAGCGAGTCAGGAAAAGAAAAGATTTAGCTGCAGAACACAAGTTTGGAAAGGATTACATCATAAACTGAAAGGAAGTTAGGCACAATAAATTAGTGAAAGAAACAGTTTAAAGTGACGTGCACTGTAACATCTGTGTTATGCTGACTTTTACAGGGTAAGTTAATAACAAGACATCATGTGAATCTATTGGTTCAACATGTACACAGCAATATGACGGTGAGCAAGAACAGACTCTGCCTCTCATTCATCTCATACTATCCCCTATCATTCACATGACCAAGTCACGCAGGATTCACTCACAGAAAAATTGATCACCAGATATGCCTTCCACTAAAAGACATGAACTAAGTTTTAGATGTTTAGAAGGGCGACAAATACACTAAATTACAATCTAACTTGATATAATTAGCTGAGGATTCCGTGTAGAACTACTAAAAGGGATACAAACACTCATTATCTTTCCCTCAGGAAAGGCATCCTAACTATTCTCTGATATGATACATTCTCGACTCTTCAGTACAACAAGTAGAATACAAGGTAAAATAAACCATGGAAGTGTTGGTCCATTGTGAACCAGAAGTGCTCCCCACAAAGCATTGAAGTTGGTCCATTTCACACATATCACTTTTGGTCCTTAACTTTGTCATTCTGCAGGTACTTCAGCACCCCATATGCAACAGTGCCACCAACAAATACAAAGACCGTAGGGGTAAAAACTGGATAGAGATACTTCACAAAAAACTTATCCCATTCTTCAGGTAGAAAACCTGTAGATACAAAAGAGCTAAAGTCTTGTTAGTTGAAAAGAATTAGCAGTATCTTTAAGATTGAACTTAACGTGATTTGCCTTCTTTTACGTGATCATAATGACAAGAATTTATGTTTTCAGACTAAAAACTGAAAGAATTGTATATGTCAACACTGAGCAGTTAAGCAACCACGTATAAGTTAGTCCTACCAGCGACAACAGAAAGTATGAAAGACGGAACTTTGTTACAACTCTGTTAAAGGCTTATCTCTGGGGTCCCGATTCTCATAATCAGATGCAACTGTTAATAAGAACATAAGTCTTTTAAGGAAAGCCACTAGCCATAGTTCGAAAAGTTGACAGAATAGCCTCCCAATTCTCACAACAAGAGTTAGCTAGTACAAGGAACTCATATAATCAATAACGAAATGCACTAAAAGTAGGCATGTAGGATCATCACATATACCATAAACATAAATGGGTAACCCTATATAAAACTGATCGTAGCAGGACCTTGGTAGAGGTTAAGGAGAGTGGATTAAAGATGGTCAATTTCCAAATCATTGCTTCTCGCTTGTGTATAAGCAAAACATTGAAATGTTTTATCTTCATGGGATCACTAGGGTTATATTTGAGTTCATGATCTCTTCACAGCCTTCAAAAAGAATCGAAACTGTGTTTGGCTTAGAAAGATTTTATTTTGTGGTCCAAATATGGATATCTTCATCTTCCCAATTCAACACAATTCGATTTGAATCATCCCAGATATTTCTAGCTTAATGCAATCCCATCCACCAGTAATATCCTACTTCACTCCAACACAAGTCCAATCAAATACAAAATCCCTATTCATCTTACATATCTTCAATCATAGATTCAATCACAGGATACAACTTCACAATCAACGAACACGTACCTGATGCAGCGAGCATAATGCCCTCAACAAGAATGACTATGCCGAACCCCAACCAAGCAAGAACAAAAGCATTCTCATTTTTCCTCTCCTCCTCGACTTTAGCCTCGTCCACTTGAGAAAGCAGTTCCGGTTTCTCGACCGGCGACCGCCGAATTATCCTCGCCCTCTCTCTTTTACCCTTCTCTTTCTTCTTGCTCGAACTTGACTGGGTTTGCGCCGAGGAAGACGACGATGACGACGATGAGCCAAACCCCAGCCCAGCTCCCGTGGGCTTCTTGGTCGGAGCTTGGTCGCCGGCGGGCTGAGCGTCCGTGGTGGGTTTCTGGGAGTAGATGGTAAGGTTGGTTTTGGAGGTTAAGAGGAGAAGAGGTGTGTAGCGAAGATAGTGACAGTGTGCGTTGAAGAGGAGAGAAGGTGGAGAGTGGATTCGAAGCGCCATTTTCAGTTTAATCGGTTAATACAGTTGTCTTTGTGTTGGCTCTTTTTAGCGTCCACTCAATCTTCAGGAGTTTTAACTTTTTGATAATCACACTTTTACACCCTACAATCTTGGAAGTATTTTAAAAAACCCCTTTTCTTTCGGCTTCTTACCATTCTCCCCCAATGAACTAAGTGATGCACTAATGGGCCGGGTTAGGTCGGGCTTAAACTAATTTAACTCAATTTTTTTAATTTAAAATTCAAAAAATGACGTTGAATATCATTTTTTAAAAAAATATTAAACTTTTAACCAAGCTATGTCGGGCAACCTGAGCTCGAACCTGATCAAAAATTCAAAAATTTTACAAATAAAAACCTGATTTCGTGTTCAATAAGATTAAGTGTCAGTTTAGATGGGTTTATATCAGTAGAATTTTTATTAGAAGAGTTTTTTTAAAAAGTTAATTGATTGTTTGGCTGTTAATTAAAAAACCAGCTTTTTTGAAAGAACTTCATATAGTAAACTGTTTGGTAACATAAAAATAAAAAGCACTTTTATTAATTTTAACTATATTTTATTTTGTAATAAAAATTATTTATGCATATAAATATTATTTAAAGTATATTAAACAATATGCAAAGTACAATATATTAATTATTATATAATTTTAAACTATATGAAACATAAATAAAAATATATCTAACCAAAACTTTTATATAGATTATACGATAAGTAAAATTAATATAAAAAATAAATATTAAAATATATAAAAAAGATCAAATAATATTATATAAATTTCAAAATAAATGTGAAGATAAGCTTGTGGATATTGTAAAAATTGTGTATCAAACATAAGAACAAGAGGGATTAAAAATAGGCTCATTAATTAATCTTAAAAGTTTCAACTTTGAGTTTATTAAAAAGTTATATTTTAGCTGCCAAAAAAATTATATCTACTAAAAAAGTGATTTTTTTATTTTACAGTCAAACACTCATTTTTTTCAAAAAAAAAACTTTTGCGATAATTTACTAAAAAATATCTTTTCATTTTACAGTTAAATATTCATTTTTTTTAAAAAAAATTTTTGCGATGAAAAAAATACTTATTTACCTTCCAAAGATCCAACTAAACAATTACTAAGCCAAATATGTTGAGTCAAGTTAGGTCAAATGAGCTCGAACCACTTTGCCAGACCTACTAGATGAAACTACAAGAGTTCAAACTTAGTTTACAATGGGGTTGACATTTGAGTTTGGGTATTCGTATTCAACTTATCCCAAACTTAAGCTTAACATTTTTAAAATTTTAATTAATTATAACAAATTAAGTCAAAGTAAGCTGAACTCACAAACGTCACATGTTTACATTAGGGATGACAATAAGCCGAGCCGAGTTCCAATCCTATAAGACCCCAGCTCGATCAAATAAAGATATCTAAACCTGAACTCAAATCTAAGACTGATCAAACATAATACAACTCGTTAATTTCAAGTTAATCTGTTCCAATTTCTATAATTAGTCTAAGTCTAAGAAAATTTATCAAATCGAAGCCCAAACCTCCTCGATCCCAAATACCTGATCCTTAACAGATTTGGACTCAGATACTCGAATCCCGTTAGACCACACTTTACCTGATAACTTTAAGTCTTTCCGGACTGAACTCAGTCTTACAGAGATTCACATGTTTGTAAGCTCCATATCAAAGATGATGGGAGACTGGAAAAACTTTGCATTGGCAATGACAGCTCTGCAATAAACGTTCGGTCTGTACAGTTCGAGCAACAACGATGTTCGGCATTCTCGTTTCAGTCGTTCTTGAATGTTGTCTATGTCTAAAATTGTCCCTCCTAATGTTTCAACACCTTAAATTCTTCCAGAAAACTAGTCATATCAGGAACTACCCCTCCATTGCAATGCTTTAAAATCCCTCCACCTGCTAGATCATTCAACATTTCAGATGGGTCTTTGGCTCCACCGTACTGCAACAGTTTCGTTCTAAGAGCGGTTCCTGTGTTCAATGAAAGTGGATCGTCCTGGCACAGCTTTTTCCATATCGTAGCAGCAAAGCATCTCGCATATAAGTAGCTATAGTAACCTTCAAAGATTAAAGACCATCTCAGCAGTAGGAAAAACAATGAGGGAGGTTTTGCAGCACAGTGCACCAGAAGATGGAATTTATCATTCTAAGTCTTAAACATTTTCCGGGAAAAAGAGATTAGATGAAATTAAAGTCAAAGGTATAGCTCAATACTAGACACAATCAGGATCTGCGTAAAAAACCATGATAAGAAGAATCTAATGATCCATGGATACCTGCTCCATAGTTTATAAGATGATTGAATCGGACCTCCCAATGTGTGCCCTCCACATGCTTCCAACTGGTATACTCTCTTTTGAGATCTGCAACAACGGAGCTGGTGCTTTTTGGCGAGGAGGATTGTTCTCCAAAAAGGGTTTGGTCAACCAAAGCATAGAAAACCTATTTAACACCGAACAAGAAATGGAAAAGTATTATGGTCATTAGTTATTTCACGTGTTAAAAGATAGTGAAAGGTGCCACTTGGTCATTATATTCAAGCACTAATACCTGGCGCTGCAACTCGGTTGCCGCAAACATATCTCTGGCACCTTGAATGGAATTCACTAACTTCTCAGGTATCACTTCACCAGTTGAGTAGTGCTTAGCAAATGTCCTCAACACACGGTAATCCCAGGCATAGTACCTAGCAAACACCAGGTTGATTTCTGTTTTAACTGGCAGTAGTGTAAGGTACAAACTTCGGATTCTAATGAATTTACAGAACTTTTGAGTGGATAAGAGTATGTAGGAATTTGAAGCAAAAGGAATTTGCAAGGCAATCTTACGAGTAGATGACAGATTTATAAAATGGGAAGTATTCTACTCACTCAAAGAGGTTTGAAGGTGTCTCAGCAAAGTCAAGAACTACCCTGGTACCTGAAAAATGTTGGTAATCCTACAAGAAAATTCAACATATAGCTAAGAATGGAAAAGCCAAATTCACATAACATTTTCTGCACAGTATAACACAACTAACAAAGTACCGTTCTTGACAGTAAGGAATGAAGAGCATGTCCAAACTCATGAAATAGAGTTTCAACTTCCCAGTGATTGAGCCTCACAAGTGATGGACTAAGTGAACCTGAGAAATTGCAGACAAGCGCAACAACCTGCACAGTAATGTAGTGAAATAAAGCAAACAATAGAGAAATGTGAATACTATGACTGACATTACATGAAACATAGAATGTAAAATCAATTTTGAGCCATCCCTTCACAAAGAATCTTATAGTCCTAAAGGGCTGCCCCACTGAACAAGGCTCTCCGATTTGTGAAAGTCGGGGAAGGGTCATCAATTGTACACAGCCTTCCTTTTGTATTTTACAAAAAAGTTGTTTTCGTGACTCAAACCCGTGATCTTTCAATCACAAAGGAGTAATCTTACCAGTTGTTTCAAGGCTCGCCCTCAAACAATCTTATAGTCCTAGTTGATTAATATGGTGAATGTCACAATTTCCAAGTTCCATATGTTAATGAAAAAAGAAAAACTTCAGGCCAAATAATTTCAAACACCTAAGGAATTCTGCCAATAATTTTATGTTTACTTATTTCCAGCATTTCACTATATAATATATTCAAATACTAAATAAACCCACAAAAGTAAAGAAAATAATAAAAAAAACTAGCTGGTAAAAATCCATTTAACTTACAGGAAGTTGGTACTCAGATTCAGACAAACGTCTGCCACCTTTAATCGCAAAGTTGGCACAACCTGGATATTTGCCTTTCCTAGCGTATAAATCAAGATATAAATACCCCAGCTCACCCTGAAACAAAAGAAGTGCATTAATTCTCAGGCATGAACTCATCTGATAACTGCAACTTAATGGATCCACAAATAATGAAAAAGGAAAATACAAGAACAAAAATATATATCAGAACTTGGAATCATCAACCAAGTCAAGAATTTTAACCTGCCATTCAGCCACATAAATACCTCTTCAGGATGATGAAGACACATTTTTAGCACATCAGGATGCCACGATTCGCCTGGTGCCATAGGAACATTATCACATGTTGCACCAAATAATGACTTCAACAGCACTTTCAACCCTTCAATACATTGTGGCAAAGCAAAATATGATGCTACAATCTGTACAAAGTGCAAAGAAAAGTTAAGAAAGGAAGGAATCACCACTTCCCACATGTTGAAATGGTCCATCGGTCAAAATTTACATGCACTATAAACAGAGTGCAGCTTACCGAAGAGTCTAAACTATGAGCAGAACCCTTCATCATTGCTGTATAGTATGTCTCATCCCACGGCTCCAAAGCAACACATTCTTGACCACATTTCTCTCTCTTAAAATTCATTATCATCTCAAATTCCTGTAAGAAATTCACTGCTCTTCAAACGCAGAAAAAGATTCTACAGTTCAATGACAATGTAATAAAAACTCATAGTTGATGAGCATTTCCACGTAGAACAAAGTACCTTGTCAGCTTTTGGCCTCACCATCTTGCTCATCTCACACAAAAATGACGTCACAACCTCAGGTGACGAAGCTAAATTTTGCTTCACCATGAACTCAGCATAGGATCTGAACCCCATTATCTGCAGTCCCAAAAAATAAATGAGATTTATCTAATTATCATACCCATGAACAAATACCAAATCCTAGATTATCTAGTCACCAATAGGTTAAGGAAACAAAAATCGCATCATGGTCAAAATGTTGCATTATGAAATAACCTGCGCAAGCTCATGGCGAGCAGCAATAAGCTTATCAAGAACTTCAAGGTTTGCATGTGGGACTGAGTTTCCCTTAATGTATGCCATCTTCCTAACCTGGAAAAGAAAACAGGAAAATAAAACTTAAAGTCTAGATCAAAACAAAGGAAAAGGTTAAACGTGTTATAATAAATAGATTATGTAACCAAGAGTGGGTACAAAGATTCTGCAACTCTGAGTTGGTATATACACTTCGGCACTTGAACAAAAATAATGTTTATCTAACAAGCAACTCAAGGAGTTCCATCTATATTCCCTGATTGTAACAGAACAACTTAGCTGATAATTGTACTTAAAACAAGTCTAATAAATCCTAGAAGAATAAAAAAAATTAACGATCAACATAATGATCTACCTGTTTACCTCATCATCTGGTGTCCATTGCAGAATAGATACCAACGTACGTGGCTCTGTTGTTATCCGCAGTCCTTTTTGCTTCACGTTATTTGATGACCCCAATAATCTTGTTGAAATTCCAGAAGTGACATGATCAATGGATGTACCAAGATGGTGAATGTGTTTTGGGATGCGAGATGCTGGAAATACGTCCACATGACCAGGATCAATACTAATATTTTCACCAAACCTGACAAGAACGTGACAAAAGATACACCAAAATGGATTCCAACACCATTTAGATTAATAATTGCGAAAATGTGAAGAAGAAAATACCAAAGAAAATAGATAAATGATATTAAACATACTCTCTACAGCGCCGGAAAATGTCTATATTGAGCTGATTCACTCTATCCAACTTGTCTGCAGGGAAAAACCGACGTGCTTATACTTGTATTTACAATAAAAAATGCAATAACCAAATTTCCAGTGCCATAACTAAATGGCCAACAGTCCAACAGCAACAATACACTTACCAGAAGAGAGATGAATTCCACCCTTTTCAAAGTCAAGGCGTAGATGATGGGCAGCCCTATGAGCCTCCCTTGACAGTAGATGGCCGTCTTGCTCAGCCTTCTTCACCGCAGCATATAGTTTATGATTTGTATTCAGATACTATACACAAGCATGAAAGAACAACATGATTGCAAGCAGCTATTAAGATCACCACAGAGAAAGAACAGATTAAACCCTATGCAAGTGCCAAAGACGATCCAAAACTAAACAAATAACTGGTCACCTCACATGTAGATATTCATTCATCCTCATTGATGCCTTGTTAGCCTCCTCGACAAATTCCCTGATACACGTTATAAGATCAGTTAAGTAGCAAGCTACATAAGATGTTAATTAGTTCTTTGGTTTCAGTAACCAAAACCTGTCTGGATGAGTATGCCTACAAAGTTCAGCAGAGTCAATCACAGAACAGACCTGTCCAACAAATCACCAACAATCAAGAAGAAGAACATTTCATCCCAACACGGTAAGAACACTAAACTCGAACCCTACCGTATCGGAAATCTCATCCATGGACCGGATAATCTCTGCAGACGATGGCATGCTTGAAATATAATCAACCAATTCTCGTGACCTATCAAAACACACACGACATTTACATATTTTACAACTATCATGAATTAAGCGTGAATTTTACAATTCCTTCAACTTGTCTTCATTTCCCAGAAACCAAACACCAATACGGAAAGAACAAACAGTTAAACTTAGAAACTTTCAACTCTTCCACTTCTCATAGCTTCCGAAAAAGAAAAAAGAAAAAACGTAACGTACACTTAAAGAGTCCACTAAGCAGCTTATATCTTACCTCTCGATAGCTTCATCGACAAAACGTTGAAAACCTTTTGCCGTTTTTAAGTAATCGAACCCGTAAAGTCCGGTGGTAGCGCCGACTGGTCGAGGTTGGACCCGGGAACTAAAGAACCGATACTTGGTGGGATCCGAAGTACATCGCTTGGGGATATATCTGAAACGGAGCTCTCCTAGGGCTCTACGGATTAGAGCCGACATGTTTTTTTTCTCCGGGAGACGGTGGCAACGGCGGTGTTTCTTCAAGTCTCGCCGACGGAAGAGGTTGGAGCGAAACTTAAGGAATAAAACGGCAAGTGGTTTCACCGTAAAACGCAGCGAAGGTTTCGTTCTTCCAAACACGTTACTGGTACTAGTTTTGGATCGGGCATTTGGTTGGGTGACCCGTTTTAATGGATCTTGGATATGAATTTTGGAAAATTAAATTTGGATTAATTATAAAAAACTAAAAAATACAAACGCACCCAATTTTATAATACTAGCTTGAATTTAGAAAATTACATTAAAATACTTAATTTTTTATTTTATTACAAAAATAATTAGTTGTTAAACTGTTGTATTTTTCAGTTTTTATTTTTTGTTTATATTTTTATTTCGAATAAAAATAAAAACTTATTTAATTGTTAGTGTTAATGTAATTATATTTTAATACTGATAATAATTATATATTAGATAAAACTTAAAGATAAATTATTTTTAATTAAATAAATTTTTTAATCTCTTATATAATATTTATTAACAAATTATTAATAAATTATGCTATTTTAATATTTATATATTTTTAATTTAATTATATTTATTAATAATTAACATTTAATTACATATAATTTAATTATAAAAATTAAATTAAAAATAGTTTTATTAATAATTAATTTAAATTTGTTAAATAAATAATGTTGAATTAAACTATTTATAATTTTTATTATAAATTACTTGCATCTCTTTCTGCTTGAACATAATTCTCAGGGTACACCATACATGTTCAGCATCAAAGCACCATACCTTAATGTGACTTCTATACAAGATCATTTGCCTGAAAACACATTATGGTATCTTTGGGCATTATCTGCCTTATATGCATGTGCTTTTACAACCTCACCTCTTCATATGTATCAGCATCTCTGTAATCCAGACAATGGCAGTTCATTACTATGGACATTCTTAGAATGGTTCCAATCTCTCAGCCAATGGAAGAAGCAGTTCAGTATTATCATTGACCAACATCGTCTTTGGTTTGCTTCTGCAAGATGACACAACACACAATGTTTCTTTGTTGTGCATCGTCCTTACAGAGAGATATCTACTGGAGTTCTGTATACTGAACCTCATGTCCAATTTTGACATACAGCCTTATACTGGCCACGACATAAAGAGAATGTGTTAAACTCTTTAAGACAAGAACTTAAAGGGATTAATCACTTTCCTAATCCTCCAGAATTAACATCTATTGGACCTCTCATTGGAGAATTCGTTCCTGGTGAACCTGAAATCCAGACTTCTTTATAAGTCTGCCATTTAAGAAAAATGAGGATATCAATCCTACGAAAGCCACACATCTAGGGATGAACCCTGATGATATAAAGCTCGCACAAGATGAGTGTGCTGTACTATTGCAGCAAGGCTTAATTGAGCCCACAAAGTCGGATTGGGCTTGCCAAGCATTCTATGTCAACAAGCATTTAGAACAGAAGCGTGGAAATAAACGTCTAGTAATAGACTACAAGCCTCTGAATGCGTTCCTGCAAGATGATAAGTTTCCATTGCCTAAGATCAGTACTCAG
>JANVCQ010000006.1:39634452-39648773 GCA_025531925.1 Erythroxylum plowmanianum | reverse complement strand
TGTCAAAATTCAGAGAAACGATATTTTTTGGTTTCTGTAAAACTGTTGTGGTTTTTTTATTTTCAGAAACAAAAAATAGCAACAGAGTAAACCAAACACGTTTTACTTACCTGTTTTTCTTTTTACAAAAACGACAACAAAAAACAAAGAAAAAAAACAGAAACAAACAGCCCCTTAACTTCAAACAATTTTTGTAACAATTTAAAAGTTTAATTATTTTAGTCATTTTTTAAAATTCAAACTTGTGCTGCAAAATTGAGTTTGAGATTTTATAATATATTGAAAAACTATTAACATGTAACTAAAAAGCTCCATTTATTCAATTCATCCTACTTTAAGCTATATGGAATCATTAATAGTAAACTTATCCATAACAAAAGAAATAAAATTAGTTATTTTTATTATGAAAAATTTTATCTTCAAATAATCAAAATTTTTTATTCTTAAAATACTATATTTCAACATGCTAATAAATCTCAATTTAATAATACAAAAATAATCGAAGAATAATTCGTAAGAAAATTTATGTTTGTCATTAAATAAAATAATCATTCTAAATACATAATTAGTCTAAATTTATCTTAATTTAGTTCATAAATTAAGAAATAACATAAATCAAAAGAACTCAATATGATGGATATTGAAATCTCGAAGTCTTCCTTTAAATATTAATAGAATCTCCTTCTTTCTTTCTAAGGTAACTTAGTTATTATTTTAATGTTATAATTGGACTCCCTAATAATTTATTTGCTTCTAATGTCTACCTTATATGTTTTTAATATATTTTAGTATTTCAAATATAAACGATAAGTAGAGATGACAATTGGATTCGGGCTTAACTGAAGTTATCTTAAAGTAGGCACAAAGTCAGCGAGTCAGATTTGAATTAATCAGGCCTTGGGCTGAGCTCAAGCTGGGGCTCGATTTGGCCTAATGTTCGACCCTTATAAGTAAAACAACGTTATTTCGTTGAAGACGACATCATTTTTGCATTTTTTAATTTTTATAAAAAATTGGGTCAACCTAAGTCGGACTCAAGTTTAAGTCGGATCGGGCCTCAAGTCAAGCCCAATCCCAAGTAGCAAGGGTTCCCCATGTTTAGAATGGGCCCGACCCCTTGTAGCAGGGGTTCTCAACCCGAGTCATTTTCATCCCTGACTAATGATTAAAAAATATACAAACTAAAGGTTGATCCACAAAAATAATATATAAAAACCAATGATAGTGAATATTCCACTCCTGAAATAAAGGCAAAGACAAACATTCCCTTTTAAGATAAAGATAAAGCAATTATTTAACACTAAGCTTTCGAGAAATGGATAAAACTTGGCATTTTCTAAAATTCTAATCATGTTGTTACATAATTATTCCACGTTTATACTTTGGTGATTAGGAATTTAATCCAAAGATGTATGAATTAGAGATTTGGTGTGTTGACTTACAAGGATATTCAAGTCAAAATTTAGCATATCATTTTTTTAAAACCATATAAAATTATTAGATGTCTATTTTTTTTATTATTATGACATGTATGAAATTTTATTAAGAAAAATATGATAATTATTTATACATAAAGAAAATAAAATTATAATTTATTATTTAAAATCTTAATAAATGTTCTCTTAATTTAAATTTTGATTAAATAAGCTTTGTCCTTACAAAATATATTTTAAAAGAGTGCATTGTACAGAGTCTGTAGATATAACTATAAAGGTAAAAGACAAGGGTTCTTTAACTAGTTTTACAACATTTTTTTAAATATTAAAATGATTAATTTTCTAATTTTTAGAAAGTTATTTTTATTGAAAAGTTAATACATATGATGAATATCACTCGTAAACTAACTAAATAATATTAAAAACTCAAGTCAAATTTTCAACCTAATTTAGAATAATTTAAATCAACCAAATTAATAATTTATTATAATTATCTTAAATTCTGATCTTAACTGATTTAAATAAAGATTAAGAATCGTATATACTTGTTATGACATTAATATTTGAGTATTTCACATACTTTCTTAATATTATGTGTGTTTTTAATTATTATTTTTAATAAAATAAAAATATAAATATAAATAATTAAAAATTATAAAACTTTGTACGTACTGCCCATCACACAATGGGAGTTGGCCATGGCTAAAGTCATTACCTTAACCGCAAGAAAGGAGATGTCAAAGGCAAAGCTAGCGACTGAAGTGAAGTAGTAACAAGATAGTTGTATTGAAAGGTGCAGCTAGATCACCTCATTTTCAGGGAGAAATAATGTTTCCACCAAGAATGTTTTATAAAACTCTCGAACTCTCAAACTTGAAGTATCCTACTTTCACGTAATTCACATAATTTAACAAATACTTGATATTTTGGAGTCAGTTATAGAAATCCTACTACTATGAAAAAATATGCTAGACATGCACAATTGGGTGAAAATTTTGAATTAGATCATGCTACTTTAAAATCTGACAGTGATATATCATAAATATAAAACATATAAATTTTAGAAAAATCAAATATGATTGTATTAAGCTAATATATTTAATCATGTAATTTATAATCACTTTGTATAATATTTTTATTTAATAATTCTTAATACATAAATTATAAAAAATTTTATCATATTCTTATGAATACATAATTATTATATAATTTTAAGCTTTTTGATTTACTCATAGATTTTTTTAAATTTATATTTTTAACCAATATTTAATCGATATTTTAGATGCGGGTTAATCCTAGTACCAAAATCTGGTACGGAGCTTTGTTAGGCATTCCTTAGTACAAAACGGGATTCTAAACAATGGCTCAAATGCAAGAAAGTTTTATATTATTGTCGTCAAATTCAGTTCAAAGTCTCGCAATAAAGCAAAATCTGAAAAAGTCTGATAGTACATAACCTTACTTATTTTACTTAATTATAATTTTTAAAATTTATAATTCATTTTGCAAAAAAATAAATTTTAGAGTGAGTGAATTTTTATAAAACTTAAAAATTAAATCAAAATTTTATTAGATAAATGTCATAAATATCTATAAAATAAACAATATAACTTATTTGTTATCCATTAAATTATAAGTAAAATAAAAAAAAGGGAGAGCATTTTCGTTTCACACTATACATTTTGGCGGTTAACGGCTTGCACGTTTAAATCCAAAAATCAGAATATTAAAATAATAAAATATGCGAATTATTAAATTGCTCTCTCTCTCCTGCGGTTTCAATCCCTTGTTTTGTTCGTGCTAACCTCTAATGTTCCATTTCCCGCGAAAAAATCTTCACTTTCTCTCTCTATAGCCTTGTCTCTCTCTCCCTATATATGTCTCGCTCATCAATTTGATTCTTAGTTTCTCTTCTAGAACAGTCTTTGTGTGATGTTCGTGACGTCGTGATTTGTTTATACTCTCACAATGCAGTGAAGAGCTTGAAGACTCGATCGTAACCGTCGCAGAGGCAAGGCTTATCCATGTCCGACTCGCCGTCTTCAACTCCGAAGTCGTACAAGCACCGGAAGATTCCTCCGGTACCCACTCGCCGGACTCAGAGGCCCATCACCAATGATAGCAACTCCGAGGGGGGTGGTCGGTGCGATGGGAGGGCGGAGGAGCAGTCAAGTAGGGGAAAGGCCGGCGAGGTAGTCTTGGCGTCGAGTCTCGGGTTGAATCATATTCGGACCCGGTCTTCTGCGTGTCCGTCGCCTCTGGGGCTCTCGTCGGCAGGTATTCCCACGGCTTCGAAGCTTGGGAATAACGATGGCAAAAGCAAAGAGGAAAAAAGTTGGCCTGATTCGAACTTCTATAATAATAATAATAGCAACTTCACGCCAATTGAGCAAGGTAATCGTCGTTTAGTTTTGTTTGCTTTTGGTGAAGAGTATCCAGCTTTTGGTGTTTTCATGGAAGAAACGGTTATGGACATGTTCTGTAAAATTTTGTAAGACTGGCTCCGAATAAACTGAGCACTTACAGGTCTAAACGAAGTCTCATCTTAAAATCAATTGATAACAGGAGTAATAAATTAGACTTGTATGCTTGTTTAATGTCATATACTCTTTTAATATCAGACAAACTTTTACTTATATTTTATTTTATTTATATGTGGGCTAATTTAAAACTTAATATATGATAATAGTGACAACTGATTTAAGAACAATTGCTCTATTATCATGTTAAATTTTATAAATTAGGCTTAAATAAATTTAGCATATATAAACTCAAATAAAGTTTTATCCCGAAATTAATTGGTGATAGAAATATTAACTGAGGATTCTTATATGCATAATTAATGTCATATATTCTTTCAACATGTTCAGCAGGGAAAAGGGCGTGTTGGAGCCAATCGAAATCTTTGAAATATTCATCATCGATCAATCCAACTCTGGAGGTATGTTCTCTGTTTACGTATTGGATTGGTGGTAATTTTCTCTATAAGCTCAGTTTTATATGTGAGCACGTACTATTTTGTTCTTTTTCTTTCTTTCATTCCCTGCATAGACAGAGTAATCTTGCAACGTTTTTCAATGAACTTCAGTCACCGCGATTCCAAGCTATGGTTCGAGTTACGAGTGGGAGAAAGAAGGTCCCGGATGTCAAGAGTTTCTCTCACGAGCTTAATTCCAAAGGTGTTCGACCATTTCCCGTACGGAAATCTCGAGCTTTCGGTCATATGGAGGTATGCTCTTGTCGTTCACACCACTTTCTTAATGTTTCATGACTTAGTGTGGGAAGGAAAAACAAAAATACTGTAAGTAGAATAGAATAGGCTATAATTGATGTAGATTGTAGCTGGAACTTGAAGCATAGAATAGGCTATAATCAAGCATAGGTTTTTTATTTATAATAGTATAGGACAACTCCTAATAGGAAAAGGAAATACTAATTAAGAAGTAATATGTTAATCCTATGATAACTAGGAATTCAAATAACTTAAGAAGTATTAAATAGTAAGAAATTCAATATTAACTAGGAATTTAAACTAACTGCTCCTTCATCATTTCATGTGCGTTTATCTTTGTCCTCTGTTCTGTTGTACTTTTTAGTGATCGACAGACTGGTCTCACCTGATTATTACTATTGTAGGAAGTAACGAAGGCAATCAGGGCAAAATTTGACAAGTTAAAAGATGAAGTTGATTCAGACTTGCGTATATTTGCCGGAGATTTAGTGGGCATACTTGAAAAGACTTTTGATACTTATCCTGAATGGAGAAAGTGTTTGGAGGACTTGCTGGTCGTAGCCAGGCAATGTGTAAAGATGTCATCTAGTGAATTTTGGGTGACATGTGAGCCTATTGTTCAGAAATTAGATGATAGGCGTCAAGAGCTACCAATGGGGATCATAAAACAAGCACATACTCGTCTTCTCTTTATCCTCACCAGGTGTACCAGGCTTGTTCAGTTCCAGAAGGAGAGTGGCTATCAAGGTGATCGCATCATGGGTCTTCATCAATTTAATAATCTCGCTGTTTACAAGAAACATATTCTGGAAGTTCCGCAGCAGGACTATAGTGGTACACTGGCCAAGCATGATCAAATTCAGCAAGGCCAGGAGATTGACACTGCCAAAAGTGTTGATTCAACAACTAGTAGCTTTAGGATGTCTTCTTGGAAGAAGCTTCCTTCTCCTGCTGGGAAAAATCGGAAGGACAATGATAATGTTGATACACATAGCAAAGATAAATCAGAGTCACTATATACCAATGACACAACAAGAATTGGTGGAGATAACCATTCGCAATTTCTTGAAACTCCACAACATCCCCCATCTTCGGCCTTAAGAAGAGCTGGTTGGGGCTTCTGGGGGGAGCAACAGAATGTTGGATATGATAATTCAATGATATGTCGTATTTGTGAAGTTGATATACCCATTGTGCATGTAGAGGAGCATTCCCTGATATGCACAATTGCTGACAGATGTGACTTGAAGGGCTTAACTATAAACGAACGACTTGAAAGAGTTGCAGACACTCTTGAAAGAATACTGGAATCGTGGACACCAAAAAGCACACCAAAAAGCTCCGACTCTCCAAGAAGAAGTACTGAGGCCGAAAGAGCAGGTATACAAGAGGAGCTAGACAATTTGACAGAGCGGAACGGATATTCTGGTTGTTGCTCTAGGGAGATGCTTGATGTTGCACCTGATGCCGATAAGGAAGATCCAAACATTATGCCTAATATTTCATGTGAAACTCATTCCTTTCTTACACTAGATGGAGACGCAAAAACACCATATGCGGGGAGTTTGACACCAAGATCACCGTTGTTAACACCACGGGCAAGCCAAGTTCAACTGCTATTAAGTGGACGAAGAACAATGACAGAGTTTGAGAATAGTTATCAGGTATGTAGATGTGTTCAATATTGTTCCTAAATATATCGTGTCTTTTAGTATTGGTTGTTGCTAAAAACACATTCTGAAACTGATGATAAACTTTAGGCCCTTCATTATTGTGGACGAATAGATTCTTTCTTGATATGTTATGTGCGTATAATTATCTTGTCATCAAGTTGGTATTGGTTAGGAGACCTTTCCCTGATCTTTTCTCACATATCAGATAACTGAATATGTAAATGCACCAATATAACATTTTGCCACATTAATTGAAGTAAACTATTTTTGTGAGCATAAAGTTTGAGGAAGCGAACCCTTTGATAATTAATAATTAGGACTGTTGAAGAATTGTAAGTTCTTGATATTACCCATAGACTCTCTTGTGAGCTGTTTATGCATAACTTTCTTGATAAATCCCGGTAAATTAGACTTCATGAGACGAAATGCAGGAGTGATGCTTCCAAAGACAGCCGTGCTTTAAAGCTCTTCTTTTATAACTATAGCTGTATTTCATGACTGATGTCTTTCCATTTCTCTGTAATAACCATATATAAGAAAGCTTCTTATGCTCCAGTGTTTGTTGAATGTGATGGGTACTATAATTGTACATTTATCTTCTTTTTGTTTAATTTGTAATCAAGTATTTTTGGTGCTGGACTTTCTCTTGATCTGGTTATTTAACTAATTCTGCTTCTACTTTTTGGTTCTTTGTTGCTTCACTTGTTATTCTTACTAATGCATGACAGATCCACAAGCTACTTGATCTTGCTCGTTCCATTGAAAAGATAAACGGCAATGACTATAGCACATTAGAGTCTATGATTGAACGTCTAGAAGACCTGAAATATGCTATTCAGGATCGGAAGGTGGATGCGCTCATTATTGAGACTTTTGGCAGACGCATTGAGAAATTGCTGCAGTATGTTGCCTTCCATCTTATATTATTGTCAATAAGATAAACATTTGAGGACCTTACTTGATTTATTGCTATCATTGCCACTTCTACTGTTAATGCTGGACTCGTTGGAATTTACAGGGAGAAGTATGTACAGTTGTGTTCGCAGATAGATGATGAAAGCCCATCAAATCATTCAGCTGATGAAGTAACTTCTGTAGAAGATGAACCTGTTCGCAGTTTGCGTGCAAGTCCTAATCCAGGTTCTAAGGACCGAACTTCTATAGATGATTTTGACATACTGAAACCAATAAGCAGGGGGGCATTTGGACGTGTCTTCCTTGCCAGAAAAAGAAAGACTGGTGATGTATTTGCTATAAAGGTTAGCATCCATATAATAGAACAAAAGCTGATAGATTTTTATCAATGTTTCTTTTTTGTTTTTGTGTGTAGATAGATAGGTTAATTCTCTTCAATGATGGATATGAATTTCTTCTTCATTCTTCTAGGAAAATTCACTTGCGCTATTCTCTTCAAAGTTACTTCTGGGTAACCTTACTCGTATTTTCTTACCACTTAAATAGTTAGTATTATCTATTTGTTTAGCATATAACATGGTATTAACTTTATCCTTCTGACTTTCTTACACTTTGTGTTGATCTAATTGACTTGATGGGGATGATTTTGCAGGTTTTAAAGAAGGCTGACATGATCCGCAAAAATACTGTTGAAAGTATTTTGGCAGAGCGTGACATTTTAATGACAGTTCGCAATCCTTTTGTGGTGCGCAAGCCTTAAATGTTAAAACAGTTTTTGACATGCACGATACAGTGAACGATTATCCTAATTTGTAACTGATTATGAACAGGTCCGATTTTTCTATTCCTTCACATGCAAGGAAAATCTCTATCTTGTCATGGAGTACTTGAATGGTGGAGATCTTTACTCTTTGTTGAGAAACTTGGGCTGCTTAGATGAAGACATGGCCCGAATATATATTGCAGAAGTTGTAAGGGCTTATCTCTGTTATGTGAAAAATAGAATTGTGTACTTGCTTTTCCTTGGATTTGGTTCTTAGTCTACCAACGGAACTTTCATCGAAGGTGTAATAGTGGTGAATTTTTATTGTTTCTCAGGTTCTTGCTCTGGAATATTTGCATTCGTTAAATATCATTCACAGAGACCTGAAGCCAGACAACTTGTTGATTGGTCAAGATGGTCACATCAAGGTTGGCATTTGGCAAATCTTTTCTAAACCATTTACTCACTGGAAAGATCAATCTTTCTATTATAAAAATTTTACATAAAATTATCAACTGTTTTCTTTAGCCAACCTGCTACTTGGGTAGAAATACGAATTAGTAAATGGTGATAATATCTTTGGGAACTTAAGAGTTTCTAATCTATTCTGATACAGTTGACAGATTTTGGGCTGTCAAAGGTTGGTCTCATCAACAGTACAGATGACTTATCTGGTTCATCATTTAGTAGTTCTGGTCTTCTAGCCGATCATGAACCACAAGTTCAGTCTTCATCCAAGAAAGAACAACGTCAGAAGCATTCGGTTGTGGGGACTCCTGATTATTTGGCACCTGAGATACTTCTTGGCATGGGACATGGTTCGTAAATGTTATGCTAAAAGGGGAACATAAAGCATAATGATGAAGCTTTAGCTTAATGGTTTGATTCTTATCTACTTTCCTACTTGAAGGTGTAACTGCTGATTGGTGGTCTGTGGGAATTATTCTGTTTGAGCTGCTTGTTGGAATTCCTCCATTCAATGCAGAAACTCCACAGGTAGGACCATTGACATTTATAACCGGCTAACTCATTAAAACACCAATACCGTTCGCCAGTTTGCCCTTGTTAATGTTGGATATGATTATTAAAACTGCTTTTAGTTAACTTATACCGTTCAAACTCAATGGTTATATGTACTATTCATTCATCCGTGCTTCAGATTGAAATCGAATATGTTGACCTCTGGAGAATTTTAATTTGCACATGATTTTAGCCTTAGTTAATTACAGGAAACTTAATTTCATCCTCATGCGTCCTATTTATCGCAGCAAATATTCGACAATATAATGAACAGAGACATACCTTGGCCAAAGGTGCCCGATGAAATAAGCTATGACGCTTATGATTTGATCAACAAGTAAGATTTGTATATACTTCCTAGACCTAACACTTAAAATGATTCCACTAGAATGAATGGTGTTTTACTCTTATTGATTTGATGTCCCTTGAAATCTGTGGCCGTTCAATTTTCAGATTACTGACTGCAAGCCCAGTTCAAAGATTAGGAGCAACAGGGGCCTCTGAGGTACATTTGACAACCATTGTTATGACTTGCAGTAAGGGTGCAGATAATTGAACCTGATTGGGTCATTTGTTTTTCAGGTTAAGCAGCACCCTTTCTTCAAGGACATTAACTGGGATACACTGGCAAGGCAAAAGGTTGTCTTGATTTAGACATCTTTATTTTATGGCTACTAGCTTGATATAAATTTGGAACACTAACGAACTTGTATTGCAGGCTATGTTCATACCATCAGTAGAAGCTCTTGACACAAGTTACTTCATGAGCCGTTATTTATGGAATCCAGAAGAAGAAATTGTTCATGGAGCTAGTGATTTTGGTGATTTGACAGACACATGCAGCAGTAGCGGTTCATTCGGCAACATGTATGATGAAGATGTATGTATAAATTTCAGTTCTGATAAATCAGTCGCCCTCCTCACATTTGACTTTATGTTTGATAGGGCCTCAATTATAGCATTCATCAATACTCCTGGTGGCATAACATTCAAGTTTTGATTAATCAAACTCAGGTCAATAAGTTATAGTGAGAATAAATTTCTATATGATCTGATCTGAATTAAAGAGAACATTTCTCAATAGGAATGGCAGTCTAGTTTAGGGAAAGAACTTGGAATTTATAGTTCATGGTTTTGATGTGAAGTTTGTGTTGGTTACTAAAGAAACCATGAATGCTAGTATGCCACATCCTCTTTATCTTTTTATGTGAAACTTTAACAAAGACCAATACCTAGTTATTACATAATTAGCAGATCTACTAGCTGTAACTCGTTTTTAAATATAATCCATTTACTACAAGATGTTGTCTTTTTATTCGGACCTCCAACTGTTTTATGCCAGGGAGACGAATGTGGTAGCTTGGCTGAATTCAGCTGTCCAACTCTTGCTGTGAAGTATTCGTTTAGTAATTTCTCATATAAGGTGAGAGTTACAGCACCTTGGTTTTGGTTCAGGACTTGTAGTGCCCAACTGGGAAGGCTTTCATATCCAGTCAATACTAATTGTTTCATACTAAACCATAATCTTCAATTACTGCTGTTATTATAGCTCTAGAAATTAATGTTATGATTTTCGTACCGTACCGACCAAAAAATAATATAAAACTGTCTTGTACTGTACCGTGTTGTCATACCAGGCTCCGGTATGGTACTGGCAACTTTTCTAGAAACTCTTCATAATTCCGTCTAATAATTCAAGGCAAGTCTGTATCATCATATTATTTGAGAATTTTCTTCTCGTGTGCGCAGAACTTGTCTCAGCTGGCTTCTATCAATTATGATATGGTCATCAAGACTGTCAAGGAAGCAGCAGATGCCTCCAAAACTTCTGTTCCTTGACATGCTGGCTTTCACCTATCTTTTATTTCCTTCTGAAGTTCGAATGTAAATCTTCTTGAGGTAAATCCATGTTCCAAAGATATCTTTTTCAATGCCTACTTTACAAGGATGAATCTGTTAAGATGATGATACTTCAGACACAAACCAGTTGTTAAGATTTGATAGAAGTGGAGTAGAAAGCATTCAAGGTTGTAGATTTTGACACCTATTTGTGTACATATATCTATATGTATATATCCTAGTGGGAAACGGAAATCTTCCTTTTACCTTTCTTTGTATTTTCAAGTACTTTTATTAGTTTATAAAGGCCCCAAGTTGGTTTAAAATCAAAACTAGCATTGAAATTTGAAACTCGACTAAGAAAAAGCGAAATCTAATTAAATATTGTTGATGAAGGTTATAAGTTGATTATGTGTATAATTAACATATTATGAACTCTTAAATCAAACTAGACTTATAAGGATTCAGTTCACATAATTGTCTTCATTTTCGATTAAGTGATAGAATTATTTTAGTATCTTTTGAGATACAAGTAATCTTACAATTATAAGAAAAAGGCATACAATTAATGAAATTTAAGATTTAAAAAATTCAGTCGATATTAGATCATCATAAAATTATCTAAATATTAAATAAAATTAAATAATTTAAGTATGATTGAAATTTAAAAGAGGAAGAATTTAAAATTTAATTAAAAAATATTGTCAAATAAAAATTAATTGATTTATTTAGTTTATAAGAATTTGTTAATTTATAAAAATAGACCAATTAAATAATAAATTAATTGGGTTATAATATCTAGAATTATTAAAGTCAATTGAATCAAAAAGTTAAAAATCAAACCAAAAACTTAATCCAAACTCTTTTTGTAACTTTTTATAAAGATCAACAGTGGTTAAGAGTGGGCTCTTAATCCTTATAAAAAATAAAAGAGATAAAATAAAAATTTTTTTATTGCTTATTTTATTTTTCACGAAAGCAAATCTTAAGCAGATATCTTTCCTGTTCTTGCCCGAGCCAGACCTAATTCAGAACCAATTTTTAGTAATACGTGGGAATCATTTTCAACTAACTTAGGTATGCATATAATTCCAAGCACAAAGAGTGTTTCCCACCTTTTGAGTGCTTCCTTTTATAATTTGGCCAAAACAGAAAACAAGACAACCTTTGTAGCACAGTTGTTGCAGACGTGCCAAGATTTTAATGAAGGAATCTTCATTATCAAAACCCTTTTCTTTGATTCTGTTCAATTTGGGTTTATGTTCACCACTTAAAAAGGACCATATCATCACATTTGTTTATAGTTCACACCTTTTAGTGGTGCCTATAATTTGGCTACATAAAGTGAACTAAAAGCTCTCCCCAAGCGTCCATTTTGGAATGGAAGTCCATTTTTATCCGATAAGTACAAAAAGAATGAAGTTTTAGTTATTTTATGTCTTAGGGGGTGGTCCAGTTGGTGGAATAGAGGAGCATATAGTTAAAAGGTTATGTATTTGATCAGTGCCGACCTTGGGTAGGAGCAGGCAGGACACCTGCCCACGGTTCACCAAAAAAACGCCTTATTTTTAGTTATTTTATTATTAATGATAATTGTAAGATATTATTAGCTGATGTTACGATCATTTAATATTTGATTGAGTATGTAGACTTATAAATTGAGTCATTTATGTTTCATATAAACTTAACTATATTGTCGATTTATTGCGGCCTTTTTTTTTATTTCGCCCAGGCCTATAAAACGATAGGAACAATCCTGTGTTCGATTCCTCCTGCTTATGATCTCTCGATCGAGTCTGTCACACGAAGCTTGCCTACAACGGAGTACCCAGTTGACATAATTTGTAGGCTATTGTGTCAATTCGGAGATTTACTCAGTGCACATCAAAAAGATAGTGACTACAAAATCTTCCGTTTAAAAAAAAAAGTATTAGTAGAATAAAATTTCGATAATGCATAATAATTCTTCCAAACGAAGAAGAAAGTTACAAACTTTTTGATCTGAAATTGTCTGATATGGCTTCAAGTTTTGTTTTTATGAAGAGAAAACAATGTACAGTACAGTAGTTAGCTTGTTAAATCACTTCTTGGTGGGAACTCGACAGCGGTCACTTTGAGTAGTTGCAATGTCTACATTACACGATTGGGGTTGAAGATCTCAGATGAAAAGTGTAAAGTGTGCAAGATGTGAACTCCCACTACAAGCTCTAAGGTTCCATTAATGGAGGAAACCATGATTGTGACCAAAACCCTCTTTTTTTCTTTTTGTGTTTATTGCAACTCCATTATTAAAAGATAAACAAAGTTATTTATAACGTATTTGTTTAAGTTGTTAGGATGACTATGTTTTTGGAAAGGGAGGGTTCGATAAATCGAAACAATTGAGAACTGAATTTTAGCGATAGTTAAACTTTTTGAATTTATCAATTTTTTGAATTGATCAATTTTATATTACTTTAATTAATTAATTTTCTTAATATTTTTTTTATAATTAAAATTTAAAATTTCCAATAAATAAGAATATTTTTTTAATTATATTTTAAATTCTTTAATTTTATTCAAATTTTAACTGATTTTATAAAAATTTAATGTCAGTTTAATCTTTTAAAACTTAAGCCTCTTATTTTATCCATTTAACTTTCGGTTTAGTTTTTAAAACATTGAAAAGAACTATTACTTTGAATTAGTCAGTGATGCTTTTCCATTAAAACAAAGAAGATTGAGAATATTTTGCCATAGATAGTGATCTCTTGCGTAGATACTCTTTGGATATAAACATATTACATGTACAAGTTCATGCCACCAACTATTGTTTGACTATGTAACCTATTCCCTTATACTTTATGATGAATTTAAAGAGAGTGGAACTAATTATTTTATCATATAGTCCACCGATTTTTTGATAAATTATTTAAATATAGATATGTAATCCATTATGAGAAAATTTTATTTAATTTAATAAATGCAAAATCAAAATTTAATTAGTACGAACTGTCCTTTTATTTTTAGATAAAAGACGTTTTTACTATAAATACTTTTCTTTAATTTTTATTACGATTTATTTAATTCATTTTTATAAATAATAAATTAAAAATTTTCTAAAAATTATTTTTTCAAAAAAATGTACAAATTAGGTCAAAAGTTATTCTTGTTAATCCATTAAATACTATATGGTTAGCTATCTATTAGTCACATTAACAAAAATAATATTTTAATGTGATAATACCGAGTTTGTAAGAGTAGTCATTAAATTAAATATTTAAAAAAATTTAACATTGGTTTGGGTGGGTCCGCATCATTGAGTTTTGTCCCGTTTGGTCACACCCACATCCCATAGGGGGCGTTGCACATCCCGTGGGGGCAGCGGAAGTCGAACCTGTGACCTCAGGGTTTTGTTGGGTGCATGACTCACGCCTCACATCACTGGGCTAGCTCAAGTGATG
>JANVCQ010000006.1:39578173-39634352 GCA_025531925.1 Erythroxylum plowmanianum | reverse complement strand
TGGGAGTCTAATGCCAGGGAAAGAGTCGTGGATGCGTGGACTTATGCTTGGGCCGTGATTACGTGGACTTGGGCCCTAGGCCTAGCACAGCCGACTTATCCAAACATTAAATTAAAAAATTAGGCATATTTAAATATAGTATTTCTTCTCTTTATTAAGAGATGATGTTTGGTCTATCCGTTTTTATAATTTTAACAATTTAGTTTATTGCTTTTAAGGTATATAAATAAAAAGGGAAGTACACTTCCTGAGTACAGAAATTGATTGTTCAAGATGTGCACAGTTTAATTTGAAGGCCACTTTATCATAAATTAATTAAAAATAAAACAAAGTAAAAGTCACAAAAGTGATGATTACTTTACCGGTGGGACTAACTCACCTGAGATTGTTTTTGTGAATGGAGAATAATAGGAAAATGCCACTTTCTATACTGGAATACTATATAAAGAAAAATGTCATAAGTTAACGTACCTAAATATATAAGGGTTTTCGCTTTACGGAGTCGGAGGAGGCTCATCAATATATACAACAACTTTATAACTTTTATAAAAAAATTATTTTCGTTATTTAAACATGTGACCTTATGGTCACATAAGAGCAACTTTTATCACTTGCCCCAAAGCTCTTCCTCTAAAATACTCTATATAAAGTGATTAGAAAATACCATTTATATGCATGTATTAATTAGTAATTCAAAATTAAATAATAAATTTGATTTATAACATTTACAAATTTAACGTCTTATAATTATTAAATTATGTCTTCTTTTAAATTACTAAGATAAATAATAGTCTGTAACCTTCTCAAACTTGAAATCTTTAAAATGATAACTATAATCTTTTAGAAAATATGGAAAAAATTTCTAGGAGTGAAATAGTTAAAATCTTCCTTATTAAAATATTTTAGAATTTGAGTCTTTATTCCTCTATTTAAACTATAATTTGTTTATTACTATACTAATATCATTTTTTATTTAGCCCATGTTTTAGAATTTAAAATTTTTAAGGATCACACTCGTATCAGAATAATAAAAAATATAATTAATATGACTCTAACTCGAGTCAAAGTTAATGAGTTTAGATCAAGTCATATTTGGAGGTAAATATTGTAGCAAATGAAGATTAGCTTGTGTTGTTACTTATGCTATTAATCATTGATCCATCCACTTATTTGAATGATAATGATAATTAATGGAATTTTAATTACATAACGTGTTTTTTACCACCATTTTCTTTTCTTAATAAGTTAAGAAGAAATTACATTAAGCAAAATATATTTTAAGATATACATGCCATGTTAGTTAATTAGCAACACCTAAAAAGGATAATTGTCTATGGGTAAAAAGACACACCTCTGGGAGTTAAACAAAAGATTATCTAACCAAGAGTAAGTAATAATTATAAAATTTACTTTACTAGACTACATCCACTAGTGAAAACATTACTAAAGTTGGGAATTGGTCTGGTATTCATATTGCAGGAATTAATCAAGTATTTCTCATAATCGAGTTAACTCTTTACTCTTACTTGGGAAGATCTCATGAATAACAATATGTTCTCTAATTTAGAGCAAGGTGCTGCTTATAATGTTGTGAATACTTCAATTTCATCTTTGAAATAACCTAGTATTTCTTTCCTTTCATAAAGCATTGGTTCCACAAGTTACCAATAATTTGAAGACAATGGAGTTTCTGTGATGGGTGAACTTCATTTATATTGCCCATTCTATAAATGAGTTCTAAATGGATGGAAAGAAGTTAAGATTACAAAGCATTAGAGATTTACACCAAAATTCCATTGCATAATCACAGGAATTAGGAAAATGATCAATGATTTCTGGAACCTAATTATAAAGTGGACAAAGCATTTTAGGACAATCCCTTCTAATCCTATCTTTGGTTGCTAGTATATTCTGGATTGCTAACTAAAGTATGAAAGATGTCTTATGGGACCTCTTAGGAAACTATAGCAATTTCTACCATGATACCATTGACTTTCTACTTCTCAATAAATCAAGGCAAGACTTGTTGGCAAACATTCTAGAGTTATGGCGAACTCATTCAAGTTTGTCGTCCTCATTTAAGCGAAGTGGATAAGATGGAGTGTGATTCATAATAGGGGAAAGGGCCCTGATTCTATAATTCTAATCTCCTTCCAATATCATTATATTTACTTTTGCTCTAGAAGGAATAGTTAGCTTTAGGTGATTTAGCTGCATAATGTTGTGAAACGGACCTAGTCATTCCAAAAGTTATACCAAAATCAAGTTTTCGTTCCATTTTATACCTTGATTTTAATAGCAAAATTCATATCCTTTCTCAGCTTCAGAAAATGATTAAAGGGCCAAGAAAAGGATTTGTTTACCTTGATGATCTAAAAGTTATATTCTTTTATTATATAAGTATGAACACATTTAACCCATATTAATTGAGCATTAGTAAATCGTTTTCAACTTCTTTTGCATCTTGATGTTTTTCAGCCATTCCGTCTATAAAAGGTTCTTTAACATTTTTTATATGTCTTTGACAAGATTTTAAGGAAGAAATAAGTATGAGCTCCAATGGATATGAAGGTTATTTAAGACTGATAAAATTAGTTATAACCTACTAGTATAGGAGATGAAATAGTTGTTCCAGTGGTTGATTTTTTTCCTGAATGCATCAAAAAGAGGTTAACATTCAGAGTAGGAAATCCTTTTGTCTGAGACCAAGATGCCTAGTACTTAAATGGAATATTATGAAGAGGTAGTCGTGAGATTGTAGAGAATTGAGAAGTAACACATCATGCATCTATTAAAATATATAAGGCACTCTTCTGTAGATTCACATTAACTCCTAAAAATACAACAAAATCATGTAGGGATTTTATGAGCAAAGTAATAGAACTAGAGTTAACTCCACTGAATAGTAGCAAATCATCTGCAAATGTTAAGCTGAACAACTTCACTTTACCACAATGGTAGTGATACTTGAATCTACTTTCCTATTCTATTCTACATGAGAACAACCTTAACAATACCTCCATACACAAAAAAGTATGGTAAGAGAGGATCTCCCTAACATAGCCCTTTGTTATCTCTTATGACCAAACTTCTCTTGTTTATACATAATTTAGGGATATCCTTTCCCTTCGAATTCACATTTGCTGAGTGAGAGAAGTAAACGATGACAACAAGTGACTGAGATAAAATAATAAGTGACCAAGTGACAGTGAGAGCAACAGAGAAAGTTAATGTAGAGAAGGAGACATGTGGATGCTGAAGGCAGGAGCGAACATGCAAAAGAAGCAAGTGAGAGGAGATGAAATATAGCCACCTCCTTTTTCTTCTCTTCCAGCTTCCAAGGTCTAGCTACCAGCTCAAAATTCCAGATATGGAGATGGTTGGTCCAATCCTAGCTTCAAACACACTTGGAGCTAAGTGGTGGGAGATGTTAAGTCAAGAGGACTTCACTTCAATTAATTTTGATGACAATCAAATAATAATAATCTTAGAAATGTATGAACTGTTTTGATAAGTTTGTTAAGTGTGCAAAAAAATGTAAGTAACACTTAGTCAACTCAGAAGATGCGCGGTCAACAACAGGCGATATATCTACAACAAATGATACGTCGGTAACAGACGAAGCACAACAACAGACGAAGCGCAACACCAGACGAAGCCCAACAACAGACGAAGCGCAATACCAGACGAAGCGAAGTATCAGATGAAACGTGATAACAGAAGAAGTATTATTCCAAACGATACAAAAGAAAGATATTCTAGAACGTCAGTCAGTCAGTTAGTTGGAGTTAGTTACAGGACTCAACTAATAACAATTTCTAGAATATTTAAGAAGCAGTTTCTCAAGAAGACAGTTGGAGATTTAGGCTATAAATACTAGTTCGAGTCGAAGACTAAATAACGTTTTTACAGGAGAGAAAATTTGATTGTACAATACTTAGAGAAATTCTGTATTCAAAGTGCGAAAGAAGAGAGCGAATTTATCTGTAACGTGAAGCTTGAAAATATCTTTCCTAGAGAGAGAAAGAAAGGTTAGAATCTGGAGAGGCTACGATAGCAGATAAATAATACTTTGTGAGAGAGACCTGAAGAGGCTCTGTAAGTGTAGAAAGAATACTTGTAAAGTTGAAGAGTATAGTGAAATCTGAGATAAACTTTGAGGACTAGACGTAGTCCAAAGTTTAGGGTAAACCAGTATAAAATCGCAGCGTCTATTCTCTAACCATTATCTTTTAATTTTCTTATTGTGTGACGAGTAGATAATATTACTTGCGATTGCATTACTTATCAACTTTAGTAAAGTGCTTTTGTAATCATTTGAATTTTGTAAAGAAATTCAAGAAATCTCAAAAGATTAATATTTTTGAAAAGATTACACAATTCAACCCCCCTTCTTGTGCATTTTACATATTATACCTGATTTCTATATTAACAAGTGATTTACTTCAGGAGATTCTATAGCTTTTGATTAACTGAGGTACCTCCCAATGCCTATTGACTCTGATTCCTCAATTGGTACTTAGGTGGTGTCCTCCATTAGAAATCTTGCAACAGGGAGTGACAAAATAGGTAAACACACTGGTGGGTTTTTTTCTCCCTAAAAAGAGGTTGGATTTTCGATAGTTTATCAATGGGCAATGAACTTCTGTTTCAAATTAGGGTTGGAGAGTGTCCTAGTATGAGAAAGAGCTATTTCTATTCAGATTTGCAGATGCAACTAGTATGCAAAAGATTTTAGAAACATGACATTGACACATGCAAGGATCCCCAATATTGCTATTGATGTGAAGGTCTGGGATAAACTTAAAGAATATGAAACTCAAGCATATACCCATTTAGATAAGAATTCACAGGGTTTCGCTTGAGTATTAGACAACCACTAGTCTAAATTATTTAGCTAGTTCCATCGGGAGACCTCCTTGTTTTGATAAAATGACTGCGACTATGAGAAGGGTTGGTTTTGCGAGGATATGTCTGGAGATTAAAATGAATTATAAACTAACTAGTTCTATACCTATTATAAGGTTACATGATAATAGTGAATTAGTGGAAAACTTCATTGAGGTTAGTTATGAGTGAAAACCCCAATCCTTAAACTCAAAAAAGAAGAGATGGAGGGAAACTAGAAGGAGATTCTTGAGAAGATTTCATATGAGCTTTTTAATCTCAAACTACACTTGCTCTTGAAAATGTTAATACTGAGAATATGAATAATCTGAAACATTAAGAAATGGGTATTAGAAAGGTACACTATGAAATATATGAAAGCTCTAGAAGGTTGAAGAACAGTGAGGAAAAAATGACCTCACCTTTAAGCTCTCAGTTCAAAAAATAGTAGTGAAAATAGTCTGTTAGATCCAGGGTATGCTTTTGAACCATAACAAGTGGTAACATTAAAGAGAAAATATGGTAGAAAATCTAAGAAGAAAGGGCTTCTAGGTCCTCTCTTAATCTTATAAAATTGTCATGGAAAGTGATGAGCATGAATTGTACCAAAAAAGACAAATAGTCAAAGATTATCAAGTCACTAAAAGGTGTGTCTTAGTAGGAATTTTAGAAACAAAGGTTAAGAAAGAAAAGTTACAACTATGTAGAGGAGTTTTTGGTAAAACCTAAGAGCTATTATCAAACCATCATTATGATTACTTGGGCAAGATTATTGTGAGATTTGACCCTTACAAAGTCAACATCATTCAACAAATAATCTCAAACCAATATGTTCATTTGGTAATCATGATGGACTTTGAATGTTTGGAAGTCACCTTCATCTATGCTTCCAACTTTAAGTTCCAAAGGAGATCTCTTTGGAATGGTTTGAAGGTGACGGAGGGCTTAATCAATAAACCTGGGCCTATTGTTGGAGATTTTAACGCTGCCATCTCTCTTACGAAACTGAAGGGGAAAACCTAAATTACAAGAAGAGTAGTAACAGTTTGTTGGATTGCCTAAACTTTTCTTCTCTTTAAAACTTGAGTTATAAAGGAGCATACTATATGTAGAGTAATAGGTAGGGAAGTAATAACTTAATTAGGAAGAAAGTAGATCATGCCTTAGTCAATCCAGAGTGGCTTGCACATTTTAGAACCAGTAATGCTTTTCTCAACTAGCCCCTTTTCTCTTATCATACTCCTATAGAGTTTTTAAGGAGTCAACAATGGCTTAATAAGGCATCTATTTCGATTTAACAAATACCTTGTCAAAATAAGGATTCGAGGAAGCTATGGAAAAAGGATTAAACCTCTATGTTATAGGTAATTGAACATAGAGGTAATTGAAGAAATTGAAATCCTTTAAAATGGAGAACACCACTATGGCTATCTCGAAAGCTAGGGAAGCTCTTATGACTCGCCAATAACAAGCTTATCAAGACCTTAATGACACATCTTTTAAAGTCAAGGAGAAGCATACTATAGATAAATACATAACGACTCTTGATAATTGCCACTCATTACTTTAAGTGAAGAGCATTAATAAATTGGTTAATGAATGGTGAAAAACACCAATACTTCCATAATTCTATTCTCTACAGGAAGAATGTCAACAAAATTCATTCCTTATGAACTGATAAAGGCTCCATTATTGACAAGCAATATGAGATCAAATTTATAATGTTTAACCACTTTAAGGAGTTATTAGGAACTTATACCACTTGTGGGCACTTAATGGATTTGTCCACAACTCCATTTCTAATAAGCAAAAGGAATCTTTATTGAAACCTTTCAGTCAACAAGATGTCAGACAAACACTTTTCTCTTTAAAACTAGAGAAGACCCTTGGTCCAGATAGTTTTAATGCCTTCTTCTTCCAACAAACTTGACACTTTATAGGTAACATAATTTTCTGGCAGTCTTAAATTTCTTTTCTCAGGTTACATGCTCAAAGAGCTAAATAAGACCCTTATGAGTCTCATTCGCAAGAAGTACAATCCTAAGCATTTGAATAACTTCATGCACATATCTTGCTATAAAGTAGTTTACAAAATTATTGCAAAATTGGTAGCAAATAGGCTTAAGCCTCTTCTAAAAATGCATAATCAGTAAGAGCTAGGGAACTTTTGTAAAAGATAAGAATATTATAGACAATCTACTCCTGATTCAAGAATTAATTAAGACATATTATATGAAACAAAAAAAGAGCTAAAATTGATAGCAAACATGTTCAAGCCTCTTCTCGGAATACATAATCAATAGAAGCTAAGGAGCTTTTGTAAAAAGTAAGGATATTTGAAACAATCTACTCCTGGTTCAAGAATTACTTAACATGTATAATAATAAGAAACCAAAAAAGAGTTGCACCTTGAAAATTGATTTTAAGCGTTCCTTTGACTAAGTGGATTGGAAGTTTATCTTAGACTCAATAGCATCCTTTGGCTTTCTTGACCAATTCATAAATTGGATTCAGTGATGTATTTCCACTACCATTTTTCTTGAACATGGACAATTAGTGTTTTAAATTGGGGAGCAAAATATCGTGACTTGTAATATTGTGATTGCACTCTGAATTAATATTGTACTTTATCATAATTACGTTTGCTTATCCGTAATTATCTTAATAGCTCGTAATTACATTCTGACTAATAATTCGTAATTAGAATTTGAAGACTATTCAATAGTAGGTAACAGATGATTAAAAACTTTGGATCATTATAATTACACATGTCAATAGTTTCTTATCTTCATATCTACATCACAAAGAAAAACAGAGAAGAATAACTAAAAACGAACATTTTGCCCTGAAGAATTCCGCTTCTCTTGGTTATTCCAAGACCCTAAACTAAGGGTTTTGACATGGAGATGAAGACAAACTATCGAAACACAAGGCCAGAAACTGGAATTTCAGGAATTGGATCCTTCTTTTTTTTCCCTTACTTTATGATAATTACACTACAGGTTAGTGCTTGCCACTCATGTCCAATAAACTTGGATCCATGTCACCGAAACTACCAAGTCCAAGGTACTCATCTAAAAACCATTGAGAATTACCTCCTGATGATGATGATGATATACCAAACTCACAGTACTCTTCTCTGCTAGCCGGAAAATTCCATGCCGAGTCGTTAAGAAGAGTCTCCGGCCAGATTGAACTCGTTATTGGGTTGTCGTTAGTGTCAGGATTGGATATTCTACTCTCTTCAACCGAGCAATTTTCAGGTGGCGGCGTGCTAGAACAGTCATCATTTGACGAGGCTTGTGCACTCTCTTCTAGTGGGTTACTAACTTGCTTCTGAAGAGGTTCGTGTGTGACAGGGTCGATCCCCATCTTAATAAGCTTCTTCTTGATGTGAGTGTTCCAGTGATTCTTTATCTCATTGTCCGTTCTTCCTGGTAATTTTGCTGCAATCTTGGACCACCTGAAGAAGGTAGAAGAAAAGTTAAATCTTTTTGTTGAAGGTGAAAGCTTATCAGATCTTTGATCCGTCTCAGTTTTCTCACTTTCAGGTTCTGAGTTGGGTTTATATTCCCGAACAAAATCATCACTCTCCATAGGATTAAAAAGCAAGAATCTCTCTGAAAGTCAGAAACAAGAAACCAGTGAAAAGATGATGAATATATATATATATATACGATATACCTATTGCCAAGACTGGCATGAAGATCAATGACAAGTTGCTCCTCCGCCGGATTAAGAAGGCCACGTTTCAAGTCAGGGCGGAGGTAATTAGTCCAGCGGAGACGGCAGCTCTTCCCACAGCGGCGGAGACCGGCGAGCTTAGGCACAGCACGCCAACAGCATTGGCCATGTGTGAGAATGAAATTGACCAACTTCCTGTCCTCCTCGGCGGTCCAGGGACCTTTCTTCACACCAAGCTTGTCACAACAAGGCTGTCTTCCCATGATCAACACCACTAAATCCAAATGTCTCGCTTAGTTGCTAATAAGTAATAATCATAATACATTGGCAATAGACTCAAAGCCCCACTCACCCAACTTTATATACAAGTGAGCTTCTTCTTTGCTTGATTCCAAATCAATAAATAGCTGAAATATTTAGGAGCATATTGGTACACACTTGCCACGCTTGTCTTGTGCATGTGCTTGACACCTTCCAAGTCTACCCATCAAGTGCACACTTTTTCTTAAATATATAAATTATTTAATAATTTAACGATTAAAAGAAATTATGGGTTTGCTTAAATTATTATTTAAGTATTCAAATTAATTTTTTTAAATATTTGAAAACTTTAAAAAAATTTAGTATCCACTTTTAACTCACTCAAATTTCTTGTGATTGACATTACATATGGATCTATCAAAAACAATCTATCTATCATATATGGATAAGACTGCGTATTATTAAACCTCTTCAAATCCTGCATTTCAGTTGTTATTAAAAGTACTTCTACTAATTGACTAATGTGAATTATATACGTATTTTAAGTAAATTATTTAATAAATTAATAATTCATAACGAAGTGATGAATTAAATTAAATTATTATTATATAAGAGCTTAATTTTTTAAAAGATAATATTTAAAACTTTAAAAATTCATGAGATTCTAATCTCAAATTCTCAATTTAATTATTAGTAAGTCTTCACATGTTATTAAGATTGTTCACATTTTATTCACTAAACCTTCTTGTCAATTTTCTTAAAATTGACCAATGTGAATACTATGGTTTGAAGAAGAATTTGATAACTTCATTTTGCTTTGCCGTGCATCCCCTTATCCTAAATTGACCGTAATAACTAATAACACTTTATTTTCTTTTATTTTTTTAATTTCATTGTTACATCTTAATATTATTTTTTATCACTTTCACATGGAGAGAATGTTCAAATTGTAATTAAGTGCCTGTTTGGTTGAATTTTTGCAAGATGAATAAGCATTTTTTCACCACAAAAACTTTATTTTAAGAAATTGAGTGTTTGGCTGTAAAATTAAAAAAAACACACGTTTTGAATAGATATAACTTTTTTGGTAGCTAAAATATAGCTTTTTAAGAAGCTGAAATTTGGAGTTCCTCAAAAAAGTACTTTTCAGTAGATTTTTTAGAATAATTAATAAGCTTATTTTTAGTCCTTTTTGCCCTTATATTTTACACATAATTCTCATAATACCCATAAACTCATCTTCACGTTTATTTTGAGATTTATATAATATTATTTGACTTTTTTTACATGTTTTAATATTTATTTTTTATATTAGTTTTACTCATGTTATAATCCATATAAAAGATTTGGTTAGATATATTTTCATTTATGTTTTATATGTATTAACATTATATAATAATTAATATATTGTACTTTACATATTATTTAATATACTTTAAATAATATTTATATGCATAAATAATTCTTATTACAAAATAAAATATAGTTAAAATTAATAAAAATATTTTTTTATTTTTATGTTGTCAAACAGTCTACTGTGTGAAATTCTTTTTAAAAATTATTTTTTAATTAACAGTCAATTGATTTCTTAGAAAAACTCTTCTAAGAAAAGTTTTATTGGCAAAAGCTCTACTGATATAAACCTACCCAAACAACAGATATTAAGAAAGTAACCGGCTTTTGGATTTCTAGATAGGTCATCATCAACCTATAAGACTAAGTGATATCTTTGAAACTTGAAGCAACATATCACAGTCATCTTCCATTAAAAAACCCTTAAGTTAACGAAGCTCTACGCTTGACCTTTGGATGGATTAACTCTAACTTGGTATTTAAGTAGCATTGACCATTTGGAGTGAATGATAAATCATGCAATTTGCACCGTAAACATGACAAGAAAATGAGGTTTGTCCTTCTTCTTTTTTTTATTCTCTCTGGACAAGAACAAACGAAGAAGAAGGACATTGACGTTGTTGTGTGAGAGATTATGATTCACGCGTATGTTGTGTGTGGTTTGGGATGAGTGGTTTGAAGGACAAGCTAGCTCTTGACAAGAGCCCCACACCTAAAAATTGATATCGTCCTCTTCCTCCTTCAGGCTCCTGAGTTTTGGCTCCACTTACTCTGCGACTTCCATGATTGTGATGGTGAAAAAGCTTACGAAGCTCCATCACTCATCGACACCTATGGTGTGTCTGCAAATTTCGCTTTCCATTTTATTCAGCAAGTCCCCACAATCCCATTTCTTACTTCACTATTCCATCACAAGATTCGTCATCAACTAAACTGTTTTGAGTTTAATGATTGGAATTTGGAAGATCTGAAACTTGGGTTCCAAATCTATATAAAAATTCTGTTTGAGAGATTTTATTTGGATTTGATATTAACAAATGGGTGCATGATCTCTTTGTTTTTGTTTTATGTTTGTAGAATTTGCACAATTACAGTATTTGTTTATTTGTTGTCTCTACCAACCAACTTCATCAATATTGATTTGTTATAGTTAATATTTTAAAAATCAGATAGAAAGTTTAACCGATAAGATGAGAGGTTTAAGGTTTAAAAGGTTCACCGGTATTAGATTGTCATAAGGTCAACTAAAGATTAAATAAAATTAAATAATTTAAAATATGATTGAAAAAAAATGTTATTATTTACAGAAGAATTTAAAGTTTGGTTGAAAAAAAGATTATTAAATAAAATTTATTTATTTATTTATGTTTATAAAATCTTATTTATTTATTAAAATTGACTAATTAATATATTAATCCTTTTAAACAAATATTGAAAACTGAACTAAAAAACGATTCAAAACCTTTACAATTGAACCGATGGAACCGATTGAATGTTTTAAAAAGTCTTCTAAGAAATAATTAATACAAATTTTCAACTTCAATTACATTGAGCTAACGGGAGGGAAAAGATTTGTTGTTCCTGAATTGCTGTGTCCGTTGTGCCTGAATAAATCTTAGTCGTTTATTATAATAAGTTGGATGACTAAGATTTTAAAAGCATATCAAGGTATAGCAATTCGGGAGCAGCAAATCTGTTGTTAAAATTTTAAAAACAGAAATTTAATCCTCTTTTAGTAAAATGTTATTCAAATTTTAATAAATTTTATTAACAATCCATCAAAATAAATATTAAATTATTCAACTTTTGTACCCAATTGAATATTTTAAATATTAAAATTTATACTAAAGGTAAATATATTTTAATTAAATTATAATAATTTCACATCATTCCTAAAGAAAATAATAAAAGAACTACATTAAGTGACCTTTCAATTAATCTTATGCAATAAAAGGGAAAATAATATCATTTAAAAATATATTTTATTATAACATGAGCTTAAGGCAGTCTGACCCGACTCCATCCCCGACCCGGTTTGACCCAAATTAATTTTTTAAAATTTAAAATATAAAACAACATCGTTTTGACAGAGCCAGTTGTCATCCCTAGCTCAACTACCATCCGAATCTCAAACACGGGCCACGATTCCATGTAGCACGAGCCCATCAGGAACGTGTGTACGGACATCTTTGGAGTTGAGGTGCCGTGCAATTCAACAAATTGAGCGTTACGTGTTCGACGTAATGTCTCCACGAAAGGCTGAAACCCAAATCAACACTTAACTTCCATCCCAGGACCAGGAGGGTCAAACCACTCCACCGGAAGAAATAACAGAGATCGAGATCGAGCTTTAGTCAACCCAAAATGTGGAGGCGCGTGGCTTCACTTTCTCCGTTGATCTCTTCCTCCAAACCATCGTCACTCTGCTCGGTACGCCTCTACTCTCCTCCGTAGAACAAGCAATGTTGTGATTTGTGCTTATTTCTTGCAGTTCTATTCATCTACCATGTTGATGTGCAGGCAGGTTATGGATTGAAGATCTGGGTATCGTTTAGTACTGAGGCACCAGCTCCGGTACACCGTTATTAGCTTCTTTTACTTGGTGTTTCTTAAGCTTCAACAATGGAGATTCACGTTAGTTTAAGACGTTGCATCAGTAACTCATTTAACATAAATTGAGAAACATAAAACCTTTGTAGTTGTCATTTTCACCTCTAGGCTTGTTATTTGATAGTTGGAAGTGGTCACCGCCATAATGATAGTAAGTGCATGTGGTGGGGTGCTGATGATTTTCCTTCTTTTTTTGTTTCCTAATCTTTGTATGGATGTAGTTAGCAGATGGAGCTGATTCCCAAGAGAAAACCCCATTCATAACTTTTGTTTTAGGTAATGGATGGTCATTTCGAATTACACATTGTTGTGTTCTTCTCTTCTATTTTTCTGTTTCCTGTTCTTTGATGGATAAAGATGTAAATGAAAATGATTGTGGTTCGTGGTTCGTGGTTTTCTTATGTGCTTTCTTTGTTTGACTAGTTGAAGTTCCAAAGTTTTAGTTCTGTAAGTATCAAATGCCCATTGTTGGGGGCTAAACTATGAATTTCCCCTCAGGTGGCCCTGGTAGTGGAAAAGGTACACAAGGTGTAAAAGTTGCTGAGACATTTGGATTCACTCACTTAAGTGCTGGTGAATTGTTAAGGAAGGAAATGCTTTCCGCTAGTGAGTACGGGTAATGTTGCCTTTTCTTCTATGGAAATCTTTCTATGAGCATAAATTCATGTTATGTGCATGTCCACTGAGGATAGAACTGAATTTTCAGTGCCATGATTCATGATAAAATGAGAAAAGGAAAAATTGTACCTTCAGAAGTGACAGTCAAACTGCTTCAACGTGAAATGGAATCAAGCAATAATCATAAATTTCTGATTGATGGTTTTCCGAGAACCGAGGAGAATCGTGTAGCATATGAACGCATAGTGAGTTTTCCTTCCTGCATTATATCTTCTATGTATAGTGCATCTCTTTTTAATTTAATAGTTGTCCTGGTACAGGAATCCAAATGATCAATTCAGTTTCCTATATATCTTGAATATAATTTGATTGTTCAAGATATGTAAGTATCGCTGTGTAAATTTATCCGACCAATGGTATGACATCTAGATGAGTGAATAACTAAATGGAAGAAGTTTCTAAAGGATAGGAATCTTGAAAATTGGAGCAGACTAGGATAATTGCAAACAGAGAGCTTTTTAGTAAGTTATTAACTAGCAACATGATAAGTACCTGCTTGCAGTTGATACTAGTGTTTTTCTTGCTCATGCAGGTTGGAACAGAACCAAATTTGGTTCTGTTCTTTGATTGTCCTGAAGAAGAGATGATAAAACGTGTACTTAACCGTAATCAGGTGATTATGGTTTATCTACATAATCCAAGTGTATCAAAAAGTCACCCAAATTATGTTATCTATGTTGCAGGGACGAGTTGATGATAGAATAGATATAGTCAAGAAACGGCTAAAAATATTTCAAGCATTAACTCTTCCTGTTATTGAGTATTACTCCAAGAAAGGAAAACTTCACACGGTAAGTCTGTAACAGTCAAGAGTATGCAACCTTAGTACCATGCTCCTTGTACAACTTTGTTTGTTCTTTAATAGATGCTTCCTGGAGACTAATTTTTGATTACTTGTCTCTGCGTTGATGTGTACTTGTCATCTGTTATATTCATGGTTATTCAGTTCCTGTTTCAGGTTTCTCCTTTATAAAATAATGATCTAGCTTACTTATAGTATAGAAGCCAATGCATGCAGATCAATGCTGTAGGAACAGTCGATGAGATCTTTGAAAAAGTTTACCCAATTTTTGCATCATGTGAGGTATGTCATGGACATCTTCACTTTCCAGTTAGTTTTCTTTTTGTTCTATGCCTCTGTTTTTTGTGTTTGTGGTTCTGATATGTATTTAAAATGGGGAAGTGGATGGTAAACGTGAAGCCGCTTACTTTGTGGATACTCTTGGTGTTACTAAAACCCAGTAACCGAGTTAAATCGATTCATTTGCAGGCAATTAAATGAAAGTTAATCGGCTTGCAGAAGGGTCAGAAGTGTCTCTGAAGATTTAGTGGGAGTCACTCGGCCTCTTTGACAGGCAATAGTTGTCTTCAATTTAGTTTTCTTTAGACGAATCTGGGCAGATAACAGGAAGGAGTTAGATAATAATCCTCTCTGAGGTTGATACTTCATTGTTGTTGTCCATGCTGCTGATGGTCACTGAAACTTGTTATTCAGTTTCCATCAGCTGAATAAAGCAATGCCCACAAACTCCAACTAACTAATGATGAAGAGAAGGTAGCTACATTTTATTTTTGCCTGAACCTTCTTGGAAGCAAATATCTTAACGTTACCAGTTGATGTGGTTCTGAATGTTTATCTTCATATCCTGAAGCTACCCATCCATTTGTTGAAGTTGTGTAGTTTCTGCATGTTATCATACGCAATTGAATTTGCAGCTTTGATCTTCAAAAGCTGCATCTTTTGTGGTATGTGAAATTATGAAAGCTGAGTGTAGATCTCCAATTCCAACTTTTGGGTTTTTAATTATGGATTGCGAATTATACTGCAATTGCTTATCGGTTCTGGATCAATTTCTGATCACAACCCAATGTGAATAAATAAGAGAGTTCAAAAATGGTCCATTTTCTCAAACATTCTCCAATTCAGTTCCCTGGAAAATGACAAGCATTCTACATCCGCGGCCTCTCAGGTCACCTTCCATGACTCTGTACTTGGGAAGCAGAAGCAAGAAAGCGAAGAAGCAATACCAAAGACAATTCCCCCCAAAATTGAATCGCTTTATCCGCTCTTTCCCAAAATCATCACCAACCCCTCTTCTCGTCAACAACAATCCCTATCCTCAAACCAAACTCGACGCCCTTGAAAGCGTCGTCAATGACCTTGAATCTTCTATGGAAAAGGGCATATTTATCGATCCCCATATCTTCGCTTCCCTTTTGGAGACATGTTACAAGTTAAACGCTATTCAACAGGGTATTAGGATTCATGGGCTCATACCCACTAGTCTCCTACGCAAGAACGTCGGCATTTCGTCGAAGTTGTTGAGGTTGTATGCGTCTAGCGGGTACGTTGATGAGGCACATAATGTGTTTGATCAAATGTCTAACAGAGAAAAGTCGGCTTTCGCTTGGAATTCGATTATTGCAGGCTATGCTGAATTGGGTCAATATGAAGATGCAATGGCCCTTTATTTTCAAATGCAAGAAGATGGTGTCATACCGGACGAGTTCACATTTCCCCGAGTGTTAAAGGCTTGCGGTGGAATCGGTTTAATCGGGATTGGAGAGGCAGTGCACAGGGATTTGGTCCGATTGGGTTTTGGCAATGACGGGTTTGTGCAAAATGCGCTTGTTGATATGTATGCTAAATGTGGCGACATTGTTAAGGCTCGAAGGATATTCGATAAGATTGCTTGCAAGGACAGCATTTCTTGGAACACTATGCTCACTGGTTATGTTCGTCACAGGCTCATGGTAGAGGCATTGCACACATTTCGTGCCATGCTTCAAGAAGGTTTTGAGTTAGACTCCGTAGCTATTTCCACCATTTTAGCAAATGTATCATATTCAAGGATTGGAGCTCAGATCCATGGTTGGATAATGAGAAAAGGGATGGAATGGGATGTATCAATTGCTAATTCTTTGATCCTTTTGTATGCTAACAATGGGAAATTGGATCTAGCCTGTTGGGTGTTTGATCATATGCCCGAAAGAGATACTGTGTCATGGAATTCTGTAATTTCTGCACACCGTAAGGACCCCAAAGCTTTGAGTTATTTTGAATGTATGGAGAAAGATGGTATTTTGCCGGACAATATTACATTTGTGTCAACACTCTCGGCTTGTGCTCATTTGGGTTTAGTAAAAGATGGCGAAAGGTTATATTCATTGATGATAGAGAAGTATGGAATAGAACCCATTACAGAGCATTATGCTTGTATGGTGAATCTTTACGGGAGGGCAGGGCTGATCAATGAAGCTTACGCCATTATAGTCGAGAAAATGGAGTTTGAGGCCAGTCCAACTATGTGGGGAGCTCTGCTATATGCTTGTTATCTCCATGGGAATGTGGAGATTGGAGAAATAGCTGCTGGGAATCTCTTTGAGTTGGAACCAGACAATGAACACAACTTTCAACTTTTAATGGAGATTTATGGCAATGCAGATCGAGCTTCAGATGTGGAGAGGGTGAGAACAATGTTGGCAGATAGGGGACTGTAATAGAGTAATTGAACTAAGAATGATCTCATAGGATGAACCCTTGTGAAAGCCAAGCTTGTATCTACGATGATCAGGTCGAGGGGGCCGACTGGTTTTGTGCTGTACACACAAATCGATTCCAGAAACAGATTTTGTAAATCATAGATGTAGGAAGAATCCTTTAGTAAATATAGAATCACTTGGGCTATGTTCTGACTTTTCCCAATTGGTTTTAGTTATATTGTGGTGTACAAATTAAGGGAAAGTGTACCGAAAATAACCTCTCTATTATGTAGGGGTAAGGCTGCGGATTATTAAATCTCTCCAGATTTCGCGGGACTTCAGACTGAATGTATTGATAATGTAAATAAAGTGAAACATCATATAAAATGTCAAAAAACTAAAAAAAGGTTGGCCAAAAGTAATGTGAATAAGAGTTATTGTTACGCAATTAGTTCACACTTAGCTTCGTGTTTATGTTTTCTTGTTCTTTTTGCTGCATTTTTATATTTAGTGTGTGTTTGGATGGACTTTTGAAAGGTCATTAAGTATTTTTTTTATCACAACATGAGAAAGAAAGTTATACTACACATAAGCACTTTTATTTTTAACTATATTTTATTTTGTAATAAAAATTATTTATGCATACAAATATTATTTAAAGTATATTAAACAATATGTAAAATACAATATATTAATTATTATATAGTTTTAAATCATATGAAACATAAATGAAAATATATCTAACCAAATCTTTTATATGAATTATAACATAAGTAAAACTAATATAAAAAATAAATATTAAAATATAAAAACAGCCAAATTATATTATATAACTTCCAAAATAAGCGTGAAAATAAGTTTGTAGATATTGTAAAAATTATGTGTAAAACATAAAAACAAAAGAGACTAAAAATGGTTCATTAATTGATTTGAAAATTTTACCTAAAAAAGTATTTTTTTTTTAAGTTTCAAATTTGAGTTTCTTAAAAAGTAATATTTTGACTATCAAAAAAATTATATATATTAAAAAATATTTCTTTTATTTTACAATTAAACACTTATTTTTTAAAATAACTTTTATGATAAAAAATTACTTATTAAACTTCTAAAAACTCAAGCTGATTGGCGCTAAATATAAAAATGCGGCAGAAGGAACAAGAAAACATGTACACGAACTAACTGCTTAACAATAACGCTTATTCACATTACTTTTGGCCAAGCTTTTCTTATTTTTTGACATTTTATATGGTGTTTCACTTTATTTACACTTTCCCTTAATTTGTACACTCAACGTATTTAATTTGAGTAACGCCTTAAAATAATACATATATATATATATATATATACGTGTGTGTGTATATATATATGTATATATGTGTGTATTTATATAAAAGAGTAAACGGAGAATTAAAAAAGGAATTTGATCCATATAATAATTGAATAAAAGTACTTTAATTAAATTTAAAATAAATTGAAAATAAGTAGAAAATTTTAAATTAATTTAACAAAGAGATTTAAAGTTTTAAATATATTTAAAATTTTAACTTAAAAAAGTTTAGAAGGAAGGCTTTATTCCTACTCTTAATTATATTATTAACTAATATATAAGAATTTTTAACTAAATCACTTAAACCACATTAATTACATGTAAGTTTTTTTTTAAAACGAAAGAACCTGCACCTACTACCCTTTGGATGCGCACTTAATAAATTATCAGATTGACGTAATAGCCTGCAAATTATACCAATATTTCGCACTAGGCAAATCTTATACGACAGACTTGATCAAAAGAGCGTAGATAAGAGAAATTAAACCAGGACTGTTTGATTTCATACCTCCTATTCCACTAACTCAACGACCCTTAGGGGCAGTTTTAATTACATCTAAGATCCAAATACTTTTAATCCAAATCATCATCTAATTACAGGATTGATGCTTGAAAAAGGGGCACCAAATTTTCCGTACCTAATACTCTGCTCTAATCCTATTTAACATTAAAAATGATATTATTTTATGTATGTTTACACTCAAATCAATGTCGTTTTTGTTAACTCAAAGGGTGCGATTGAGTGGAAGTGCGGTTGAGTGGAAGAGACTCATCCATTATTAATCAAAGGTTAGGAGTTCGATCTTTGACTTTAGGTATGGAGCAGCCTTAAATTCTTGGGCCAGCTGTCTCACCCTGTGAAGTATCTACAAATCAACGAAGGGATTAATCATTAGGTCCGTCGGTGAATATCCTGGTCAGAGACCAAAAATGTCGTTTTTGTTATAAAATAAGGTTAAAATAGGGTGTTGGGTACAGAAAATCTGAACTCCGGCGATTATGTTTTTTTTAGGTGTAAAACAAGTTATTATTCTTTTAATTTTTTTGAAAAATATTATTTTAAAAGTTTTAATATTCTAGAAAAAGGAAAAGTAATCAAAGGGGTTAAACTTAAAGGTCTCTTTAATTATTCTCCTCCGTCCCTCTTTATATTCTTTTCAGGATGCTTTGATATGTGAGTTAATCACGGCCTGATTGAAGCCGAGAAAGGGGTTTTGACTTCAATTCTTAAACTATTTTACATTCTATAAATTCAAAAAAAAATATTAATTGTATCCTAAAAATAATAATAAAAATAACAGTAAAAACTTATTTAAACGTTTGTGAAATATTAAAATGATCAAAAGTCAGGGGTTCGATTATTTGCTTTAGGTATGGAGCAGCCTTAAATTCTTGGACCAGTTGTCCCACCTTGTGAGGTGCCTACAAACCAGCGGGGGGATTAGTCACTGGGTCCGCCGGTAGATACCTTAGTCAGAGACTAATAAAAAAAAGACTCTTTTAATAGCTGTTTGGTTTAATTATTTTTAAAATTAAATTAATATTAAATAGATTTAAATTGTTTAATTGTGACACGATATTGACTAGATTTATAAATTATACGCTAAAAAAATCTCAAAAACTTAACTTGATTAAAATTTAGAGTTTTATTGGTACTATTTTGAAAATATTAAAATATAATGTGATACTGTAAATAATAAGAAGAACTAATTTAAACCTTTTAAGAAATGTTAGAGAATAATTTGTACTTTTACATTAAAAAATATAAAAATTTCAATACTTTTTAACATTACACATTTAACTTAATACAATTATAAATTTAGTAACAATAACAACATCCAGTATAAATCTCACTAATACGTAAGGTTTGGAGAGACTCAATAATACGTAGCCTTGCCTTAGGACCGGCCAGGCCCATCCTCATAAATAGTAAAATATGACTCATTTAAAATAAGGTTTATTCTTAACTTTATAATGAACAACAAAAAAATACTCATACTTTTCTTCTTTTTATTCCTTACAAGAGTTTAAAAATAAGTAAAAACATGAGTCTTTTTTTATTTTACCTAGAACATAAAAAATACTAAGAACGACTCTGTCTTATTTCTATCTTATAGAGAGATTGTTTTCAAATGACCGATACTAAGAAACAATTATAAATTTATTAAGAATAAAATATAGAAAAGAAATAGTGAATAACATCTGTTTTTCTATGTAGTTAATATTGCAATAAATATTTAGATTTATTTAGATTTATTTTTTCAAAATGTAATTATAATCGACAAAAATATCTAAAAACAACAGCTAACAAGACAAGAGAGGAGGTTGTGTTAGACGTGAAAGATGAAACGTTAAGTGGCCTCATCTCAACTTCCAAAATGTCGACAGTACTATGCCCCCACGTGAATTAACCACCTCTTGTTTTTATTATATATGCAAATAATATGTCTTAATCAATTGGTTTTTTGGATTCATTCGCATTCAATTTTCAACAATTAAGTTTAAAAAAACATAATAGTGATACTAAAAATTCTTAAGTGTTTTTAAATACTTAAAATTGTTAGCTGCCTATAATAACAACAACAATATTCAGTATAAATTTTACTGATACGTAAAATTTAAAAAGGCCTAATAATATATAGTCTTCTTATCCCTAACCAATAAAAAAATTGCTATATATTCAAAAGATAATAAATTTAAGCTTTATGTCAAAAAACAATTTTAATTGATGAGGCCAAGCCTAACTATTTAATACTGATTTCATATGTTAAATAAGGTTAGTAAGACTTCTTTATGACTAAAATTTTGTTAGTAACATAATATTTTATGATTAAAAAATTCAATTGATTCGATCAGTTTGATCGGTTTAATTGTAAAAAATTTTAACCATCTAATTTTTAACCTTTCGATTTGATTTATTTTAACGACTCTTATTGTTAAAAGTTGATCAGTTTTTAATTAATTGGTTAATTTTATAAATTAATAAATTCTTATAAATTAAAATAAATAAATAAATTTTTATTTAATAATTTATTTTTAATTAAATTTTAAATCTTTCGAAAATAATCTCTTTTATTTATATTTTAAATTTTTAAATTTTATTTAATTTTTAACCAATATATTTTAAACTTTAAACGTCTTGTTGTATTGGTTTAGCTTAGGTCCAATTTTTTTAAAAAGTAACGCTAATCTTAATCAATATTAGAAATTTAAATAAATTATATGCTCTAACTTTAACAGCCGACATAATTTTTTAATTGATGTCATGTCGGTAGGGAAAAAAATAATTACAATCATAAATAAAAAATTTAAAGTAGTTCCCCTCCTAGACACACTTATTCCACATTAATTGCGCACCCGGCGCAAGTTAGATGAAGGCATGAAAGCTATATAAAACTTGCACTCTGTAAAACTGAGCTCTGAGCTTCTCTTTCTACTCATTCTTGAGTCCATTAAAGATCTGAACTTTGGCCACCAAAAGACATGGCAAGATCGACCCTTTATTTGCTTCTTCTCTCTCTGCTCTACATTACAATCACAGCAAGATCTGCTGCAACTTCTTCTAGTTCTTTGAGTTTCATCAGATCCTCTTGCCGTGCCACAACATATCCTGCTCTGTGCGTTCAATCTCTGTCAGCTTATGCCACTTCGATCCAGGGAAACCAACGGCAGTTGGCTCAGACGGCTTTGTCAGTGAGCTTAGCTAGAGCACAGAACACCGCATCATTTGTGAACAAGCTCACGAAGTTCAAGGGACTCAAGGGTCGTGAAATGGCGGCTCTCAGGGACTGTGCAGAGGAGGTGAGTGACACGGTCGATAGGCTCAGCAAGTCCATCAAAGAGCTCAAGAGCATGCGTGGTAGTTCCAAAGGTCAGGACTTTCAGTGGCATATCAGCAACATCGAGACCTGGGTTAGTGCTGCTTTGACTGATGAGACAACCTGCGTTGATGGGTTCGCCGGTAAGGCCTTGAACAGTAGGGTAAAAACTTCGATCAAGGCTAGGATTGTGAATGTTGCTCATATTACTAGTAATGCACTTGCTTTGATTAACAAGTACGCCTCAAGGTACTAACTAATCACAACACTCTTATCTGATCTGATGAATGATGTTGTGAAATGTTGTGATTTATAGTCTTGAGGACGTGCTTCCGAGTTTTGTTCTGTATTATATACATATAATATGTGAAACCATCTGGATTCTCTGCACTTTGTTCTTGAATCTGAGTAGAACTATCCTGCTTCAGCCCGTTAGATGCACTTTTGTTTGTCTCTTCCGAGGAATTAAAATTGTCTGTCAAAGAAAAGGATATCCCATATCATTGGATGGGTTTGAGCTAAAAGATCAAGATTGTTTGTAGAAGCTAACATGGACCACAAAGAAGAGTACATCAAGCAAAAGGGGAATCTTAAATTGAGGTCTTAAACTGTTTCAACTGATTCATGGATGAAGATGGCTAATGATAATGAATCTTTCAAATTGATGTTTGGAAAATTTTATAAAAATATTAATATGATATTTAAAAAATTCAACATTAAATTATTTTTGTTAAATTTTGAAAATCATTTTATTTTAGTTAAATTGTAAAATTGGACAAAGTTGAATTTTTTTTACAATTAATCATGTACTTTATTTAAAAACATAACTAAAATGTAAGGGTTATTTTAAATAAATTGAAGGCAGATGAAAATAAAAATATATTTTTTTTGTTATGTACGAGGTGTCTTAGAAGGGTTTTAATTATGAGAAGATATCTTTAAGTTATTTACACCTAAATTAATTTCAGCTCGAGCCGAATAGGTCTGTTACGAGAAATAAAATTTTGACCTTAAATTTTAAACTACTGCATATATAATAACAATTTAAACCCGTAACTTCAGTTAAACTAGGAGAGCTCCTTAATAACCTAAGCCGAAACGTCCTTCCTAATTACGGGGTCCATGAACTGATATTCATAAGTGTAAAACGAAACAGTACAGGAAGGGAGTGGATCCTTCGAAAGGTGTGAAAGGTCAGCAAGTGGAGGAGACAGAGGAGTGATGTGGGGACATTCAATATGGGTTAGGCACGCGAATTGCGGGACTTTTGTCTTCTTCTCGGACGGAAAGTAAAGAATCAGAGAATAAAGATAGTCATGGAAACGAGTTGTTTGAAATCGAATCCTTAGGTACGGCTCTGAGCCTCTGAGTCATAACTCACATGGAAGCTTGACAGGATAAGCATTGATAACATTATGGCATATGGGTCTCTGAAAAGTTATTTATCAATGATTCTATCACCTATTTCTCCGCCTACCTTTGTATACATTTATTATTATTTTTGAAATTTATTTATTAAATGGATGGATGTTCGTGAAAAACGATAAGAATAGAATAATTAGAACAAATGAGAAGAACCACAGTTGCTATTTTTTAGTTTTATATTAGGTAAATAAGAATAGAATAATTAGAACAAATGAGAGGAACCACAGTTGCTAATTTTTAGTTTTATATTAGGTAAATCTTTAGATTGACACAATAGCTTGTAAATTATATTAATTGGATACTCCGTACTATATAAGTTATGTACAACAAACTCGATTAAGAGAGTGTAAATAAAAGGAATCGAACACATGATATTTTGTCCTCATATTTCTCCACTCTAGGCTTCGGATATGAAATCAAGTTTTGAATTAATTTTAAAATTCGAATGTCTCAACTTTTGCCTAATAAATTTTTAAAATTTTTTGAAAAAATTATTTCCTAATTTTTTAAAAATTCTTTTTAATTTAGGTTTAAAACTAACAAAACTAACGCAACAAATAAATAATATTATATGACAATTTTACTTAATTTTTAAATTTAAAATGATTTCATTAAATATAATTCAAATTAATAATTTATTACAATTATCTTAAATTATTGATTCAAACAAATTTTAATTTAATCGAGTCAAATTTAAAAGTTGAGTTGAGTTACATTTATTGATCACTCTTTAATTGATTTATTTGAAATATATAGTTAATACATTATTATGTGTTATTACAATTTTATTTTATCTAAAAATGATAATTACAAATTTTTATTATAAAAAATATGATAAGAGTTGTTGGAGAGTGGCCAATGGGATGGCCACTACCAGGTAAGAGTTTAACTTGTGGCTTTTGGTGGACTTTTAGCTGATCTTTGAACAAGCCCATTGCATATCAACAGTTGCAAAACATTTACTGCATAATATGGAAATTGTTTCAAATTGCCAAATATTTAAATTATTATGTATAGTGATTTAAAAACCAAACAGATTCTTACAATTTTATAGTAAAAAGCCTGAAATGACTTTCTCAATTCAGCTTTTAACTTTCCAGTAGATTTAGTTTAATAATATTTGTTGAAAAAAAATTGATTAATGTACTAATTAATAGATCATTTTTTCAAAAAAAGTAATTTTTAAAACCAAAATAAACTAATTAATTTTTATTCAATACTCTTTTTTAATTAAACTTTAAATTTTTCAATAAGTAAGAATAGTCTTCTTTAATTTTATTTATCTTTAATCAGCTTTATAGCCATCTAATACTGATTAAATCTTTTAAATATTAAACATTTTGCCTTATTAGTTTAACTTATGCTTATTTATGTCAAATGTCTAGCCTACCAAATCTTTTAACCTTTTATTCTCACTTTTATTATATATACATATAAAATAATCTTGATTGGAATTAATAATTATATTTATTTGATAACTTAATTTTAATTTATTAATTTCCAAATAATATATATATTTTTCCAAAGATCAAATATAGAGACTATTTTCAATTTAATTTGTTTGACCATCCATGAAATTAATTTTTTAAAGCGATCATACACAAGACTTGAATTTTAAACCTTAATTATTTTATTTTAAGTTCAAAATCGCTTGTCACTTAATTAATTGTCGTAAAAAGGGATTATTTTGAAATTAATAAATTAAAATTAAGTTATTATATTTAGAAAATTGATTTTAGAGCTATTCAAATATTAATGAAAACAACGATCCAATCAAAATTCATTATCGACTGCAATGTTCCATTTATTGATGATCTAGAGTGTAGATCTAGCAAGTCAGGCTAAATTATATATGGGTTGAATACAACGTAGATCCAGAAACGGATGACATAGAGATCACCAAAGTTAGTTTTTTGTATCATGATGGCAAAGATTAAAATAACTAGAATATCTGCTATTTGAGAAAAAAAATAATGGATGTAAATTAATTACGCTCTCGTCATTTTGCGAATCCAAGAAATATTAAACACTTCACGAGTTGGGGAATGCATCTATTAATTTCTAAATAGTTAAGACAAGATCTGAATATGAACTGTAGGATCTGCTTGCTTGGGTCACACGTTGAATCTTAATCAGGTTGTCATCTTCATCGTAAGAACTCAACTGGGTATTGATTCGTTTCGGAGTTTACTTTTATCTTAAACCCTAACTTGACCTAGTCATTAGTCTCTTTTGCATGCGCCTGAGGGTTGAAGCCAAGCAATTATGAGAAACAACAGCTGGAATGGTATATCATAGCATTACTCCATATATATAGAAATGAACAAATTAAACCAGCTAGCTAGCGAAGAAAAGGAAAGAACTGGTATTAGTTGAGCCTGTTAAGAAGAGCCAACACGTTACTTGTGAGCCTAGAAAGGTTAATTACATTCGTGGTGATCTTGCTCTTCACTGCTGCACTTACCTTAACGCCCACAAATTCATCCGTGCACGTAGTCTCATCAGTTAATGCAGCACTAGCCCATGTTTTGAAGTCCTCGAGTGAATCAGAACTGTTTGCTTTGGACAAAGCTCGTATGCACTGCTTGATCTCAGAAATACAGTCACTAACCTCGTCCAAGCAGTCTTTAATGATGTTAACTTCAGTCTTGCTTAACCCTTTTTGCTTCGACACGCTTTTCACAATCGAAGAACTGTTAGTAGCAGCCTGGAGAGTTACTTTTAAGGCTGTGACACAAAGTTTTCGATCGTTGGTTTTGATGGTGGAAGTATAAGGGGAGAGGGACTTGTAGCAGAGTTTTGGGTATGTCGTAGAATTGCAAGCCGTTTTGAGGTAGTTTGTATAGGTATCGGTTGGAGTAGTTGATGCAAGAGATATCGGAATGCTGGACATGAACAAGAGAAGCGAAAGAAGAAAGGGAAGAACATGGTACGAGGATGATGAACTCATGCCTGTAATGGATTTAGTGGCTTCCATGGATTTCTCTATTTCTGTTTTGCACTGAAAGGTGCGTTTTCTGTCCCAATTTATAGGGACAGCTCTCAGGAGGATACGTTTGTGCGAGATGGAATTGCACGTGATGATTTGTAGATTAGAACGTGGAGATGAGTGCGAAATAGCCATATTTGGCAGAAGAATATGTACAATATTTGCTGGCTGCGGTGGTGCAACTATTAATACATGTTATCCTACCTGTATTTTTTAATTGTTTTTATATAAGCAGAATCTAAATATCTTTATTTTTGGATACATACGGAATAAACTATTAAATGTATCGGTAAAAGACAAATTAAATATGATCAATCTTAATGATAAATTAAGAGAGACGATAATTAATTCTAATATATTAAAAGAAGATGTTTTAACATTCCTGTAAGAATATGCGAGAAAATAGTACTTAAAAATTGTAAGAGGAAAAAAGAGAAACATAAGATGAACTAAAGTAAAGTGATCAAGAATGATGTGATTTTCTTGGAATTTATTGAGAACATTGCCTACAATAAAAAAATTTGATATACTAAAGTATGAATAAATGATCTCGTATGGAGAGGTCTTTATCATTTTCTTAAGTCTTCTAAACTTTTTCTTTCAAGTCATTCATTTTATAGATAGTCTTTATATTTTAATAAGTAACACTTTTCTCTTAGTTATTTAATCTAAGTAGGTTTTTACTTAGTCTATTTATTTTATTATAATGACTTGTGTGATTTTTTCTTGTACTTATCTCTTTTTGGTCTAGTTCGTATATTTATTTATGTATTTCATCTTATATTATTAGTCTTTACCATGTTTTATATGTGTTTTATTACATATTTTTAAATATTTAGTTATACATATTATTATTATTTTGCATTAATATTAATTTGCACTATATGTTAGTTTATTAGAAACAACTTCTCTATCATGTAAGAGTAAGATTGTAAATAATTACACCTCCCAAACTTCACATTTCATTGTTATTGTTATTCACTAGTGTATAAAATATCTAAAATGTTTGATATAACTTTTCAATCTGATTAATGCAATTTTGAATAATTCAAATATTTTTTGGTATAAAATATTATTTTCAAAAGAAGTCATTAACATTTGAATATAAAATATCTAAAAATGTTTGATATAGTTTTTTAGTTTGACCTAATTAATCATTTAAATGTATTTTTTCAGTTATAAAATGTTTGAAAATTATATTTGTAAAGAAAATTTTAAACATTTATGTTTCTTATGTATTTTAAAGGTTTAGATATTATAATTAAAATGATCAAAAAAAATTATAAATTAGTTTATTGTTGATATATCCTAACCTTAATTGCTCTAAAAGAGAGAACAACAAACCCTAATCAACTATATATGAAGAGTAAAATCTAATTTAGAAATCACTTTGAGTGTGCACAAACTAAAACTGTTTCTTTGGTGACTTGGCGGCTCCTAGTCTCGAACCCATTAAGCAATTGACATAACTTGTTTTTCTCAATTCTTTGAACGAGGGCAAAAACATAAATAACAAAAAAGAATGCCAATTTTTACTGTTATGTCTCATGAAACATAATAACCTAAATACTAATACTGGATAAAAAATTAAACCAATAAAATAAGAAGTTTAAAGTTTAAAATGTTTAACTTGTATTAAATCGTTAAATATTAAATAAATTTTAAAATTTTAAAATAAAATCAAAGAAGACTCTCCTTAATTTCAAATTATTTAAATAAATCAAACTAAAAATTAAAAATTAAAATTATGTTATGTGATATTTTTAACCATAATTAGATACAGCCGTCAATAAAATAATCCCTCGGAATATACTAAAGGGTCAAAAGCTTAAAGCTTGGCCATGTGACTGCCCTATAATATAGGTACACGTCTCATGATTTTTCAACAAATAAGTCACGTAATCAACTCAAATACATTGGGGCATATCACGTGTGTTGATGCCTAAAAGCTCCAACGGCCGTGGAACAATGCTACACCGGCGCCGAAGCGCGTGGAGATTCCCATTTCGTAAGAACTGATTTTCTGTTCCAACAATCCTATTCTCCCTTTCCGTATCATCGTAAGTATTGTACGAATGAATCTACCTGATATGCACAATTTGAAAAGGTCTAATAATATAAATAGATTCCTAAATTTAATTCAACTGTTTGAAAACATTAAAAATGGGATGAGTTTAATTCATGCGTGTAATTGAAATTCATCCCCTTTACAAATTGAATTAACTTCTTTAAACATTGAAATTGAATTCATGCAAGTAATTGATTTGTTGCTCGACACCACATTGTCGGATGATGGTTGTATTTCTGCTTCGACCTCCATAGTATTAAAAGGGCAAAGCTTCATCTTGTGTCACGCGCACACTCAAAGCAATGCGCCAACAAGGACACGGGAATTTCTTACATATTTTTACCTGATAAATAATATTTATATATGATTAATAACCATATTAATTTTCTTTATTTTTTATATTTGAAAATTGTAATTTTACATTAATTATGAAATTATTATTGTAAATTTAGAGAAATATGAGCTTTTTTTAAAAAATAAAGAATAAATTATAAAATCCTTTGATCAAACTGTATTAATTTATGCACTACATCTTCTTCAATTTTATAATAATAATTAAAAAAATTTCATATTTTTTAGTCAAGGATAAAAATGTTATATGAAATAATTGAATTCATTTTGATTGTATTCCAAACAGTGTAATTGAATTCAATTCTAATATTACTGGATTTGTTCTAAACGGTGTAAATTGAATTCAATTCAATCTTATTAATGTAATTGAATCCAATTCGTTATTAAATTCAATTCGAAGGTTTCCAAACAGCTCAAAAGTCTCATTCCTAATTAATAAAGAGATTGTTTCCAAAAGACTCATACGAAAAGAAAAAAGCTAGAGAGAGAAAAAGAGAAAGATAGAGCTAGAGAGAGAAAGAGAGAGGGGGAAATAATAATAATAAGAAGAAGAAAGAAAATAATAATAATAATAATAACAATAATAACAACAATAAGAATAATAATAATAATAATAATACAAACTTCAAATAAGGATTGCAAACAAACTGATTTTGATAAATTTAGCACCTTCTAACATTAATCAATCTCCCCAAGTCTTCCAATTAACTTTAAAATTTTTTTAAATTATATAATTCCTTTTTAATAATTCAAAATAATAAGAGTGATTTTTAGAGTAACAGAAGCTAGAGGGAAAGGCTGCTTCTTATACTCTTTTATACATGTTTAAATTCTAAAAAAATGGTAAGTAATTATAATTCGGATAGGGTCATTTTTGTAAAAATTTTCTTTAAAAGACCTACCCAAACTAGGGCACATGGAGATGGCCAACTTCTTCGGGTTAGGGACCTACAAGAAATACGACTATACACAGACCCTTTACTCGTATTTTGGTAACAGTAAATCTAAATTTCAGATTCATGAGAAGATGAAACTCTAGTACTAACAAACATATCAATCACTTTGTTATGGACGATCAATCATAATAATTAAAGAACAGTGAAAAAATAAAACGAACATACAAATTTATGTGATTTATCAAAAATATAGCTACTTCCACAAACAACTGGGGTCTTTTTTTTATATTCTGAATTGTTTTCCAATAAATCTCAACCCACTTTTCATGGCAGGCAAATTGAACTCAAACACGCATTCATACAAGACGACATCTTAGTATTGATTCCCCATTTATAGCTTCTTTTTTTTGTGGTGAGTAGGGAAAGATCGAAGGGTACTGGTCCCTCAGAAAGACAACAGATTGACAATCACCTTCGAGATGTAGACGAGTCCCAGGGGGCGGAGTCGACCAATATGACCACAGGGGCATCTGCGATGATCCAATCTTTACAAGGAAATCCACACATTGATTTCTTTCGCAAAGAATACACATGTGCAGGTTTAGTTGTGGTCCATCAAACCTAGGAAATGGAGGTACGTTCCAATGAGAATTAGAAGAAATTCCAATCCTTTGAGTCTCATTTCATCTTTAAAAGTATAATTGATTGGAAACAAATACACGATAAAACTTGTAAACGTTATTTGAATTGACTTTATTATTAAATTTTAATTTATTAATGTGTCAAATGACTTATTCAAATTACTTAATTTGTAAGTTATTATATAGTTTATAAATTATTATTTATACATAATTTATCAATTACATATTTATAAAATAATTATCGAAACTCAATTTTAAAAAACACGGTTGGTCGAGAGCGAACACATGTTAAAATTTATAGACATTATTTGAACTAAGTTTATTATTTAATTTTGAATTACTAGCTTGTCAAGTAATTTATCCATATAGTATTATTTGTAAATTATGGTGTACACATAACAATTTACTAACTACAAACTCAAAAAGTGATAATCAAACTTGATTTTAAGGAATATGATTGATTAGGAGGTTAAGGCTTCGTACTATCAGACCTCTCTCAATCTCGCTTTATTGCGGGATTTCGAACTGGGTGTAATGATGATAAGGAGCGATATTACATTAGAACTTGTCGATATCATTCAATTGAGTTCGTCACTTAAATTTAAAATATTAGCACGTTAAGTAACTTACATAAATTATGTAACTTGCAAGATATTATATAATTTATTCTATATGCAATCAAAAAATAATAAATATTATCATTATAATGTCAAAATAAAAATTAAAAAAGACAAGCTAATAGATCATTTACACTCCGGAGCAGTACAAAGGAATAGCATATAAGAAAACTATAATCAATGGTAGATTAACTTCCAAGGAAAGATTACTAAATCTTAATACAGCTTGTTAATAAGAGCTAGTGCATTGCTCGTTAACTGAGCTACTTTCTCGATATAATTGCTCACGGTGTCCTTAATTTTACCATTCATGGCTTTCCCTTCAAACCCATCCATGCAAGTATCCTCGTTTGTTAATGCAGCACTTACCCATGTTTGTATGTTGCTAATTTGAATCGCAAAATCAGGACCTTGAAGATCCTCCATTGCCACCAAAGATTGCTTCAGCTCAGAAACCGAGTCTTTCATGTTCTCCACACAGTCCCTAATGGCATTAGTTTCTTTAGTTGTCAGGTTCTGCGATTCCAGCAGCAGCTTCGTTACCATGGTTGACGTGTTTTGAGCTTCTTTCATGGTCACGGAGAGAGCAACATTGGGCAACTGAAATGGGTCAGTTTTTATGGACTGAGCATAAGCAGAGAGGCTCTGGTAACATATCTCCGGGTATCTTGTAACTCCACATGATGTTCTAATGAAATCGTTACTGGAGTTGGAATGAGTTTCAGATGTTTGTGCTAAGCAAGGTTGTGAAGCGAAGAAGATAGTTAGAGATACATAAATTAGGAGGTTGAGGAAATGGGATTTCACTGAAAATTTCATGGAGTTCATTGTTTGAGCAGACCAAACGGGGGACTTTGAGGTTGATACTTGGACAAAGAACTAAGGTTGCTCTGTTTTTTACACAGGATTATGTTACGTGCCCTCAGGCTCGACCCTGAGTAAAGATAAGAAGAGCAAGTAAAATTGGAGGCTCCTTTTCACTTTTCCCAAGCCTTCGTGCCCTACGATTGTGTGAAACTGGACAGAGGATCTTGTTCTGTGAAACTGTGGGGGGCCAATTTCTTGAATTATTGAGGTGTAACAGAAGAACCCACCCTCGTGGGAAAATAGAGATAGGATGCCAGTGATTCAGATGCATTCACATCGGAGAGACAGCTAAAACAGAGTAGTTGCGACACTGTTGTGGTCCTCTGCTTCGCACTAGTTCTATTCTATGTATGGTCCGACAAAATGAAATATCTCTTGCGATCATAAATTTTTGTGTACTAAGGCATATTGACGTTCTTCGAATTCTATAAGAATCTGATGTAGTTTTAACTTTTAGATGTAACGTTCGACTAAGAGATCGTGTGAATCATTGAAGAACTGTGTCAAACTTTACATGTCATCACAAGCCCTTCAACGAAAAAAGCCCTAAACCCCAAAAGATATTACGAGTCCAGATCTTCTCTCCAATTTTATGGTATTTTATTCTGTCCCATCAATCTCAGCTATTTATTTATGTGGGTTCCGTGTGAGTCCTGCATAAATGAACGCGAGACTCGCATAAATAAATAGCTGAAATTTATGGGGATAGAATAAGACACCATAAAATTGAACAGAAGATCCTGTCCTAGATATTACACCCGAAAGACTGCTGTCAAACTTTACATTCCATCATTTTACAAAGATATTAAGGCCTTCGTCAATGTTTTGTTTTCGACTTGCATTTGCATCACCTAAGAAAAACATTTGGCATTCCAATCTCACCTGAGTTAGTAAGGGTTTCTCTTAGCTTAAGTGAGGTCGCGTGTTTGAACCGTCCTCATGTATGCAGTTGTCTAAAACTTGGAGCTAAAACTTTGCCTTCCACAAGGGACTTACCCGACTTGAGCGGGGATTAATCTGAGAGTTAAATGGCTTAAAGATGTTTTCCTATAATTGAGACTCTCCTAAGACATCTCGTGGATAACCAAAAAAAAAAAAACACTTGACATTCCAATCAGAATTTGGTTCATTATCTTAACCCCTGTTTAGTTGGAGTTTTATTTACGGAATAGGATGGAATATTATTTCATTGTAGAGTTTATAATATAATAAAATAAACTTGAATAAAATTGAATGAAAGACGAGACTTTCACATCTCATTTTATTATAAACAATAAAAATGATAAACCTTTGATTTGCAGGTTTATGATGGAATGTAAAATGATAAACAATTTTTCACTATATTACATTGTAAACCCTTCTTTCAAACAACATTTTACTGTATTACATTAAAAACTTTTACATTCCTCCCATATAATAATTTTCTAATATTAACTTTATTTATATTTCAGTCCATTATGCTTGATTTTATTTCATCACATTTCATTCTATTTTATTAAAAACATTACATTCAACCATGCATTATTTATATTATATATATATATATATAATCTGACAAATACATTTTGGCATCTTTCTTAGCTAACTCCAAGCAGACTTAAATGACTTCAAAATCAAATTGATTGAACACAATTATACAAGAGTAATTGTGTTCCTCTTAATTGATATTTTATACACGTTAACTTGAATAATCAATTTGAACTACATTCAAAGTAGATATCCTTGAAATAGGATCCTTGTCGGTTTGTCCTTAACTAAACAAACCGTGTCGGTCTGTATCGGCGGCCCTTCAAGTTGGAGAGACGAGAAAGGCCACCAAGATAAGCATCGGCGGCGCTTCAAGTTGGAGAGCTGAGAAAGGCCACCAAGATAAGCATGCCCGAGTAATCAGGATTATTGGCAACTCTTGGCCCACTGGCTTGTACTGAAGACCCCACTCACTCACATGCATTGAAGCCAAAACATGTCTTCATTCTTGATTGAAATGCAGTGTCTTGGCGTTCTAAATCATTATTTCCTCAGTTCATCACTTTTGCTTTTAGCACAATCACGGGGCCGCCTGAATTTAATATCTTCCCTGAAATGCCAACTAAATTGCTATCCTCCTCATGCTAAAAATGGTTGCCTCAATAAGTTACAGAACTGACATAAAGCTTCCATCTAAACGAATTCTGAATACTCATTACTAGAGTTATATTCATCCTCAACCTAAAACCACAGTCCTTGAGTTCAAACATGAGCTTATACTCAAGCTTCAACTTAAGTTATTGCTGTTATAACTTAAGTCGAGTTTCTTAGATTGGAGCGTTGATTATAGCTCGATGGAGCCAGCTAAACCATAGAATAAGATATTATATTGTGCAAATTGTGCAAATGGGTCCTGAGTAAGTCAATTGGACATTCAGGATAGCAACAGAAACCTTGCCCCGAGGCAAGATGTGAACCTTTGGGTCCATCTCTTCTTTTGATTGAACTGGGTGACCACGTTCAGTTATCGTCTCCACCAAATAATACATGAAAGTCGACTAATACCTTCAGGTTACACCTGTAAACTTCACTTAGATTTTTCCTATAAAAGGGGACCCTTTCCTTCGTATTTTCATCAACCAGCTGATTAGCTTCTATTTGACAAACAAAGACAGGCGAGAGATATGGCTTGTTCTGCTAAATTCCTTCTTCCTCTTCTTCTTTCCATTAGTTTCTACATAAACTCTAGCTTAGCTGCTAGGAACCTGATTCAGACCACCAACACGGAGTTTCTCAGAACATCTTGTACCAAAACAACTTATCCAAAGCTTTGTTATAGCTCACTTTCAGTTCATGCAACCACCTTCCAAACCAGCCCCAAACTCCTAGCCAATACAGCCCTTAGCGTGTCCCTTTCCTCGGCCAAATCAACATCTGAAATGATGTTAAAGCTCGCTAACAGCCAAGGTATTAATCCTAGTGAAGCAGCAGCCATGCGTGACTGTATAGAGGTGCTTAGAGATTCAGCAGCAGAGATCAGGAGATCTATCAGTGAAATGAGTAACACAAAACAGTCTGATTTCCAGCTCATGATTAACGATGTGCAGACCTGGGTTAGCGCTGCTTTGACGGATGAGAGTACGTGCAGTGATGGGTTCGCCGGAAAAGCGATGAACGGGAGCGTGAAGAACTCTGTTAGGGAACAGGTGGTGAACATCGCGCACTTGACCAGCAACGCTTTGGCTTTGATCAACAACTATGCCTCTCTTCATGGTTAGCCCATTTGCTGTAGAGAACGAAGTGTGACCTACTTTTACATTTATGGCAATGTCCTCCATGCATTGTTCGCAAAGACTAGGGTTTATGGGTTTTATGAGTTAGTTACCGAAGTGTTACGAGTGACGTTTAAATGTATATAATCCGTGTGATTGTTTAAGCTGTATTAAGATGATGCATTTTGGGTTTCCTAAGAACTCCGAGACCTACCCGAATTAGATTGAAACACACATTTCACAACCCAACTCTGGAAACCAGTCGATCAACTCGAAATTGGATTCCTATACAAAGCAAATGCCGACTAGAAGATGGAAAACATTAACTTCACTTCTATAAATAACAGCAACACTCACCCACTGTTTCTCATCTGATCTTCGCAAATTTCCCACAAACGATGTCTTCCACTCCAGAATTAACTCGCAGGTCTCCAACAGTTCACAAGGTTACTCTATCGCAACGTGTAATTCTACCAGAATTTGATTACATTACTGACGCTATGAACCAACCTCTGTTCTTTCTTTTCTTTGAAGTTAACGGACATGAAGTGATAAAGTTCACGTGCAAGTTCATTTTGTTTGTAGGGTTGGAGCACCTTTTCAGATGAGGTTGTTTCAATCATGTGCCGTTTAATCTGCTTTATATATATATTTACCGTTTAATTTGGCTTATATATTTGTATAAAGTTGAAATAATTATGTAAATAAGATTCAATAAAATAGAGTAAAACTAGTTAATCGAAAAAAGAATATGATCCCTTGTATGTATTAATTATAGCGGCCTCCGGATAATGAGGAATGGCCTAAATGGAATAAACTCCTCACTTAAGGCTCGCCCTCACAAGAAATCTTGAATTCGAGTCACGTAAGAGGAGGGAAAAAAAAAAATTCTCTCTATTGATGATCCTCTAGCCTCTGAATAAAACTCTTTGATCGGATTAATTATAGACTGAGAATCAAATACTGAACAGGATTAGTTATCAATCATTGACAAGTATATGATGACTCTTTACACGTAAAAATGTACATACTAGGAACCTCTGGCTAAGCTAAAATATTTAATGTAATTAAAAAAAATGATAGCAGGCTCCGCTTTTAAATGTTAGATGTGACCCTTTAACCATAGTTTGTTCAATTAACTCCTTCCAGAAGTGACAGTTATAGCTCAAAAAATATAGTAAAGCGTACGAGGATAAGAAGTTCGCACTTAGGAGGGACATATAATTTTTTCTCGTAAATAAGTATTTATATTATTTTATTAAAATTTATTAATATATTTATATAAAATTTATACCTGGATAAAATTAAATGACTCATGATTGAAACACCATAAATGGCATGACATAAAAGATTTCATGTGATTTCGAAGCTCTCAGCCATAAACAATCTCTTCATTTGTAAATGTAATTTTGAACAAAAGCTACAACAATCAGTACTAGTTCCAAGAAATATGAAAGTCTGACATCAAATAGTAGTCCTTTCACTTCCAATTCCATATAAGCATAGAGTACTTCCAGCCGTTTGTAAAACCTAATTAGGATTAGACTGTGATTACCATTCAATTCGAATATTTATATGTGCACGAGTCACGAAATCAAAGTAGGGCTGGCCCCTCCTTGGGCTTGCAGGTCCCCACAGGCCTGGCTTCCCCCTCTCCTCCCCAGTTGGTTTTCACCTTGGGCCAGCCCACCTCCCAGAGTCCAGCACCTAATATTCCACCCCCAGCCTCCTCTGCCTTAGGCCCACACCCTCTGGGCCCATCCTCACAGCAGCCCAAGCCTTCGGGTCTCAGCACCATTCAGCTTTCTTCGGGCCACGTAACGATTTCCTTACCGTCGCACGAGGCCCTGGTCTCACCGGACCCGGCATTCCCCCAGCCCATTCCTGCGGACCTACTCAATGAGGCGACGGCCGAGGTCCATACCGAATCCCCCGACCCCATGGAGACGTCGCCGCTACAACCTATCCCAGAGGCTACGCCCCCTCGACCACCCGACCCAACTCCCGAGCATCAGAGGGCGGGGGACGTGCCTGAATCTCCTGATACGACTATGGAGGATCCAGTTCCCTCACACGTGACTACTCTCAGTCCTACTTCCGCAGGGCAAGCTGTCCCAGTTCCGACCGGTTCGAGTTAGTTCCCCTTGTTTACTTCACTTTTATGACAATTTTTATATGGAATTGTCAAGGGGCTGAAGGACGGACTTTCAAGCCCATACTGAGGAACTATGTTTGAAGCTACAAGCCCCGCCTGGTGGTCATCGTCGAGCCTCGTATTAGTGGCGACCGAGCTAGGTGAGTTATTCTGTCTCTCGACTTTCACAATTCTTTCCGGATCGAGGCTAATGGATTTTCGGGCGGGATCTGGCTCCTTTGGCAGGATAATATCGACGTCTGCGTTCGTCTCGCTCACCGCCAATTTATTCATACCCGCGTGCAGTGGGATCATCAGATGTTTGAATTTACTATCATTTACGAGAGCCCCACCCCCGCCTTACAAAAATATCTTTGGCACTACCTGGCGACCCTTACTCCACACATCACCGGCCCCTGGCTGCTGGGCGGGGACTTTAATGCTACGTTGGAAAGTGTCGATAAAAGAGGGGGTTTGAGAACTCAACCCCGTATAAATACTCTCTTTCGGGACTGTATGCAACAGTGCCACCTCCACAACCTTGGCTTTTCCGATCCGCGGTTCACGTGGAAGCGGGGTCACCTCCGAGAATGGTTAGATCGGGCCTTTGGATCTCCGGCTTGGTTCACTGCGCATCAGCGCACCCGGGTCTACCACCTGCCTTTTCTCAAATCAGACTATCGGCCCCTCCTTCTTCGGTTCCTAGCTCCTGAACCCCCCAACCCTCTGCACCGTCCTTTCAGCTTTCAATCGGCGTGGCTCACTCATGATTCTTTCCCCCAAGTGGTCGTTGATAACTGGAATCCTAACTCCTCGGACTTCAGTGGCGCGCTTCGCCGACTCTGGGAGACGCTCCACCATTGGAATACCACAAAGTTTGAAAATATATTCCATCCGAAGAAACGACTCATGGCCCGACTCGAGGGTCTGCAACAACCTGTGGAGAAAACCGAATCACCCCCCCTTCTTGAGCTCGAGACTTACTTAAGGAATGAACTTGAAACCGTGCTCTATCAGGAAGAGCTATTCTGGCACCAAAGGTCCAGGAGCCAGTAGCTCGGGCAGGGCGACAGGAATACTCAGTATTACCACGCTCTCACACGTACTTGACGACGCCAATCGCACATCCTTTCTCTTCCTGATGTCCATGGTCATGAAGTTTCCGACCCTGCGACTCTCCGCGGTATGGCGAAGCGCCATTTAGAAGATCTCTACAATTCCGATGGTCGGTCCTCCTTCCCTGGATCTATCCCTGGGCTTTTTCCTCCTCCCCCGCAGCATATGATTGAGGACCTCACCCGTCCGCTCAACCAGGATGAAATCACGGCGGCGATTTTTTCTATGCCTCCTAACAAAGCCCCTGAGTGTGGATGGTTTCACAGCTCTGTTCTACCAATTCCAGTGGGACACCGTCGGCCCCTCCTTGATTCTTTTCCTTCAGCGGATCTTTCGGCACGAAGTGTGGGAGTCGGCTATTAACTACCCTATCCTTGTCCTTATTCCTAAAACCCCCTCCCCCACATCCATCTCGCAGTTCCGTCCTATTGCACTTTGCACCGTGCTGTACAAAACCCTCTCCAAGATTATATCCAATCAACTCAAACCATACCTCGAGACTCTTGTCCGCCCGACCCAGTGTAGTTTTGTACCTGGCCATCTTATTATCGACAATATCATCATTACCCAGGAAGTGATTCACTCTATGAAATGCAAAACTGGTCGGACGGAGTTTATGGCCATCAAAGTGGACCTCGAAAAAGCGTACGACCGCCTTGATTAGGACTTCATTCAAGCCACTCTGCATGATATTGGTCTCCCAGCCTCGCTTCTGTCACTTATCATGAAATGCATCACTACGGTGTCATTTCAAGTGAACTGGCAGGGCGAGCTGAGTGAGGAGTTTCAGCCTGCTCGCGATATTCGTCAAGGAGACCCTCTTTTCCCGTACCTTTTTGTGTTGTGCATGGAACGTCTCGGCCATGCGATCACTCTTGAGGTGTCCTCCAGTCGTTGGCTTCCGGTTCGGTTGAGTCGGCACGGGCCCCCTATCCCACTTATTCTTTGCTGACGACCTCATCCTCTTCTCAGAGGCTTCTCTCGACCAAGTTCACGTTCTTTGGAATGTCTTGGACACATTCTGCACAGTTTCGGGACAACGTGTAAGCCAAGACAAGTCGAGATGTTACTTCTCCAAGAATGTCCCTCCTTCGATCGCTCGTGCCTTAAGCCGTGTGCTTCATTTCCCCCGGACATCCGACCTAGGTCGGTACCTGGGGGTCCCCCTCCTTCATCAGCGAGTCGGTAAGCATACCTATCAACACATCCTTGATACGGTCCAACACCGCCTGTCGGGTTGGGCCCCTTCCACGTTGTCTTTGGCTGGTCGTGTCACTTTGGTTCAATCGATCTTATCGACTATACCGAGTCACACGATGCAAACTGTTTGGTTACCGCGCAAGCTGTGTGACGCTCTCGAACAAGCTATGCGGTAATTTTTGTGGGGTTCAGTTCAAGACCTTTGTAAGATTCCCCTGGTTAGTTGGGAGGAGGTCTGCATGCCCAAGGCCCTGGGGGGCTTATGAATCCGCCGGATCAGGGATATGAACGATGCTTTCCTGGCCAAACTCGACTGGGCATTGATTCATAATCCCAATGCCTTATGGGTCCAAGTGCTATCTGCCAAATATGCCTTTGATGTTCACCACATTCCCTCCTCCCTCCCTTCCTCTAGGAGATCGATGGTGTGGAGGAGCATCAGGGCGACATGGCACATCATGACTCAGGGTCTGCAATGGCGGATAGGTGATGGTACGAAGACTAGCTTCTGGCTCGATCCTTGGGTCACGAGAGTTGGGCCTCTCATATCCCACTCTACTCAGCCCATTCCGGATCCCCTTCTTAGCCTCCTCGTTCGTCACTTTGTGAGCCCCACCGGCCAATGGGATTTGGCGGCCATTCAAAATTTCCTCCCGCCTTTGATTTGTCGCACTATAGCTGGCATGTTTCCTCCTTCCCTGTTTCTGGGTCCCGACAGGTTAGTCTGGGGTGCATCCGACCATGGGCAGTTTATAGTGGCTTCTGCCTACTCCCTGCTTCGAGGTAACGAGGCTGCCGATCTGCCTGGGATTTGGAGGGCCATTTGGTAGTGGTCGGGACCTCAACGGGTGTACTCGTTTTTATAGTTACTAGCAAAGGATCGCTTGCTCAGCAATCAGCAACGAGTTCGCCGTCATCTCACCACAGACGATACCTGTCCCCACTACTCTCACGGAGAATCCTCCCTTCATGTTGTTCGGGACTGTCTGCTGGCTAGACAAGTGTGGGCCTCCCTCCAGACGGATATTGGCATATCGGCTTCGTTCGCTCTTCCCGCATGTGATTGGTTGCTTTCCAATATCCACCAGCATCGGCGCGTCCAGGGCAAGGATTGGGCGCTTCTTTTTGGGTTGATCTGCTGGTTCCTCTGGACCTGGAGGAACAAGGTTATTTTTGACTCTAATTTTGTGCGACCCATCTCACCCTCTTTTATTATTTTGTCTTTTGCAGATCAGGTTCAGAAGGCCTTCGAGGGGCCCAGACTGGGCATTACCGGTTTCCACCCTCGCCAGGAACACCAGATCGGGTGGTGTCGGTCGCCAGCTGGGTGGGTCAAGCTGAACACCGATGGGGCTTGTAAGCGCACCGTTTTCAAGGCTTCAGCTGGTGGGCTCCTCCGAGACAGTGAGGGCAATTTCAGCTTATAGGGTGGTGTACAGCGCAGTCAGCAGAGCTCTGGGCCATCTACACAGGACTCTCCTTGGCTTGGCGCTTGGGCTTTCGCCGGATTGAGCTGGAGGTGGATTCGTTGGGGGTGCACCAGCTCCTCTCTTCGATGTCGTCCTGCTCTCAGTCGGACAATCCTATCGTCATGGGTATCCTAGAACTTCTCAACTGGAACTGGTTTGTTGTTCATCGACATGTGTACCGAGAGAGCAACAGATACGCGAATTGGCTCGCTACCCACGCCGGTCTTGCCTACATTAGTATCACCTATTTTGATGTTACACCTACAGGGTGCCATGATCTCCTGTTAGAGGATCTGTCGGGGCGCTGTTTCCCCCGCCTCATGTAGTGTCCAGTTTACTCTTTCCCTTTATACAAAAAAAAATAAAAAAAATAATTCAATTTCTATGTCTAGTGGTAACGAATCCTCTGAAACAGTGCTGTACATTCATGGGCCATAAATGTAATAAATGTAAGAGTATTAATTATTAAAATTCATTACCTTATTGTGAAGGAAATCATAATATTCTCCATAAACTCTCACATAAGCACATCAATCAAAGAACACAGATGAAGAATCGAAGGAGAAAGAAAGGGACTATTTGAAGCTTACGAAGAAGGGAGAAAGCTAAACTCTCAGGTGCTAGGATAAGTCAGAGATAAAACTAAGCCTAAGTCATATGAGACACACATGAAGAGGAAAAACGTCATAGGCCAACATAAATCGCAGACGTATTCAACATAGTAAAATGCAAAGTAGAAGCATTCATTAGTGGTCACGTGAGGAGAGCTTGCAACATATATTGACTGATTCAAACTCAATTGAAAGCAACCATCTTCAACTCTTATAAATAAGACAAACCTCAAGCTTCAGATTCAACATTATTACAAGCTACTACATGTTTTTAGTCTTCTGATTCAAGAGAGAAATATTAAGAGAATGCTAGAGTACTTATCAAAAGAATACTAGGGAGTTTATGGGGGAGCTCTTGCAGGTGTTTTGTGAAATACCCAATCTCTTGTATTTCTTTTCTTGAAGTTAGTGAAAAATCAAAGATGAGATTGATCATTGGACGTAGATAGCTCTCTGCTATCGAACCAAGTAAATTCTTGTGTCTTCTTTACATTTTTGCAACTCTTTATATCTGCAAAATACAAGTCCAAGCATTAAGCCGTCATCAGTCAAGCAACAAATACAGGTTAAAGGTCCTAACACTTATATATATACAAATAACTTCAATACCATTTGCCAAAATGCAACAAAGGCAAACACTTTAAAAAGATTTCTTTTATTGGTTTGCTTGTGATTAAAACTATAATTTACTTCTCTATATTTTATAAAATATTTAAATAAGTTCTTATTGTCATTTTTATATTACTTTATATTCTAACATTAATAAAATGGTATTTATTATATGTTTAATACGGTGTAAATAATGGTAGAATTCATTCAAACTCTTTTAACTATTGAGATACAAAACGAATTTTAGTGGCTCCAGAATCAACATACCAACTAAGGTCTGTCACTGAGCTTGGTGAAGCAGTCAAGGCAAAGATTTTGGACACCTTTTCAGCTCTAAAAGTGTAGTTGAAGTGATTATAACACTCCCACGTAGAATATTCTTGTTTGTCACAAATTTGACATGTGACCTTGGGTTTATTATACCTTCCTTTGGAATTGCCAGACTTACTATGATTATGACCTCCCTTACAAATAAGTTGGTGAGCTTTTCCATTAATATAAGATTGAACATAATTACGAGCTTGGGTAGATGAATTATAGTACTTGGGACCATTTTTAAAAGATTTAGAGGCTATATTGGCAGCAAGAAAAAAGTTTTTAGAAAGCTCAATTTTCTCCTCATCTTGATGAAGCATTCCCAATAGTTCATCAACAAAAACAAGATCAACTCTAGTATTGATAGAAGTATGAGAAGAAGAATAATCATCACCTAATCCATGAAGTATGTGTTGGGAAAAACTTGGTATTGCTAAATTCTACGAAAGTGTAAAGCAATACCAAAACTTCCCAAATCTATTTGCGCAATAAAAGTAAGTAAATGCTAGCAACAATTCGTCAATAATAACAACAAACCAAACACAAGTAACGACACCAAAATTTTTAACTTGAAAAACCCCTTCAAATCAAGGGTAAAAATCATGGAACCTCCAGTCCAAAAATAACTCCATTAAATTAAAATGTGTACAAATATCCTCTTTTTAAAGGCACAAACCCAACATCAACAAAGGAATAAGCAATAACACAAGATAACATTGTTAGGGACGTAAGAGGACGGAAATCACCAAAAATGTGTCACTATTTTGAGGCTTCGATCTAAACATCCATAGCTCAGATGAAAAAGTGACCGTTCAGAATGTAGAGGACTCTCTCAAAAACATACTCCTAAATTTTCAGCTGGATCCAACGATAGATGAGCGTGGATCAAGAAGAAAAGTGAAAATCGTCGTCTAAAAATGTTATAACTAGTTTTGCTTCTCTTCCTTCTATTGTATTGATAGTTTTGCTTCTCTTCCTTCTATTGTATCGACTCCCATGGTTAAAGAAGAAGCTAATATGTGGAAGATAAAAAACAAGTAAAAGTCATGGGAAGGGACAAGACATGGGTTTTTCCATCTAGGATGGGACGCATAGCCCAACAAATATCCCTCTCCTAACTATGTTGCGGTGCTTGCCATCCCACCTATCAAACAACATGTCTGAAACTTCCCTCTTGGCAAAAACTTAGTCATTATATTAGAACAATTATCATTTGTATGAACCTTTCGATCTACCATCGAATGTGGAATTATTAACTAGTTGCATCATACTTTGACTGTCACAGTGTAACACATACCTCTCTTGAATAAATCCAAGTTCCCTTGCAAATCTCTTCATCCATAACAATTCTTTGCATGCTTCAACAATAGCTATAAGCTCTGCTTCTGTCGTAGATAAAGCAACACATTTTTGTAATCTAGATTGCCATCTTACTGCTCCCCTTGCAAAGGTAATCAAATAGCATGACGCAGATTTTATTGTATCAACATCTCGTGCTAAATCATAATCAATGTAATATGAAAGAATAAGCTTCCTTGTTCCAAAACGAAAACTCACAGTAGATGTCCCACGGTGATATCTCATAATTCGTTTCACAACATACCAATGGTCTATTCCTAGATTGAAAAGAAACCTGCTACCAACAACATGAGCAATAAGGAACTCTTTGCATATTTTCCTTTTCCTTCTCATTTGAAAGACACTACTTTCTATTCAACTTAAAGTGCATTCTAGGAGGTGTACTTACAACTTTAGCCTTGTCCATGTTGAATCTCTGAAGTACTTTTTCAATGTACTTCTTTTGTGATAGCCATAACTTCTTGGCCTTTCTGTCGCAAATGATCCTCATGCCAAAAATCTATCTTGTTGATCCTAAGTCTTTCATCGCAAAATAGTTTATCAAATCCTGCTTCAACTTAGCAACCTTGCAAGTATTATGACCAACAATAAGAATAGATCAACATGAAGCAACAAAATGATAAATTCATCTTCAGAGAATTTATACACACAAACACAATGATTAGAGGAAGTCTTCTTCAAGCCTTGCTGTTTCATAATTGAATCAAACTTCCTGTACTATTGCCTTGGAGCTTGTTTCAAACCATACAAGCTCTTCCTTAATGTGCAAACATAATCCTCTTTTCTTTAGACTCTAAAACTTTCTGGCTACTCCATTTATATCTCTACATCCAAATCACCATGAAGAAAAGCAGTCTTAACATCTATCTGATCAATCTCCAGATCAAGGTGTGCTGCCAAACCCAACATAACTCGACTAGATGACATCTTCATTACTGGAGAAAAGATTTCTTCAAAATCAACTCCTTTCTTTTCACAAAAGCCTTTGACAACCAATCTAGCTTTGTACCGTGGTCATGTTTCAATATAAAAACCCATTGGTTCTTTAAAGCTTGTTTGTTCTTAGGCAACCTAACCAGATCAAATGTGAGATTGTCATGATGTGATTTCATCTCGTCTTCCATTGCTTCAAACCACTTCTCCTTCTGCTCATTATCCATGGCTTCCTTAAAATTTTCTAGCTCTTTTCCTTCAAAAATAAATAAATACTCATTAGGAGAATAATGTGATGAAGGTCTTTTCACTCTAAGAGATCTTTTAAGAGAAGTCTTTGGAGCCTCTATAGGTGTTGATTGCTGATCCACTACAACATCATGTACTAGGGCATAAAAAATGTCTACACTTTGTCGATCATTTTGCACTTGATCACCATCTTCATTGTCATCTTGAACATCAAGATCTTAACGGTCATTTCCAGCTACATTCAGGGTATTATTTATAGAAACTGTTGGCTCAACATCAACCAAGCGATCTCGACTCTAAAAATCTCTTCTCTCTACCTTCTCAAAATTCTCAATAGTTTGGTCTTCAAAAAACACTATGTCACAAATTTTGACAAGTTTATTCTCAATTGAATCATACAATCGATAACCAAACTCATCTTGACCATAACCAATAAAGATACATTGTCAAGCCTTAAAATCCAATTTCAACCTATCATCTTTAGGAACATGCACAAATGCTTTGCAACCAAAAACTCTCAAGTGATCATATGAAACATCCTTACCAAACCAAACACTATCAGGAACATCACCATCCAAAGATATAGTGGGTGACAGATTGATAACATGAGCAATTATGCAAAATGCTTTAGCTTAAAAGGAATCTGGCAACTTTGCTTATGCAAATAAGCATCTAACCCTCTCTCCTAAAGTTCTGTTCATCCTTTCCACTAAACCATTTAACTAAGAAGTTTTCGGAGGAGTTTTTTTATATCTAATTCCTTGCTCTCTACAATAGTTATCAAATGGTCCACAGTATTCATCACTATTATTAATGCGGATGAATCTCAATTTCTTGCCAGTTTGTCTTTCAACTAAGCCATGAAATTCTTTAAATTTCTCAAAAACCTGATCTTTGGTCTTTAAAGCATAAACCCAAAGCTTCCTAATATGATCATCAATAAATGTCACAAAATACAATGCACCACCATATGATCTTACCTTCAAAGAACCACAAACATCTGAATGAAACAATTATAGTAAATCATACTTTCTTAAAGAAGGATGACTCTTAAAAGAAACTCTTCCTTGTTTCCTAGCCAAGCAGTGAACACATTTGTTCAACCTAGCTTCCTTAACCCCTTGAAGCAATTTTTTCTTGGCCAAACAATTAATCCCCTTCTCACTCATATGACTCAGTCTTCTATGCCACAATTTTGATGTAGTATCACTCTCTACTATTCACTGAGCCTTTAGAAATAGAAACTTGCAGCATGTACAAGTTAGAGGATTTGTTACCTAGAGCTACAACAATTAAAACTTTTGTAACTTTCCAATTTCCATTGTTAAAGGCATTACAATAACCATCTTCATCAAATTTTCCTGCAGATATCAAATTCATGCGAATCTTGGTGCATGTTTGACATGTTTAAGAACTAACCTTGAACCATTGTTAGTTTCCAAACAAACTATTTCAATGCCAATCACACTTTTCTTGCTATGATTTCCCATCTTTAATATCCCAAAATCTCCAAGAGCATAAGAAGTGAAGAATTCCTTTCTTAGCTAAACAAGATAAGAAGCACCAGTATCTATAACCCAATTAGTCTCATAACTTGCCAAATTGATAACACTTTTATCATAAGCAGCAAGGAGATCAGCATCAACATCATTAGCAACATGATTCTGATCAACATTGTCCTTTTCCTGTCTCATTTCATTTTTCAGCTTAAAGCAATATTTCTTCATATGCCCTGCCTTACCACAATGATCACATGCAAAATCTTTGTACTTAAACCTTGACTTGCTTTTACTTTTCTCTCTACTTTTATGACCTTTGAATTTGTTTCTCCCCCTCTCTTCTGGAATCAAAACATCAAATTGTGAAGATGATGTAGAAGAGCCCGAGATCTTCTCACTTCCTCATTCAAACCACCACTCTTCACATATTCCATGGTTACCACACCATTAGGAGTATAATTGGTTAGTGAAACACGAAAAGTTTCCCAAGAATCAAGTAAAGTATTAAGCAACCAAAGTCCTTATATCTCATCATCAAATCTAATACCAATTCTAGATATTTGATCAATAACACCCTAAAAATCATTCAAATAATCAAAAATAGCATTGCCTCCTTGTATTTCAAGTTCATCAACTACTTGAGTTGAAATAATTTGTTATTTCCTGTCTTCGATGCATAAAGTTGCTCAAGCCTATCCCATAGAGTTCTGGCATGTGTATCATTGTAATAGGCCATACCACTCGCCTACAGATATTGTCCACTTTAGGTTGCCCCTCGAGCCAATATCATCAAGGTTTTTCTCTTTCCACCCCCGAGAAAATGTATCTATGGGGAAGAGGTATTCATATCTTTATAAGACATACTTTATTCTCCTCTCCAACTGAAGTGGGATCTCACAATATCCACCCCTTGAGGGCCCAATGTCCTCGATGGCATAACAAGTCAGAAACCGTCTCTGATACGATTTATAACAACCCAAATCACCCGTTCACAGATATTGTCTGCTTTGGGTTGCCCTTCGGGCCAAGGTCCTCACAGTTTTGCTCTTCCCACTGCCAGAAAGACGCGTCTATAGGAAAGAGGTATCCATACCCTTATAAGACGTACTTCGTTCTCCTCTCCAACTGATGTGAGATCTCACAATCATTAACAATGTGATTAAGAACATTATCTTCTACCCATTGTCTAATAAAACCACATACTTGCTGATGTTTAATTTCCCAATCTTCATCAGACATAGACTCAAGTTTATTAGTGGCAAACATAGGCAAACGCATCTTTTTCACAAATGAAAAATATTTCATCTTACCTATCCATTTGTGATATTTAGCTCCATTCAAGCAAACCATTCTATTAGTATTAACCTCCATAATTCAAATAGACCAAAAGATTAAATTAACCAATGCTCTGATACTATTGTGTTGGGAAAAATTCAGTATTGCTAAATTCTGCAGAAGTGTAAACACAATATCAAAACTTCCCAATTCTATTTGAGCAATAGAAGTAAGTAAATACCAACAATAATTCGTCAACAATAACAACAAGTCAAATATAAGTAATGACACCAAAATTTTTAACGTGAAAAACCTCTTTAAATCAAGGATAAAAATCACAGGACCTTCGACCTAAAAAATAACTCTACAAAATTAAAATGTGTACAAATATCCTCTTTTCAAAGGCACAAACTCAGCATCAATAAGATGAATAAGCAATTACACAAGCTAACATTGTTAGGAACATTAAAGGAGAGAAATCACTGAAAACGAGTCACTGTTCCGAAGATCCGATCTAAATATCCAGAGCTCCAAATGAAAAAATGACCCTACAGAAAGAGGACTCTCTCAAGAACATACTCCTAATTTTTTAGCTCAAGTGGATCAAGAAGAAAAGTGAATATGGTGGTCCAAAAATGTTACAACTACTTTTGCTCTCTCTTCCTTCTGTTGTATCAACTCCCACGGTTGAAGAAGAAGCTAATATGTGGAAGACAAAAAAAAGTAAAAGTCATGGGAGAAGACAAGACATGGGCTTTTTCACATAAGATGAGACCCACACCCAATAGTTTGAAATTGAAAAGATCACCCTACGTCACCGGGATACATATAGAGGCTAATATATCAGAGATATTTCTTTTCTTTTCTATATACTCTAAAATGGAGAGTGAGCCTTTTGAGAGTGTTTGAAATTGCCAGGGCAATTACAACATGCAAGCTTGAGATTAAGGTTAAAAGATCTTTTCAAGAATAACCCAGGCCTCTCTACTAGTAGAGACTCTCACTTTGTTAGTTTGAATTTTCTCACAGATGGTGGTTTTAAGCCACAAGAGGACCAATATATCCCTTTTCTTCCAAACAGCAAATTTAGGATTAGATTTTTGAACATAAGATTGCGCTATGTCTTCCTCTTATTGTCCTTGAATGAAGAATAGTGGTGCCGCAATTTCATTGGTGATAAAGCCATCTAAATCAAAGGCTTCTAAGAATTATAGAGCATTTATGTTCTATAGATAATAGTTTTATTTCTAACAAAGTTTTTACTGTTGAACTAACTGAAATTTAATATTAATTATAGTTAGTCAGGTTCAAAAAAGGTATTTAAACTCAAATTTAGTATTACCTAAATATTTAATTTTAAATAAATTAAACCTATTAATTTTAGTCACGAGTATGTCCTGTTGAGTTTGTCCTTAACTAAATGTTGTCGGTCCGTGCCGGCGGCGCTCCAAGGAAACTTGGAGAGCCGACAGTGTCCAGCAAGACAAGCAGGCCCGAGTTGGATCGGATCATTGGCAACTCTCGAGCCCCAAGTTGGCCACTGGCTTGTACTAAAGACCCCACCGCTCACATGCAATGCAGCCGAAACATGTATTGATACTTGATTGAATTGCATTGTTTTGGCCTCCCAAATCTTTATTTTATTAGTTCATCAATTAATCACGTGGCCGCCATCATTATTTAAGGGATTGTACAAAAAATAGTTAAATACTCAACCAACCTTAGATATTTTTTAATTATACTATTTCCTTCTCAAAAATATCTTACAATATCCACCTCTTATATAAAAAAGACTAAATCTTTAAATTTTAAGTAGCTGCATATAAAAAAAATTTATCTTTTATAAAAAATTTATCCAATTCGAACAAAAATTAATCTAAATATGAATAATTTAAAAATGTCCTTTTATAATTAAAATCCTCCACAGATATGTCGTGGGCAACTAAGAAAATAAAAACAAAAAGACTCTCTTTTAAAGCTTCCAATATCTTAACGAATTCTGAATAGTCGTTACTGAAGTTATATTCATCCCCAACCTAAACCACAGTCCTTCAGTTCAAACATGAACTTTCGAGCTTCAACTTAAGTTATTGCCGAGTTTCTTAGATTGGGGCGTTGATTATAGCTCGTTGGAGCTAACTACACCATAGAATAAGATATATTGTGCAAATGGGTCCTGAGTGGTTCAATTGGAGTTCACTCAGGATAGCAACAGAAAGCTGGCCCCAAGGCAAGATGGGAACCTTTGGGTCCATCTCTTCTTTTGATTGAACTCCGTGACCACGTGTTATCGTATCCACTAAATAATACATAAAAGTCGGCTAATAACTTAAGGTTACACCTCTAAACTTCACTTCGATTTTTCCTATAAAAGGGGATCTTTTCCTTCGTATTTTCATCAACCAGCTGATTAGCTTCTATTTGAGAAACAAAGACAGACGAGAGATATGGCTTGCTCTGCTAAATTCGTTCTTCCTCTTCTTCTTTCCATTAGTTTCTACATAAACTCTAGCTTAGCTGCTAGGAACCTGATTCAGACCACCAACACGGAGTTTCTCAGAACATCTTGTACCAAAACAACTTATCCAAAGCTTTGTTATAGCTCACTTTCAGTTCATGCAACCACCTTCCAAACCAGCCCCAAACTCCTAGCCAATGCAGCCCTTAGCGTGACCCTTTCCTCGGCCAAATCAACATCTGAAATGATGTTAAAGCTCGCTCACAGTCAAGATATTAATCCTAGAGAAGCAGCAGCCATGCGTGACTGTATAGAGGTGCTTAGAGATTCAGCGGATGAGATAAGGAGATCTATCAGTGAAATGAGCAACACAAAAGAGTCTGATTTCCAGCTCATGATTAACGATGTGCAGACCTGGGTTAGCGCTGCTTTGACGGATGAGAGTACGTGCAGTGATGGGTTCGCCGGAAAAGCGATGAACGGGAACGTGAAGAACTCTGTTAGGGAACAGGTGGTGAACATCGCGCACTTGACCAGCAACGCTTTGGCTTTGATCAACAGCTATGCCTCTCTTCATGGTTAGCCCATTTGCTGTAGTGAACAAAGTGTGGCCTACTTTTACATTTATGGCAATGTCCTCCATGCATTGTTCGCAAATACTAGGGTTTATGGGTTTTATGAGTTAGTTACCGAAGTGTTACGAGTGACGTTTAAATGTATATGATCCGTATGATTGTTTAAGCTGTATTAAGATGATGCATTTTGGATTTCCTAAGAACTCCGAGACCTACCCGAATTAGATTGAAACACACATTTCACAACCCAACTCTGGAAACCAGTCGATCAACTCGAAATTGGATTCCTATACAAAGCAAATGCCGACTAGAAGATGGAAAACATTAAGTTCACTTCTATAAATAACAGCAACACTCACCCACTGTTTCTCATCTGATGTTCCCAAATTTCCCACAAACGATGTCTTCCACTCCAGAATTAACTCGCAGGTCTCCAACAGTTCACAAGGTTTCTCTATAAATAAGATTTAACAAAATAGAATAAAACCAGTTAATCGGAAAAAGAATATGATCCCTTGTATGTATTAATTATAGAGGCTCCGGATAAGGAGGAATGACCTGAAAGGATATAAACTCCTTACTTAAGGCTCTTCCTCACAGGAAGTTATGAGCATCAAGTCATGCAAAAGGAGTGGAAATAAGAAATTTTTTCTATTGACGAACCTCTAGCTTCCTGGGTAAAGCTCCTTGATCGGATTAATTACGAGCGCCTCGCTTCTAGCGGCAGTATAGGAGTTGAAGCTATTAAGGAACTCAAGAGCTGCTAGGAACCTGATGCTAAGCAGGGTCATTGATCAATCAGTAGTTAACCAATCAAGTATGTGACGACTCCTTGTATGCAAAAACATATAGGCTATGTAAGAACCTGAAAAATCTTAAAGTTTTAGATTTATCTCCTCTAAGTTCTTAGGGTGGTGTCTTAGAGAATTAGGATTGATCAGCTAAGCTAAAATGCCTCCGCTTTAAAATGTTAGATGTGACCCTTCAACCGTACTTTGTTCAATTAACTCCTGCCAGAAGTGGCCATTACAACTCAGAAAATATAGTAACGCGTACGAGGATAAGAAGTTCGCACTTAGGAGGGACCGATTATTTTTTGTCGTAAATCAATTTTTATACTATTATATTATATTTTATTAATATATTTATATAAAATTTATACTTGAAAAACATTAAATGACTGATGATGACTCATGATTGAAACACCATAAATGGCATGGCATAAAAGATTTCATGTGATTTCGCAGCTCTCAACCATAAATAATCTCTTCATCGGTAGATGTAATTTTGAACAAAAGCTACAACAATCAATACTCTGTTTCCAAGCTTTCAGGGACTCCTAGTTCCAAGAAATATGGAAGTCGACATAAAATAGGAGTCCTTTTACTTCCAATTCCATATAAGCATAGAGTACTTCGACTCGTTTAATCAGAAGGAAAGCATAACCTAATTAGAACTAGACTGACTACCATTCAATTCGAATATTAATATGTGCATGAGTCACGAAATCAGTAATTTAATTTCCAGCCCACACGGGTAGCTCATTTGGTCATTAGAAAGGAAATTGAGTGTAAGGTTTCAAGTTTGGGTCCCGACAGCGACAGTGTGAGAGTTCATCCAATGTGGTGACTCCTTGTGTATACTGGGCACTGGGCCGCCTTTCTGAGAAGCTAAATGAGATCAGACCGTGATTTACCCCCTCACTACTTTGTCGGGCCGGAGTGTAGGGGCATCTAGAGTGAGCGATTCCACCTTTTGAGTATAAATAATTCAATTTCCATACCTGGTGGTAACGAATCCTCTAAAACAACACTGTACATTCATGGGCCATAAATGTAATAAATGCAAGAGTATTAATTATTAAAATTCATTACCTTATATATATATAAATATCTTTGATACCTTTTGCCAAAATGCAACAAGGCAAACACTTTAGAAATATTTCTTTCGTTGGTTTGCTTGTGATTAAAACTATAATTTACTTCTTTATATTTTATAAACTATTTAAATAAATTCTAATTGTCATTTTATATTACTTTATATTCTAACAATAATAAAATGGTATTTATTATATCTTTATTATGGTGTAAATAATGGTAGAATTAATTCAATCTCTTTAAATATTGAGCTACAAAATGAAATTTAGTGGCTCTAGAATCATCACACCAACCAAGGTCTGTCACTCAACTTGGTGAAGCAATTAAGGCACAAATTTTGGATACCTTTTTAGCTCTAGAAGTGTAGTTGAAGTGATTATAACACTCCAATGTAGAATATTCTTGTTTGTAAAAAATTTGACATTTGACCTTGGGTTTATTATACCTTCCCTTGAAATTGTTAGACTTACTATAGTTATGACCTCCCTTACAAATTTGATGGTGAGCTTTTCCACTAACATAAGATTGACCATAATTAAGAGAATGGGTAGATGAATTATAATACTTGGGTCCATTTTTAGAAGATTTAGAGGCTATGTTTGTAGCAAGAAAAGAGTTTTTTATAATCTCAATTTTCTCCTCCTTTCGAAGAAGCATTCCCAATAGTTCATCAACAAAATCAATATTAATCGAAGTTTGAGAAGTAAAATAATCATCACCTAATCCTTGAAATATGTGTTAGGAAAAACTCGATATTGCTAAATTCTGCGAAATTGTAAACGCAATACCAAAACTTCCCAGATCTATTTGAGTAATAGAAGTAAGTAAATACTAGCAACAATGACAGTAAATCAAACACAAGTAACAGCATTGAAATTTTTAACATGAAAAATCCCTTCAAATCAAGAATAAAAATCACAGAACCTCCAATCCAAAAAATAGCTCCACTAAATTAAAATGTGCACAAATATCCTTTTTTCAAAAGCACAAACTCAGCATTAACAAGAGAAATAAGCAACTACACAAGATAACATTGTTAGGAACATAAAAGAAGAGAAATCACCAAAAACGTGTAATTGTTTCGAGGCTCTGATCTAAACATCCAGAGCTGGAAATGAAAAAGTGACCGTTCAAAATGTAGAGGACTCTCTCCAGAACATACTCCTAAATTTTCAGCTCGATCCAACGGTAGATAAGTATGGATCAAGAAGAAAAGTGAATCTGGTCGTCTAAAAATGTTACAACTATTTTTGCTCTCTTCTTTCTATTGTGTCGACTCCCACGGTTGAAGAAGAAGCTAACATGTGGAAGATAAAAAAACAAGTAAAAATCATGGGAGTGGACAAGACATGGGTTTTTCCACCTAGATGGGATGTATACCCGAACAAATCTCCCCCTCCCGACTATGTGGAGGTGTTAACCAAATAACCTTCTGGCTGCTCCATATATATCTTTGCATCCAAATCACCATGAAGAAAAGCAATTGTAACATCTATCTGATCAATCTCCAGATTAAGGTGTGCCGCCAAACCCATCACAACTCGAATGGATGACATATTCACTACTGGAGAAAAGATTTCTTCAAAATCAACTTCTTTCTTTGGACAAAAGCCCTTGACAACCAATCTAGCTTTGTACTGTGGAATTGAAGTACCATCTTCACGTTTCAATCTGAAAACCCATCGGTTCTTCAAAGGTTGTCTGTTCTTAGGAAACTTAACCAGATCAAATATGAGGTTGTCATGAAGTAATTTCATCTCGTCTTCCATGGCTTCAAACCACTTCTCCTTTTACTCACCATCTATGGCTTCCTTAAAATTTTATGGCTCTCCCTTTTCATAGATAAGTACATACTCATTAGGAGAATAATGTGATGAAGTTCTCGTTACTTTAAGAGATCTTCTAAGGGAAGTCTCTAGAGCCTTTGTAGCTGTTGGTTACTGATCGACTACAACATCATGTACTAGAGCATAAAAAATGTCTACACTTTGTTGATCATTTTGCACTTGATCATCATCTTCACTGTCATCTTGAACATCATGATCTTGACAGTCATTTCTAGCTACATTCGGGGTATTATTTATAGAAATTGGCTGAACATCAACCAAGCGATCACTACTCTGAGAATCTCTTATCTCTGCCTTCTCAAAATTCTCAATAGTTTGGTATTCAAAAAACACTACATCACAACTTTTGACAAGTTTCTTCTCAATTAGATCATACAATCGATAACCAAACTCATCCTGACCCTAACCAATAAAGATACACTATCGGACCTCTCATCCTTAGGAACATGTACAAATGCTTTGCAACCAAAAACTATCAAGTGATTATAGAAAACAACCTTACCAAACCAAACTCTATCAAGAACATCACCATCCAAAGCTACAGTAGGTGACAAATTGATAACATGAGCAACTATGCAAAATGCTTCAGCCCAAAAGGAATCTCGCAACTTTGCTTTTACAAGTAAGCATCTAACTCTCTCCGCTAAAGTTATGTTCATCTTTTCTGCTAAACCATTCAACTGAGAAGTTTTTGGACGAGTTTTCTGATGTCTAATACCTTACTCTCTACAATATTTATCAAATGGTCCACAGCATTCACCACCATTATCAGTTTGTCTTTCAACTAAGGCATGAAATTTTTTAAATTTCTCAAAAACCTGATCTTTGTCTTTAAAGCATAAACCTAAAGCTTCCTAAAATGATCATCAATAAATGTCACAAAATACAATATACCACCATGTGATCTTACATTCAAAGGACCACAAACATTTGAGTAAATTAGTTCCAGTAAATCAAACTTTCTTAAAGAAAGATGACTCTTAAAAGAAACTCTTCTTTGTTTCCCAACCAAGCAGTGAACGCACTTGTTCAACTTAGCTTCCTTAACCCCTTGAAGCAATTTTTTCTTGGCCAAACAAATCATCCCTTCTCACTCATATGACTCAATCTTCTATGCCACAATTCTGATGTAGTATCACTCTCTACTATATTCACGGAGCCTTCAGAAATAGAAACTTGCAACATGTACAACCATTAACCCTTTTGTAAGTTTCTAATGTCCATTGTTAAAGACATTGCAATAACCATTTTTATTAAGTTTTCCTGCAGATATCAAATTCAAGCGAATTCCTGGTGCATGCGGTATTGCTGTTGCCCATAACTAAATTAAAAAAGAAATCAACTTTCGTTAATACAACTTAATGTAGTAGTAGAAAGTAGGTATCATTCCCATGAGAAATTTTTAATGGTAAAGGTTAGCGAGTTTAAAACTAAAATAAAATAACGAAAGGAGGTGGTT
>JANVCQ010000006.1:39508841-39558251 GCA_025531925.1 Erythroxylum plowmanianum | reverse complement strand
AATATATCAATATGGACTATTTTGCAATTTTAAAAAATTTTAGGGACTATTTTATAAATTTAAAAAATTTTTCGAAATGGTATCCGGTACCAACCAATACCGGTACAGTTCCGTTATAGAACTCAATCTGATATCGAACACGGTACGGTATTCATAACTTTGCTCTATAATCTAACATTATAAATTTCATTACAATATTAACTTATTATAATTATTTTTATTTATTTATAATCTCAAATTCTACTTAATATGAATAATTGAATTAATCAATGATTAAAAAAATTAATCAATTCGGTCAATTTGATGGTAAAATCTTGAATCGTTTAACTTTTTTATTTGATTTATTTTAATAATTATTGTTATTAAAAATTGATCAATTTATTAATTAATCAGTTAATTTTTGTAATTAATCAGTTCTTATAAATAAAAACAAATCAATTAATTTTATTTAATAATTTTTTAAAATTAAATTTCAAATTCTTTAATAAATAAAGACAATTTCTTTCAATCATATTTTAAACTATTTAATTTTATTTAAATTTTAACATATTTTATGACAATATAATATCGATTGAACTTTTAAAACCTTAAATTTCTTGTCTTACTGATTTAACGATAATTTAAACCGATTTTATTACTATAAATTGAGTAAATATTTTGCAACAGTACAAGCTGTATTTTTGCATCTAACAGTAAAGCAGGTTTATCTTTGTTAATCTCCATGCTTTTGGCAAGACAAACGCTTCATATAGGAACTAAAATGCTTCCTTGCCTTGCCTTCCGTAATAGTAATTTTTCTCATCCGTATCAATGAGATATCGTATTGGCAGCTGATTTGACATAAAGCTGTCAGATTCCCATACCGGGAGAGAGAGAGAGGATAAAGAGCAGAAAGGACTATAAGTCACGAACTCGGACTCGTTTCAAGGCATACCTTTCTCGGCCTTTTGGCTAAGATCAAGTGTAGTATCTGTTCTTATCAGTTTAATATCTGATACGTGGGCCATTGGCTCACATGATATTAAATTTATTTTTATAGGGGGAGGTTCAACCCAGTAGCTTGCTACTGTGAACCTCGAGCGTCGCCCATGCGTTTTACTACTGCAAGGGCCTGGCGCACCCCCTCCGAGTTTAGTGTCTTAAGATTTTCGTACCTAAGTTGTTTTAGTTTAAATCCAAGGCATGATAGCCTGTGTAAAATGAGAAATTTCAATGATAGTGAAAGAAGAGAACTTTCAGGAGAAGCTTCACTATTTTGCTGTTGTCCTGTTGAACTATTAATTTTTGAATGTATAATAATATTTTAATGAATTAATGTTCAGGACAGGGACATGATTATCTCACTGTGTTCTCTTTAGGCTTAGGTCCGGTTAAAACGTTGAGTTGGCCTATAAGGTGTTGATGGTTCGCGAGGGCTCCAAACTGCAAAACTGCTCTCTTGGCAACGACGACTCCAAGGGGATATGTTACAATTTGTGAAAGGGGGATAAATTTTTTCTTTTTAACTTTTAAAATTCTCAACTTTTTTCTTAATTAAAATTTTTTAGTTAACTTTAATTAAAAAATGATCAAATATACGAAATGTGTCTCAATGTAACATATCTCTTAAATTCAAAATGAAATATTTAAATTCAATTCAAACTATTATAGTTATCTTAAATTATTAATTCAAATCGAATATAATTCATTTTCATTGAATTTAAAAGTTATCATATTAGTTATAAATGTCGGTGTAATATATAACATCCCATTATCATAGAGTATATACTCGAACATTTAAAAGATATTTAATTAAATGATATTTAAGTACATATTTTATGACAATAGTATGTTAGAGCAAACATAATATCATAAAGAATATATAATGCTTAAAAACCTCAACACTTCATTTCATTCGTTGAAACAAATATTTACAATCCTTATACAAAAGTTATATATGACAAGAAACTACAAATTACAAATTAATTCTTCTTATGTTAGCTAACAAATCTTTGAGTCATATCTTAATTCAAAATATTTTTCTAAAAAAATCTTAAGAACTAGGTCTTTTGTCTAGTATCTGAAAAGTCACGTTGCAATTTTTGATGAATTTTGCAAATTTAATGAATAAACCATCATTGATAATTTCACCTAAGCTAAATACGCAATATCACACATTTTACATACATTTTTTTCGGAACATGAATAATCTAAACAATAGCATTATCATGGCAAATCACTTTATCTTCACAATTTTATAAAAGATTTCATAATCCTATTTATACAAATGGAGATACATATAAGACTTTATATTTGTTATTATTTATTGTAACCGAATGTCTTTCAAATACAAATATAGATACAGGTATAGATAATGTTGACGTAATCTACACTTTGCAAGTTCATCTGACAATAAAGTTTTTGAGTAATGGATGAGCATTGCTTTTTCTTTTTTTGTTTGATGAATGGTAAAAGTATATTCATCAAAGGGATATGTACAACTTTCGAAGGACATACCCCAATGAGAACAATGAAGCTAAAAAAATGTCAAAAACAAAATTCTAGAGGGCCAAAAAATGGCCCCATACACCCTGAAGCCCAATATGCCCAAAAACTCAAAAAAGGGCCACACCCAAAAACCCAAAAGAGGGTTATGCCCTATCAACACATAAAAGCCTACAAGCATTTTTACTAGAACCTCATGCTGACCAGCCCAGTTTTTTTCCCTAGGCCATGGATAAGGCCCAGGAACACCAGCCCAAATGGAGGCGGCATCAGGCAGTGAGGCTAAGGAGTAAATGGTCCAACCAGCAGGCCAGACTATAAAACAACCCAGCTGGCCGAACCAAATGCAGTCTAGCCAGGCTCGACGACACCGTAACACGGCTCCCAAAAGCAACAACGTTCCACATCTCCCAGGCGTGACATCAATTACTGGACGACTCCAGCACGCAACGATGCCGTCTCATAGTAGGCAACGACATCGTATCATATCCATCAACGGGGGGAAAACGACCCTGCATTACCTCAAGTATGCGGCACCGTTCCAAAGTTTCTCAAGGACATCAGACCCAGAGCTCCCGCTCACTCCACCATACGTCATCGTTCGCTCCCAAATTAGTGGTACCCGAAGCTTGCCTTGCGGCACCGTTTGGTTGTCGCCCATACAACGTCGTATCTCTGCAGCTCTCCCATGCATGCATGGTTGAGCCAGTGCTCCATTTTCTTCATTTTCTTCATCCAATGGTGCATGGAATCACCATAAATGTGTCCTGTCCACCGATCTGCCATGAACTGGGGAAATAATACTAAAATTGTTCAGCAGCAAAATTACCCAACCCCCCGATACAACCTTTGCAAGAAAATCCATCTGTTGACTCCTTTACAACAAGGAAAAAAATGAACAGAAACAAAGGACTCCTACATTCATCTGAAGACTATCCCACCACTAGATTCACCCCTTACAAATTTGAGAGTAGCAGGTTCTTATAACAACGAAGATAGTACCTAGATCCTCTATACAACCAGAAAATCAGAAGTGAATTTGTTCTGGTGGGTATAACCTATATAGTATCCTATTCATAATAATTTTAATTTTTACCACTATATTTACACTAGAGACTGTGACCCCTTCTAGTTGAATTGCATTCCGTGATTTCCAGATCATGTAAATGGTGCTCAGAAGGCCTAGGCGAACAACTTTACTTTTGATGAGAGCTCCTAGCAGGGACGAATCCAGAAATTTTTTTAAATGGGGACAAAATTTTATTTTTAATGAGGCAAAATTTTAATAAGGATAAAATATTTTTGAGTGGGGGCAAAATTTTATTTTATTTTATAAAAATTTAAAATAATAATTTTTTTATATAAATTTTTTTAAAAAAAAGTGGGGATAGTGGGGGCAAGTGCCCCCAATGTGCCTCCATCCTTGACTCTTAGGAAGTCTTTACGGGCCTATTTGACAGCACTAGAGAGGGTAGACATAGATCGGTGGATCCCTAACCAATCCCATATTGTATTCCAAATTGCCCCTGTGATGGGGCATTTGAAGAAAAGGTGGGGAATGGTTTCAGTTTCTAGCATGCAGAAGCCACAAGATCTAACAAGCTCTAAGAATAGTAAATTGTCCTTTGTAGGTAATCTACCCCATAGACTTAACCAAGCGATGAAAGAGAATTTTGGGGAATGTATTGCTTCCAAATAAGTGTCGTCTAAGGTTTTCGAGAGTGTTTCATTCTTAGGAGGTCATATGTATTCTGGGAAGAAAGGTAGTCTTGGACACAAAGCTTGTGCCTACCCCTGACAATTGCTTCTCTTCCACCCAATTTAACCACCAATTCATCCTAGATATTAGCTAGCTTTTTCAGCAGAGGGGAGTCCCGGGAATGGGGAACCCACCCATCCCCAAATGGAAGTATCCCGTAAGTATTCTCTATGAATCCACCGTACCCACAAGGAGTCAACTTTAGCATGAATATTCCATAAGACCTTTGCTAATAAAGCATTGTCCCACTTTTTACTACATTTGAGACCTAGACCCCCTTCGGCATTAGGAGTTCAAAAACTATCCCAGGCCACTCTGAAGTGCTTTCCACCCTATAAGAATAATCTGCACATGATTGTGATCCGATCCAAGATTATTGCAGGAATGGGGAAGGCCTGTAACCAAAAGGCTAGCACTCCTTGGATAACAGAATTTATGAGCTTTGATCTGCCTGCATAAGAAAGTGACTTCCTTTTCCAGGAGTTAAGGTAGCTTTCAACAGTTTCAAGTAGCACTGAGAATTGTGCAATCAAAACCTCCATTGGGGCCAGTGGGATCCCCAGGTTGTGGACTGGAAACGCCCCTAAGGAGTACTCGACCATTTGTCGCAGGGATTCCTTTTCTTACCCTTCTGCACCAACAATGTAGATGTTGGATTTTGTCACATTCACCCTCAACCCTACCACCCTTTCCAAGGCATTCAGGGCATCTACTATAATGCCCAAAGAAGGTCAGTCTCCTCTAACAAAGAGCATGAGGTCGTCCGCGAATGCAAAGTGAGTTATTCCAAGTCTTTTACATTTCGGATGATGATTAAATGGGAGAGTGACTATTGTCTTTTTTAGGAGTCGAGAAAGGTACTCCAATATGAGAAGGAATTATGTGGGAGACGTGGGGTCCCCTTGCCTAAGTCCCTGACAACCGTTAAACATACCATGCAGTGCCCTATTGATGGAAATGGAGAAAGAGATAGTCTGTACATATTCCATAACCCATCCTGTGAAGCGTGGAGGGAACCCCAGACTTGGCAACATTTGTTCAAGGAACTTCCAATCAAGCGTGTCATTAGCCTTGGTAATATCAACTTTTAGCATACATATCGATGAGATTCTTTTCCGCGTATAACCCCGTACTAACTCCTGAGTGAGGAACACATTGTCAAGCATGGTCCGACTAGGGATGAAGGTCGCCTGTGCAGGATCCACTATAGTCTCCACCACCTTCAACATCCACTCATTCACGATTTTTGTAATGACCTTGTACACTACATTCAGGCATGCAATCGGCCTGAAGTCGGTAACTCAAGGAGCTGAGGTTGTTTTGGGGATGAGGGTAAGTATTGCATGGTTGAGCTGTTTCAGCATTTTACTTGAGTGAAAAAACTCCTTTATAGCATCCGTTACATCCCCTCCTACCTTGTCCCACTGGTGAGTGAAGAAAGTTGATGAATGCTCATCCGGCCCTGGCGCTTTATTTTCCCTAATAGCAAACATAGCCTTTTTAATTTCTTCATCACTGATTGAGGCCTCCAAAATCCCCTTCGCTTGGTCATCCAACAACTTACCACTGCGTACAACTTCCACATCTATACTGCTAAGGGTAACTTCGGTCCCTAAGAGTTCTTGGTAGAACCGCAAGCAACAAGTTGCCACTTCATCCAGAGAGGTGGATGGGGTACCATCTTCTTTGATGATATAAGAGATTGAGTTCTGTTTCCCTCTTTTTTTCACTATCGCATGAAAATACTTAGTGCTTTTATCAGACTCCAACAAATGTGTGAATTTAACTTTTTGTTGGAAAAAAAGGCGTTCAGCATCCATTAAGAAATCTACCTGTTTTCTCTTGGAGATCATCACTTGGTTCAGCTGAGTATCTGCGAGGCTGGCTAGGGCTGCCTTGTAGGCAGCTTGGAACTCCTCTTGGGCCTTTGTAACCAGAGACGGAGCCACATGGGGCCCAGTGGTGCACTGAGCCCCCCAATTTTTTTAAAAAATATTAAATATTTTTAATATATATATATATATATACACAATGATAGAATTATTTGGAGTCCTATGGTACGTTGGGCCCCCCAAAATTTAAAAAAATTAAATTTTTGGGCCCTTCTATTTTAACTTCTTGGCTCTGTCACTGTTTGTAGCCCTAGCTGTTATATTCCTATAGGCATGGCAGTTTAGGGATTTTAATGGGAATTTAAGCTTTTGCAGTTTCCTACACAAGGTAAATTAAACAGAGCTGAAACTTGTACCCTCCCATTCTCTATCCATAATGGCCTGAAACTGGGGGTGTTGCAACCACATATTGAAGAACTTAAAAGGCATGTTCCCTGAGTGCTTCAACCAGTTAAAATCTAGAATAACTGGACAATGATCAGAACCGGTTCTCATGGCTAGAAATTGAGCAAAGCAGTGGAAATCCATAGAGTACTAAGCCTAGTTTATGAGGACTCGGTCCAGTTTAGCCCATCGGTAGGTTTTGTTCTAAGTGTAGAATTCTCCCCTACTAGGGACATCTTCCAGCCCTAAAGAAACTCGAAAATCCAACAAATCTTTAAGGAAGTAGGCCGTAGGGGTCGACAGCCTATTCTTTCTCTGGCAGAACAAATACAGTTGAAGTCACCCAAGATTAGCCAAGGCTGCCTCAAACCTAGGTGAAGTCCCTTTAGGTTCTGCCATAACGTCGTTCGCTCCAATACACTATACAGGCCATACACAAAAGAAGTTGAGAAAGTGAGCTGGGAAATTTTGCAGTGTAGACTTACATGAAGAAACTGATCACCAATCTCAATCACATTACACTTGTAGTAGTTCGGATCCCAAAGAAGACACATCCTACCACCCGGGATGACATCAAAGTTATGGCAAAACTCCCATCCTCCAAATTGTCGTTGCATCATAGTGATCAAACTCTCAACCGACAATTTTGTTTCTAAAAGGCTAACTATCCTACATTATGCTATCGTAGAAGAGCGACAACGCTCTTTTGTCTCGGACATTCCAACAGAGTATGATCATGGTTTGAGCTGAGGAGGGCGGCTCCCTCCTACCCCTTTTGGAGGCTCAGAACTCATGTAAACAACAACTCTGTATCTACTATTCGGTTGAGGTTGCACCTTTGAGGTCGTATCTACTTTGACAGACTTGCCTTTAAGGGCACTTTGTTGATTCATGCCTTTGGTTCCCTCCCCTTGATTCAGTTTGTTTCTGTCAGACCGGGACTGTACAGAAGATGTACGCATTTCACTCCCCTCCACCTGGTACTTATTATTTGCTTCTTTGTGTCAATGTACTGTTGCTTGCAGCTACTTGTTACACACAAATATTGAATGAACATTCTCACGAGGGCTGTGGTGGAGCGTTAAAGGCTCTTTCATCCTTAGATCTTGAGTTTGAATCTTAGATATGGAATCATTTTAAATTTTTGTAAGTAAAGGGTCCTATCCGACTCGACTAAATTAATAATTAATAATATAATTATATTTAATAATTAAATATTATTTTTAAAAATATATAATTTTATTAGATATATGACACTGTTTTTATCTTGGATTAATTAAAATTTTGATTAGAATATTTTCATTATAATTCTAATCAAAATTTAAATTTTAATACATCAATTAATTAATTAGATATTAATAATTTTTAATTATAACTTAATAAACTTAACAATAGCCGACGACCAAAGCCTTGCCGAATGAGGAAAATGATCCAATGACTTTGAAAGAATTGAATGAAAAGTCGTATGAGATTAACTCGTTGTATAAAAACCACGGTTCTATCTATTAATTTAATTACTCAAAATTTTATTTAATAAATAAAAAAAGTTTAGTTTATTTTTTAAGGGTGTTAGGGGCGAACTTGTAAGATTTCATGTGAACTTATTCATACTGCTACTCCAAGCTACTGTTTTCATTTTATTCGTAAGTCATCTACACTACCAAAAAAGAAAGAGTATAAACTTATCTAACGCCTACAAAGAAAAGGAAAGAAGAAACTGAACTTTTTTCTTGTATGCAGTCCCATCCCCTTATGTAAAATAAGCACCTAGTTAATCTGTTGAAGCTACATGATAAATGTTCAACAATCCAAAGTTTGAAGTTTCCCTTGATAAAATGTCAGTCAATCTCAATGTTGTTACGTAGGATCACAATGTAATACTTATGTTTCATTTAATTACTAATGACTTTATGTTATATAGTTATATGTATTAAATGAAATAATGATTTAAAAATTGAAAAGTTTAAATTGCTTAAATCTAAGTAGAAATTAAGCATTTAAAATGCTAAAACATTTTGATGAGATTGTTGTGATAAGTTTTAAACTTTTTGCTTATCTATAGGGAATTAGAATCTTGAGAAGATTTTCTTCTTATACGTACTCTTAAAAAGTTACCGTTCGTAACTTACTGTTACTATTTTACTTGAAAAGTTACGATTTAGGAGTGAATGAATATGACATTAAGTCCTGATTAGTATGTATATTTATTTCAAAGTACTTAGACATAAATTTCACAAGTTAAGTTAGAAAAACTTGAAAGATTGTGTTTATAGTTAAATTTGTTTTGTTATTTAGGTTCAGTTAAAGTCAGGTCAAGTTTAGATTTGGATATGAAAAATTGAAATTCCAAATATGCAGATTCTGTTACACTTTACACTTTACACTTTACATGTATGGAAAATTGAAACCCTTTGTAGCGTTTAAAATGGTCTCTCCCTCTCTGCCCTGAAGTTCTGATTAAAAATGTAAGTGAAGTTTATTACTTAATGGCATCAGCCACTACTTAACGTGAAGCAAGACTCTGCTTGATTATTAAGGTCGACATACATAATTAGCTAATGCTTGCCTGTTATTCCAGATTCCAGACACGGGTTTCTTCTCCTCTTTGTAGATTTCTGATCATTACTGAGCTTGTAACCTGTTTGATTAAGACCAGTAAATCAGAGAATGATTCTATAAGCAGTACTCTTTTTGCTTCCAGGTGATATGTTGGCCTTATTAGCTATTGATTCCTTTTTGTGTATGTATCAGTAGAGATTACGCAAACAGGAATCTTTCATTTTCTATATCTCAGACAAGTTTTGGTTCCTACAACTCTTTAATTACAGAGATATATATACAGGCATATCTGAGAAGAGAACGAAACCCGAAAATGGAAGCCAAGATTAAGCTATTCGCAATGGTTATGTTATGGTTTTCGGTATTATCAGTAAGTGCCAAGTCCAACATAACTTGGTGGTGCAACCTAACGCCTTATCCTCAACCGTGCCAACGTTTCGTAAGGCAATACTTGCCACGTTCTGAACCAAACCACAGGTCCGAATTCCGGGAGATGTTGGTTCAACTAGCTCTCCGTGGAGCCATTAGCGAGCAGAGCAAAGTTGTTCGCTTTGGACCCTTTTGCGAAAATCATCTGCACAGAGCTGTGTGGGATGATTGTTTGAAACTCCATGAGAATACGGTCTACCAACTCAACCAGACATTAGAATGTCTGCGGACCAAGAGAGGAAGAAACTGCACAGATTTTGATGTGCAGACTTGGCTAAGTAGCGCTCTGACAAACATCCAGACATGTCGGCTAGGTAGTGCAGACTTTAACTTGTCGGATTTTGTTGCACCAGTAGCTTTCTCTAACCTATCCATGCTCATTAGCAATAGCTTGGCGATCAATGGGGCTTTGCTTCAGGCAGAGGAGAATAATACACAAGGGTTTCCAGGTTGGTTCTCATGGCAAGAAAAAAGATGGTTGTTACAGTCCTCGGAAGTGACAAAAAAGGCAAATATGGTTGTAGCTAAAGATGGTTCAGGGCACGTCAGGACTATTCAAGAAGCCATTGATGCAGCTTCACGTAGGGTATATGGTACTAAGTTTATCATTTATGTTAAGAAAGGTGTTTATAGAGAGAACGTAGAGGTTGAACTCAACAATAACAACATTTGGCTGATTGGTGATGGCATAGAACGTACGATCATTACTAGTTGCAGGAGTGTTGGTGGAGGATACACAACCTACAGTTCTGCAACTGCTGGTAAGAACACAGTTGGTTATATGTTTAACCAAAATTACATGCCTGAAACTTCGAAAAATGATTTCAGGAGTAGATGGGCTTGGATTTGTTGCTCGAGGCATTACATTCAGCAACACAGCAGGTCCATTGAATGGCCAAGCGGTGGCTCTCCGATCAGCCTCTGACCTTGCTGTCTTCTACAAATGCGCTTTTCAAGGATACCAAGACACAGTCTTTGTCCAGTCGCAACGACAATTCTTCAGAGAATGTTACATCTACGGGACCGTAGACTTCATCTTCGGAAATGCAGCGGTTGTCTTGCAAAACTGTGAGATTTACGTACGGAAACCTCTAAACGGACAACCCAACGTGATCACAGCACAAGGTCGCTACGACCCTTTTCAGAACACAGGCATTTCAATCCACAACTCCAAGATTTTACCGGCACAAGACCTGAAACCAGTGGTGGGATCTTTCAGAACTTATCTGGGCAGACCATGGATGCAATATTCAAGAACAGTCATCCTTAAAACTTACATCGACAGTTTTGTTACTCCATCGGGTTGGTTGAAATGGGAAAAAGGAGACTTTGCTCTTGACACTCTGTTCTATGCAGAGTATCAGAACTCTGGACCAGGTGCTTCTACTAGATTTAGAGTTAAGTGGAAAGGGTTTCATGTTATTAAAAGTGCCGACATGGCCTCAAGATTCACCGTCGGCAGACTTATCGACGGACAGTCTTGGTTACCGGCCATCGGAGTTCCGTTCGCTGACGGGCTTTGATCTTTTTAATATAATTGACAAGTCGCATTTTGTTAATCACTCGCTGCTTTTTTTCTTTTTGATGATCTTTTTTTACTGTATGTATACATTCAGCGCATCAACTAAAAAAGTGAAACGAAAGAGTACCGATGGACAGGTGAGGCTCGAGTTCACCAGACATCAGGCTGGGCCTCAAAGCTCGGTTTTCTGGGCACGATCGGACTTCCAACAGGCTCGCCCAAGGTTCGACCTTCTCGGCAAAATAAAATTGTTTTACTGAAAATTTTTGAACTTAAAATTAACAAAATTATCCATAGTCAAGCCAAGCCCAGACTCGGGCCTATTATCTAGGGCCAAATGGGAGCTCAAGTTGAACCAGAGCTCTAGCCCAACTTATTGTCATCTCTACAAAAAATCCGGGCTTATTATCTAGGGCCAAATGGGAGCTCAAGTTGAACCAAAGCTCTAGCCCAACTTATTGTCATCTCTACAAAAAAGAAGGAGATAATCAATTCTAAAATATCTAATTTTTTGAAATATTTTTAATCTAATGTTTAAAAATTTAAATTCTTTAATTAAGTCACAAACCTTTTAAATAATTAACCATTCAATTCAAAAAGTTAGTTACATTAATATTAATTTGGTTAATAAAATCCTTGCTCTGAAGACATTGTTTTTATATTTTCAATTTAATAAAAATAAAAAATAAAACGGGATTGAATTGGATATGTTTTGAGCTCAGACATGGTCGGACTTTAGGTCGGTCTAAAGTCAAGAATATTGACCCGACAAAGAACATTAAAATTAATTAAATCTTCTAATGTTCTTATAAAATTTTAAAGTATTATTTCTCTCTTAATCAAGAAAAGCAAGGATGCTTCCTTTTTTCTTTGCTTTTCTAGAAATTAGGTTAGATTGGAATAAATTTGGTCCAAGTGACTTCCCATAATCTCACATCGCTAGAGTGGTGGCTATACTGTATTGGCCAGAAGAAGAAATTAACACAGATAGTATTAATTATTAGTCATCAAACTGGATAGCTTGGGAGTTTAAGTTTAACTTATCAATTTACATGTGTGACCTTGTCTTTGTAAAAGAGATGACTTGATTTTAAATTTTTTATATGTGAATAATTTATTTAAAATGTATAATTATTTATATATTTTATTTTTATTTGACCTAAATTTGGATATGATTAAATTAAGTTTATAAAATTTGATCAAATTTGAATTGCACGGACTTAAAATTTAGATTTGATTTAATTAAATTATCTTAAACAATGTTAAATTACTTTTCTTTTTCAAAATAATATCATTTTGTATAAAAATTTAATTGAATTTTAAATCAATCGTAAGTTTGAATTTAATTCAAAAATTAATTAATTAATTTTTATTTAATTGGAATGAATTTACTATTTATATATATCAGACAACCAATTCGGATTTATGCCAGATAGGCCTACGACAGAGGCTATACGTCTACTTAGGAGATTGATGGAATGCTACAGGGAAAGGAAACATGATTTGCATATAGTCTTTGTAAACTTTGAGAAAACATATGAAAGGGTTCCTAGAGAATTCTTATGGAGATGTTTGGAGGTAAAGGGCATTCCTAGCACCTATATCAAAGTGATAAAGGATATGTATGAAGGAGCATTGACTAGTGTACGGACAGTAGGGGGGGACACGGAAGTGTTCTCTATTAGTGTTGGACTACACCAAGACTCGGCTTTAAGTCCTTTTCTGTTCACATTAGTGGTAGATGAACTTACTAAGCATATTCAAGGAGAGATACCGTGGTGTATGTTATTTGCGGACGATATTGTCCTGATGGATGAGACAAATGAGGGGTCAAATGGCAAGGTAGAACGTTGGAGAGAAGTGTTGGAATCGAAAGGTTTTTGAATGAGCAGGACCAAAACGGAATATTTAAAATGCACCTTTTCGGGTAGCCAGAGGGAACATGGGGTGGAGGTAGCAATTGGTACTGATATCATATCACAGAAATTGAGTTTCAAATACTTGGGATCCATCATCCAGAGAGATGGTAATATCGATAACGATATAATACATCACATTAAATCTGGGTGGGTCAAATGGCGAAGTGCGTCAAGAGTTCTCTGTGATAAAAAGGTCCTTATACGACTCAAAGGAAAGTTCTATAGAATGGTGATTCGGCCAACCATGTTATATGGGACAGAGTGCTGGCCTATTAAATGTAGACATACGCAACAATTACTAATAGCCGAAATGCGTATGCTTAGGTGGATGTGTGATATTATCAAAAGAGATAGGGTGCAGAATAGGGTAGTGAGAGTCAAGCTACAAGTGGCTAGCATAAACGACAAATTAAGAGAGAAAAGGCTTAGGTGGTTTGGGCATGTGAGCAGGATACCCTGTGATGCTCCGGTTCGACGCGGCAAGAGAATAAATCTTTGTGACTACAAGAGGCGAAAAGGGAGGCCTTACAAGACTTGAAGGGACGTGATCAAGGAAGATATGTCAGAGTTGGCCCTCACCGTCGCAGTGGTTAGAATTAAAACAGTCTGATGTGATAGGATAAGGATAAACGACATAACATAGAACCCTCGCGCCTTACCTCTTTTTTTTTAGGTGTACGGGGAGATTCCTTAGATGGACACATAATACAATGGGATTGCCGCACTCTTAGGGCATTGATCAGGCAAGACTCTTAGAGTAGCTCGTTCCGAAAAAAACTGGTCTTGACAAGGTGCAATGTAATAGTAGATTATGATCTTCATCAGGTATATATATGGATGTACTTTCAATCTTTACGTATTTGTTCTTTGTACCCTACATCACTATTATCATGTCACATATGCATGTGAGCCTACGGAAAACAACCTCTCTACAATGTAGGGGTAAAGCTGCGTACTATCAGGGCTTCCCCAGACCCTGCTTCATTGCGGGACTTTCGGGGTATGATGATGATGACGATGACGATGATGATGAGTTTAAAAGAAATTTAAAACTTAAAATTAATAAATGTACTCAAACTTTACGCTTAAATCTCGAAAGAGTGTTTTCAATTCAAAATCCAACTTACCTGTTGAATTTTTGGGTGATCAATAAGCTTTTTTTTTTACCACAAAAGTTTTTTTTTAAAAAGGAGTGTTTATCTATAAAATAAAAAAACACTTCTTTAATAAATATGACTTTTTTGGCAGCCAAAATGTAGCTTTTTAAGAAGTTCAAATTTTGATCTTCTTAAAAAAGCCTCTCAAATGATCTTTTCAAGTAAATTTTTCAGATCAATTAATGAGCTTATTTTTAGTCCTTTTGTATTTATGTTTTACACATAATTCTCACAATATCCACAAACTTATCTTCACGTTTATTTTAAAATTTATATAATATTATTTGACTTTTTTTATATATTTTAATATTTATTTTTTAATTAGTTTTACTTATGTTATAATCTATATAAATGATTTGGATATATATATTTTTATTTATGTTTTATATGGTTTAAAATTAGATAATAATTAATATATTATGCTTTACATATTAATTAATCATCATCATCATCATACCCCGAAGGTTCCGCAATGAAGCAGGGTCTGGGGGGCCTGATAATACGCAGCCTTACCCCTACATTGTAGAGAGACTGTTTCCAATTAATAATATGCTTTACATATTAATTAATATACTTTAAACAATATTTATATACATAACTAATATTTATTATAAAATTAAAAATATTTAAAATTAAAAATATTTTTTATTTTATGTTGCCAAATAATTTATTGTATAAAATTCTTTAAAAAAATTCTTTTTAAATGACAGTCAAACAATCAATTAACTTCTTAAAAATATTCTTCGAAAAAAAAGATATGCTGGAAAAAGCTAACCTAATAAAAGCTATTTAGATAATCCACTGCAATTTTATATATGGCCCGTTTAAGAGCAACTGTTACTCAATTGTCCCGACCATTGAAAGGTATTAGATCCACGGGCTGTGATTGGTTCGCACTTTAACTTAATAGCAAAACAGTGTTAGGATTTTAATTTGATGACAATAACGCGTTTCGGTGGGCCGAAATTTCAAAGTCAATCATTGAAAAACGCACAAAAAGAATTAAAAAAGAAAAATTATAAGAGCATGCTCATCCAACTTTGCGTAATGACACGGTTCTTTCAGGTTGCTCGAAAGAGGCATGGAAGCTACAAAGTCAAAAGGACCATGCATGCATTTCCATGGCGGATCAGGAAACATGAAATCACCAACACACTAGAAGAACAATCAAACACGGTAACTGAGGGCGGCCGTGCCCAGTTCAACACAGCTATCACCCACTTTCTACTTCTTGCAAAACCTTCTTTTCCTTTATCCGTGTTGTTGAATATATATAATCAACTAAGTTGGTATTCCATAACACGAGTTGCGGTGAAACAGTTATTTAATATAGTATTAGAATCTTTGTGATTGAGTAGTTGTAAATTCAAATCCTACCACCCATCTATTATTTAGCGTAAAATAGAATGAATATGTTCAAATTTCAAGTCTAAAGAATTTTCATTTGAAGAGGTGTGTTAGTGAATATATAAAATCAATTAAATTGCCCTCACACAATAACTTAAGCTATTGTGATAAAACAATCATAAGGTAGAATGAACATACGCAAATTTCAAGTCTAAAGAGTTTTTACTTAAAGAGGTATGTTAATGAATATATAAAATCAATTAAAATGTTCTCACACAACAATTTAAGCTATCGTGTGAAACTTCACAATCGTTTAATTAATAGAATCACTATGCATTTTAATGATTTTAGGGTAAGGTGGCATAATATTATAACTGATAGTTTGCAGTATACAACAAAACATCAAAAGTCAATCTAGCTGAGTACATCAGAGATCAGATCATCATTAATTCTTGATTGAAAAGAATAAAATTCTATAATTTCCAAGGCGAGTTAGTACAATGGGACATTCTTATTGAATTTTCCATGGGTTGATTCCGTTGGCAGTCAATCTTCAAAAGTGGCCAACCTGTCTTGTCATCGATCAAGCACACCACCAACTCCTTCTTGCTCCTTCTCCTGTTCTATATAAACCACACACTCAGTCACATCTTGATCAATTCAACCCTCTTCTCTACAATGGCGATCAATCTTGGTTGTTTGCTTGTTCTTGCCGCTTCAGCTTTCTCTTTGTTTTCACCAACTTTAGCTTCCATTGATGAGTGGTGCAACAAGACCCCATATCCTGAACCATGCAATTACTTCATGAAACGAAGTCCCGCACACTACTTTCCCAAGCAGAAGTCTGATTTCCGTAAACTGAGCGTCGAATTGGCCATGCAAAGAGCTCTCAACGCTCAAAGTCACAACAAGTGGCTAGGTCAAAAGTGCAGAAACGAGAAGGAAAAGGCTGTGTGGGCTGACTGTCTAAAGCTCTACGAGGACACCATTGCTCAGCTCAATCACACTCTAGACACCAAGACGAAATGCACCGAGTTTGACCAGCAAACTTGGCTCAGCACAGCTCTCACAAACCTTGAAACCTGTCGAGCAGGGTTCGCAGAGCTTGGAGTCTCAGTTTCTCAGTTGCCCATCATGTCCAACAATGTCTCCAAGCTGATTTGCAATACTTTGGCAATGAACAATGGCTCATCGGTGTTGCCTCAAACTTACAAGGATGGTTTCCCTACTTGGGTCAAAGCAGGTGATAGAAAGCTTCTGCAGTCATCGTCACCCAGGGCAAATCTCGTGGTGGCTCAAGATGGCTCCGGCAATCACCGTACTATAAAAGCCGCACTTGATGCTGCAGCTAAGAGGAGTGGGACTGCCAGGTTTGTTATTCACATCAAAAGGGGTGTTTACAGAGAGAATGTCGAGATTCCTAGCAAATTGAAGAACATTATGTTGGTCGGCGACGGATTGAGGAACACCATTATCACAGGTAGCCGGAGTGTCGGAGGAGGTTCCACTACTTTCAACTCAGCAACAGTAGGTAAGGAAGTCTATTTCTCTACTCTTGCCTGATCAACTTCTTGTTTGCATCTCATTGCAAATTTGGTACACTTACATACGTAATTTGGTAATTTGCACAGACAAATATTCTATCTAATTAAGATATTTTTCAATTCATTAGCCATCAAAAAAGATTTCATCCATGTTTTTGCAAAGAAGTTGTTCATAGGTTGAAATTTTCAAATGACATTGTCAAATTCATAATAAATAGGTGGTTGTTCATCATAATGATAAAGATTAAGACAATGTTGATCTCTGCTTTTCCCAAGTCTTTGTGTATTACGTCAGTTATACAGGTAATTTAATTCATTATCCATCGAAAAAGATGTCATCCATGTTTTTGCCAAGAAGTTGTTCATAGGTTGAAATTTTCAAATGACATTGTCGAATTCATAATAAATAGGTGGTTCTTCTTCATAATGATAAAGATTAAGACAGTGTTTATCTCTGCTTGTCCAAGTCTTTGTGTATTACGTCAGTTAGACAGGTAATTTACAAGCTCTGGGAGTCTTGATCGAGACAGGAACGAGCGAAAACATTTAAACCTTAGTCGACCACGCACGACACAGTCAAACATTGTTTATTCATTTACAACATATTTCTAGAATGTTTGACTAACTCATATGATTATTTGTTAAGCTCAAAACTAATCCCGACTACCTAACAAATTGCAGCGGTAACCGGAGAAGGATTCATTGCTAGAGGCATAACATTCCGGAACACTGCAGGTCCACAAAACCACCAAGCCGTAGCCCTCCGTTCAAGCTCCGATTTCTCAGTGTTTTACCTCTGCGGCTTCGAAGGTTACCAAGACACGTTGTACGTACACTCACAGAGACAATTCTACAAAGAATGTTACATCTACGGTACAGTAGACTTCATTTTTGGTAACGCAGCTGCGGTTCTCCAAAACTGCATGATATATGCAAGGAGGCCAATGGCTAAACAAAAGATTGCGGTGACCGCACAAGGCAGGACCGACCCAAATCAGAACACGGGGATTATCATCCATAACTCACGTGTCATGGCTGCTTCTGACCTCACACCAGTACAAAGCTCATTCAAAACCTACCTGGGTCGGCCATGGAAGCAGTACTCGAGGACTGTTTTCATGAAAACTTATCTGGGTTCCCTCGTAGACCCTGCAGGGTGGCTAGAATGGGACGGTACTTTCGCTCTCAACACTTTGTACTATGGTGAATACAGGAACACAGGTCCTGGAGCTTCGACCAGTAGGAGAGTGAAGTGGCGTGGTTACAGGGTTATTACAAGCGCGACCGAAGCGTCGAAGTTCACGGTTACGAACTTCATAGCTGGTCGGTCATGGCTACCAGCCACTAGTGTCCCTTTCACTTCCGGGCTCTGAACGTCGTCGTTTAGGAAGAATTTCATATCAATTTGTTTGTTCTTTCCACAATTGGGTACATTTAATTGTATCACTAGCAAATAATTCTTCGGAATATTTAATAATAATAAAAAGAGGAAAAAAAGGATAATTTCCGATTTATTTCTATTTTTATTAAAACTCTTAAACTTAATTTAAAAATAAAAATATATATTGATACATAACTGGACCAATCAACAAGGCCCGTGGTACTGATAACAGGGGCCGTACCACAAACCCAAGTCCCATTCGAGTACAACGACGTCGTCATGACACTAACTTTGCTTCAATCAGTATGCATAAAGATTAAACAAAAAATGTATGCATAGGCTAATTTCCATCTAATTCATTCCAAAATATGTAAAATTTAATATGATTGAAATTGGCTTTTAAAAATAGAGATTTTAAACATAAAACCGATACAATTAAAGGATTATATTTACTTCGACTAGGGATGACAATGGGCTAGCTCGAACCTACGTTATTCTTAACCCGACTTTATATTTTAAAATTCTTAAAAACAACTTTATTTTATACTTTTTTCGGGTCACGAGTCGGGTCGGACTAAATTTATCATCCCTAACTTCGACCTCAATTGGGTATTTTTATATTAATGATTTGTTATTGTGAAAATTATTAAGTTGGCATGACGTCGTTGTAACTTCATGCAACTTGCAAGTAATTTTCCTTTTTCCCTATATATGATTAATCCAATCCCTATCCTGTCTAAGCTTTTCATAAGATGCAATTAAATTAAAATCCAATCCCTATCCTGTCTAAGCTTTTAATAAGATGCAATTAAATTAAAATCTTTTTTTCATCATTGCACATCGTAAACGTTAGGTCATTTCTCCACATAGGCTGTAAATATGATCTTAATCATGTCATTTCCACTCCTTTTTACTCGTTCTCATTTCTCATTCATGTAATTATGGTTATTATTAGCATTAATTATTACTTTGAAGATGACATATAAACCATAATGCAATCATAAAATCTCCCATTAACTTAATTATTTGATTTTTTGGTGCGATGGCTTTTTTTTTTTTTTTTGAGCAAGAAGAAAGAGTAAGATCAACAACAATTAATAGAAATGTGAAACACAATTATTGGTACCGTTTGTTACTTAAGTCAACTAAATTATTTAGAGTTTGCCCATCCACATGTGCGATTGAAAAGATTAATGATTCTTCACAATATTCTTTTTCTTTTTGCAAAAGTTGCAATGATCCCAAAAACCAAATCGACCAGGTTTGAGTTATTTCGAATGTTTTACAAATTAAACCGAAAGTTAAATTAGTAAGGTGAAAAGTTAAAGATTTTAAAGGTTCAATCGGTATTAAACCGTTATAAATTAACTAAAAATTTAATAAAATTAAAAAATTTTAAATATGATTGAAAAATATTTTCTTTACCCATAAAATTTTTTAAGTTTAATTAAAAAATAGATTATTAAATAAAATTTAATTAATTTATTTTAGATTATAAGAATTTATTAATTCATAAAAATTGACTGATTAGTTAATAAATTGATCAATTTTTAACAATAAAAAATATTAAAATAAATCAAACAGAAATGTTAAAAATCACACTAAAAAGTTGGATGATTTAATATTTTTATCGTTAAACCGACTGACGGTAAAAGTTGGATGGCTCAATATAAACAGAATTATTGCTTTAACCAATTAGTTTCTTTGGACTTGTGAGTTCATGCCATTGTTGACAAATAAAAAATGCACATGTAATTTCTTTGTTCATTATTAAATTGAAGGATGCGAGCCTTAGAAGGCAGAGGAAATAAAGACGAGTATAAAGCATATAGCTTAACTATTTGTGGTTCTTTGAGCTTTATGATTTTTGTTTTCTCAAATTCCATGTCACCCTTTTTAGGAGCAATTACTTTAGTAATTATATAATGTGGTTTACTTTATTTTAAAATTTAACGAGTATGTTAAATTTAAGCAATAAACATATTTTGAAATAGGTAAAGTTTGGCCCAAGATGGTCAAATCCCGATTATGTAGATTTGAGAAGGAAAATATCTATCAATTAAAAGTCTCAGCTAGTTCACTCAATTCAACTTTCGGTTTAGATTTTAACTTTACTTTAATAACTATTGTTGTTAAAAATTGATCAGTTTATTAATTAATTAGTCAATTTTTATAAATTAATAAGTTTTTATAAACTAAAATAAATTAATTGATTTTTATATAACAATTTCTTTGTTCAATTAAATTTCAATTTTTTTGATAAATAACGATAATTTATTTCAATCATATTTAAAATTATTTAATTTTATTCCATCTTTAATCGATTTTATCATTTATGACGGTTTAATATTGGATGAATCTTTTAAACATTAAACTTTTTATTTTATTAGTTTAACTTTCCATTCAATTTTTAATACTATGAAAATGTTAACTAAAGATCAAAATTCAATAAATGTACCAAAGGACATAAATCATATGATATGAAAACATGAAACACCTTAGTCCCAAAGGCTATATTTGGTTAGGGTTTATAATGAAACTGAATGGAATGTATTATTATTTTATTGTTTGAGATGAGGGTTTGTAATGGAATATAATATGTTTACATTACATCTCATTTTATCCTGAAAACCTCCAATTTAAGAGATTTAGTATGAAATGTAAAATGACAAACAACTTTTTACTATATTACATTATAAACCTTTCTTCCGAATAACATTTCACTGTATTACATTATGAACCTTTTCATCCCGTTATAAACCATTACATTCTATTCCATTTCATTAAAAATCTTACGTCCAACCAAACATAACCTAACCTTTTGGAAGAAACACCACAATTCCCTAACTCCACTATAATATTTTTAAGGATCCAGAAGATTAAAATAATATTTTCAAGAAAATATCTTGGCTTACATATATATATATACACACACAGTATATAAAATGGGACCATTTGAGTTTCATCATTACAAAGAATTCAGATCGATACATATGAATGTGACATAATTCCTTAATGGATTGACCCTTCCTTGCTATGAAGAGAATATCAAACATTTAGTATAAAACAAAAGGGTCCCAGGAGTATTTCTTTTCGTTTGTATATATATGATCTCTTGCTTGGGTATAAAGAACCGGTGGAATGTCCTCTGCTTCAACTATATACACACCTTTGAATATTATTATGAATTTAGAATATTTCTTCCTCTCAATTATGGCCATAGCTGTGTATCCGTACTATCTGTTTGAGTATTTCATACTTCTGGCAGGTACATCATACATACTCTTAGATATTTTTAACTTTTTGTTGGTCTTGCCCTTATTGCATTAATTTCACAATGATTTCACGCAATAATGTCTACATACTATTGTTTTTTACACTTTTTTTGGTTTTTTTTGGATAAAAATATTGACTATTTTCTAATAGTGCTCTTTATATATCGGATAAATCATTAGGTTAAGCTGCGTATTCTGAACCTTTTTAAACCTTGCATTTAACATAATTTTTACTGGATCGTTATTGTTTTTATTTGTTGTATAAATTCCTCTCGTTATAAGTCCAAAATATCGTTATATTACATTATTTTGAATAAAATAACAAATTGATAAAGAATTATACGACAAACAACTAATACTATATAAAACAAGAATTATTTCTAAAATAAAAAAATGTTAAACTACAAGAAATTCCAACTTATTTAATTATTCTTAATTTATCAATATAGTTTGTTAGGTTGATTGCTTAATTCTCTAATACTTTCTTAGTTAGTATTTGAATTATGAATAAAACCCTTGTTTATTAAACTCGTATACATTCTTATAGAATAGTACGCCGAAAGAGATTTCTTTATAAAAAATTATTATAATCAATACCCGATTAAAGTATCGCTGAATCGTGAAATTTTGAATGAAAAATACAAGTTCTAGTTTAAAGAAAGAGTCCTCAACCCGCAACAGATAGAGAAAGGTTTTATCCGATCAATCATGACAAAAAGTATATGAACCCAAAAAGCTTACTATTTTCTTGAAAAGCAAGTCTTACAAGTTAAACAAATCTTGTATGAAAGAAAAACAAGATACTCAACCCAATCAAATTTCGCTAACAAAAGGCCAATTTTGGCATTTCAAAGGATTCCAAATCCACATTAAACTGAACACAATGTTAAGCAGCAATATGTCGTAAATCACCAACAGAAACTTCCAATTTGGGCCCCCGAGTTTGAATGTACAAAAAGCTTTTGTTTATGGATTCTGTGCTCCGCGTTTGCAGGGCTATGGCCAATCATGACAGCGAAGTGAAACAAATCTGTTGTGGGTCCCAAGGTGTATTACTGAAGCCGCATCGCTATTGGTTGCGGCGAAGTTCAGCCACCCATACATCGCCACGTGGACCCATAAAGTCTCCCACCAGAAACGTGCGGACCATAACAATGATGTTTCTACAGGACGATTGATGAGGGCCGTAGGACCCACGAGATTTAATCTCAGCCTCAGTACTTACTTATTTTATGTTATACCTTAATATAAATAATAAATATTATTTTTACAAAAATAATATTTCTCATTTAATAAAAACAATATTTTATAAAAATAAAATTATAATTTTTAAGATTAAATTTGGTGAGAATGTTTAAGGATTTAAAAAACATAATATTTTATCTTACTATATGGTTGTAATAACAATAATAATTCAGTAAAAGTCCTGCTGACCACAGGATTTAAAAAGGTTCAAAAGTACGCAATCTTTAATCGTTCGTCTTAACTATTAATTATTGATTTATTGGAAGTAATAAAAATTTATTGTAAATAAAAAAAACTCAAAAAATGCTTTTAATTAAAATTCATATTTATAAGTCACCATAAACCAATTTATTTTGCCAAAATAGCACACTTTGACTTCTATTTTCTTCTAATTGCTAATATTATACAATAATTTGGCAAATGGTTCTCGCCCTAAATTATTTAGGGTTAATTATAAAAAAATTTTAAATTTTGCTTAATTTTGTAATTATAGCCGGAACTTCAAATAGTGGCAACAAAATGTTCAAACTTTCAATTTTTTTTAATTTTAATCCAAACTTTAAAAAATAGCAATAAAAAGCTCAAAATTTTAATTTTTTCATTGCTAGCTCGACGTTAAAAACCTTAATTATTAATACACACCAACCAAAATTAACACAACAAATGAAGACTAATGAAACGATGTTGTTAAAAATAGAATTCATAAATCAGTTTAAGCAGGCTTAGCCATTTGTTGTATGTTTGTTCTCTCATTGCTTTCAACTACTTATTTTCTGTTTATTCTTTTAACGCTCTAAACTACTTTCACATTGCAACGTACTGTATTAATAAGCTCTTAGCTTTTAGTTTATTCTCTTGATGTCCTCAGTGTGAGGACGTCGAAGTTGCGTAATCTAAAAATTAAAGGGTGAGAGCATCAAGAAAATAAATTGAAAACGAGAAAATTGAAATCAAAGTGTGAGATTGTCGGAGTTACATTGTTTGATTTAGGTCAACAAACTTAACGAAGACACTAATATCAAGTTATAATTAAAAAAATTGAAAGTTTGAACGTTTTATTATCACTTTTTGAAATTTGGACTCGAATTAAAAAAATTAGAAAGTTTGAATATTTTATTATCTGTTTTTAAAGTTCGGACTATAATTACAAAATTGAGCAAAATTTGAGATTTTTTTAATTAACTTGATTATTTACTATAACAACACAAATTAAGAAAGAAATACATGGCCAATAGTTCAGTTCAATAATTTTATTAGCACTTCTCTTCTCAACAAACATTTCATTTAATACAAAAAGTGATTTTCAATTTCGATGAATATAAATAATTTTAATAAATTTGTTATAAATTTTCAAACATAAAATGAAGATTTATATTTCTAAATTTATAGCAAATATTCATAAATAATATCCATAAATTTATATTAAGAACAATTTTAGTGCCAATTACTTAGTGATTATCAATGATCATTACTATTATAAAGAATTGAAAATTTCAATTGATTAATATAAAAATTTTTATCAAATTAGTTATAAAATTTCAATTGTTATTTTAAAATTTATATCTCTAAATTATAACAAATGTTCATAAATCTTTTACATAAATTTGTGTTAAGAAAAAGTTTAGAGAGTATTACTTAGTTACTATTATAAATAAAAAAAAATCATTTTTATGTAATAAAATTTTAACATAATACAAAATTTAGGGTTCTTTTATTTCTCTTTTCATAGTTTCCTATTTCCGATTTCAATTTTAATTAAAAAAAGGTTGTTTGAGCGTTTGGATTCTTTTATTTTTTCAGTTTTCAAAAATTATGAAAACTATTAAAAATAATTTTTGTTTTCTGTTTCTGTATCAACTAAATATGTAATATATAATTATTTAATATATTAATTATTAATAAAATTATGATAATTTAATTTATTATTTTATTTAATTAATTAAAATTATGAATAATTTAATTTTAGTAATAAAATAAATATGAAAATTATTAATAAATATAATTAAATTTTAAAAATACTCAAGATATATGATTTTTAAATAAAATTTTGATTTAATAATTAAATATATATCTAAAATAAATATTGGTTCATAAATTTAATTTAATTTAAAATTATTTATTTTAATAAAATAAATTATTTTTATTAATAATTTATTAATAAATATTATATAAGATATTAGAATAAATTTATTTATTTAAAAATAATTAATCTTTAAATTTTATTTAATATTTAATTATTATTAGTAATAAAAATAAAAATAAAAATATATGAAAATTAGCAACTAGGTTTTTTATTTTTATTAAAAAATATAACTAATAACAAAAACCAAATTGTTGTGTTTAGATTAATAATATAGTACTAAATGACGGTAGCTCTCTAAGGACCCTAGTTCTGGTCCCGCATTAGGCAGTGTGGTAGGACCAGTCGGGACCACCAGGGAGTGGGACCCATTAGGAACAACCCAGCTTAGGAACACCACACCACCCCCCCAACTTGCGGGCTTAATGATAGTGGCTAGCCCACGCCGGACCGCAAGCCGCCACGTACAGAGACGCCAGAGAGAGGCCATCATTCAGTTTTCTCAGTCCTTCAGGTGGGTCCCACGTTCCACCATTGTCGTTGAGCTCCGCTCAGCTTGAACTTACATTCCTCTTAGCCGGCTTCGGTCTACATAGATTTGGAGGATTGTCGCTTTTTGCTTGGGGTCAAGACATTCTGGGTGACCCGAGCTTATGATTTGAAAATAACAGATAAACTACAGGCAAGTCATCACTTTTGGAAGAATGTCTTGAATCGATACGGAACGGAGGGTGGAAATGGAAGCTCTTTAGTTGTTGTAACGGGGCTTGAGCTTCCAAGCTGACAGACTCATGGCATGTAAAAACCGTGGGTATATGTGTGTGTATGTCATAATGGTTGTGCTTGGAAACGTATCGGTCACGAGCAAGGACGGGGCACGTTGCATAATATTTGTTATAGGGAATGCGTAGGTTCATGAGTGCAAAGCTGGTGAGTGTTCTTGTGGTGGTTATGTGGGGATACTATACGGCTCCGATCACTGAACTTCTCCGGAAAAAAAACAAAAATCATATCAGTAACTATAGACCTGCAGGTTGAAGTTTCTGAAACCATTCAATTTGTATTATGATTCATTGAGTGTATGTTGGAGTGAACATGGAAGGTGTGGCATGTGAGTCATATGTAATGTCGTTGTTCATTCGAGGAAGTCCATGAAAGGGAACAATCAACAATCTCCTGACTCATTGATAGAGGTTGCATTAACTCAGTAGTAATATATATATTTTTCTGTAAGATATTAAATGACATCGGACTTGGATGGTTCAACTATGGAAAAACTTTTGCTCCTGAATCACACAATCAAGTAAAACACACACCTTGATCAAGCTATAAAATTATGAAGGTAATGATAGGACTTACCAATCTGTTTAGTAGATAGGTTAGAAAGAAGCCAATTCTATATGGCCACCACCTACTGGTGACGGACCACAATCTTATAGAGACCATGGGGGTAGATCCAACATCATCATTCTGAATTTATTGCGGTTAAGACTTCAAAGAAATGGTAGGGTCTAGGAATGGAGTTTTGGCTAGACAGGGTCCACCATGCCATGTTCAGAGATACAGAATTAGAGAGAGACAGAGATATAGAGAGCTGGAGAGGTTTAGTGTTATTTCTCTTTTTCTTCTTTCCTCTTTCAGTGCAACTTTAGGGCTGGTCGCTGTTCCATTATGTCACCACCATTTTTTTATTCTCTCTTTTTGGGGTCATTCGTAAGCTTTTATAAGCTTCGTTGATTGGTCTGTGCCGTTACTTCTTCTGACTGCTTCTCCCTATCCCTATCTCTTGTTCTCTGCCAAAACAGGAACCCAGGAAGCAAAAACGTTATCTTTTCTCGTTTCAGTCTCTATCAGTTGTGGGTAGAGAGAGAGAGAGAGAGAGAGAGAGAGAGAGAGCAAGGTGGCAGTATTAGAGAAGAGGGTACCTTAAATGAGTTAGCTTCTATATCCCTCAGAGAGAGAGAGAGAGATACTTGCGCCACCATTTTTATCCCCCAAGTCTTGTCCACCAATTCAGCTTGAATCGACAGTGAGATATTAGAAAGCGAGAGCTTTTTGATGTTGAAAGTAATTTTGATGTTGATAACAATATTTGGTCATTAGGGTTTTTCTACCTTCTTCTTCCTTTTCCTTTTTGGCAATTCCTATTTAACCCTAGTTGTTTTCCATACTTCCATTCCTCTCTCAGCTTGTCTCTACCTCTTTTTCTGTTCCTTGGGATCTGATCCGACAAGTTGACACAGCTTGTTGGGTTACCAAAAAGGTTTGTCTCAAGTTCAACTCCCGAGGAGATAAAACATAGTAGCAGGCTTTTCCTGTCTGGTTTGCTCTCTTGTTCTCTAACCGATACAGGACTTCCTCCGTAGTTGGAGTGAAGTTTTGGGGTTTGGTTTCTTTTTGCTGACAGAACATTCGATCAACCCAGATCTGAGGTTTAATCACAAGGTTCATTTCTCTTTCACACACACGCTCTCTCTATACGAATGTGTTATCATGTTTTCTAGTTTATGTCAACACATACATAAAATTCGAATGATGCTTGTTGGAAGAAAGAAATCGGATGAACTTTGTTTCCTCTGATCTACATGAATGGTCGAAAGAGTTCTTTAATAGTGTTTCTTATGCTACAGTTCATATGATACTATGTATTAATACGAGCACCGGCCAACTTGCATTTCATCTCCTATCTTCCTCTTTGTGACTCATAAAAGCTTGATTATGACCTAATTCATTCGCTGGACGTTCCATTATAAAAAAGTGGTAGTGAATCATGTCTGCTGCATGTGAGATGTCCCCAAGAAAAATCATAGCGGTGACTGTTCCTAAATTGAAATGGGAAAGTTTCTGAAGCCTTGAAAATCTTCGACTACTGTGAGAGATTCCATCTTAACCTTCCTTTCTAAAGTAAACTTTGTATCAGAACTAATCATTCTTCTTTACCTTGAGTATTTGTGATGAGATGAAAAGCAAATTCATCTAATCCATTCAATCAGTTGAATAGTTGATGAGTATATTTTACTTTCTCTTGATAATATTCAATACCCATGTTGATTTTTTGACCTCAAATGGTATCATCACCCCTTTATTTTCATGTAAGAACATAGAGAAACACCTGACACAAAGGTCACAAAGAAGGAAAGGAGTATTGCGTCGATTAGTTCATTCTTCATCATCCAGTTCTTAATTCCAAGCTTTAACTTTTAGTATTCAAATGAGTCTTTTCTTATTTAGCCATTGAAGCTGATTTTGCATCAACTCCTTGTAAATAGGGTATGAAGAAACAAATAAGAATCTGAAAATGGACTTTGCATTTTCATACTGTACATATTAAAGAAGTTGCACTACTCAGGCAACGTACCGTCTTTAGAATGCTACAATGAACTTATACTTTTATATCCTTTGCCTTCCAAATCTACAGAGAAAGACTAAACGTCTCTCTCTTCATTTCGTTCTTAAATATCGAAGCTTGTGTTTTCCCTCATTGTTTGTCAGAAATTATGGGTCAAACTCAAACAAGAAATGATGATGGAACCCCAAATTACAAGGCGGTTCATATCTGTTAACTGGAGAAACGTTACCTTTTCTTCTACTTCATTGCAGGACCAAGACCTAAGCCAAAGAATATGAATACTTTTACGCATGTCCCTCCTGGTTTTCGATTTCATCCCACAGATGAAGAACTTGTGGATTACTACCTTAGGAAGAAAATAAACTCAAGAAGGATTGATCTGGATGTCATTAAAGACGTCGACCTCTACAAAATTGAGCCATGGGATCTCCAAGGTAATATATTACAGGGTGATTAAGTTGAATATATTAAAGAAACTTGGCAATCCCGTTGTAATTACTGTTTACTTAATGCTTCTGAGCAGAGATATGTCGGATAGGAACAGAAGAGCAAAACGAGTGGTACTTCTTTAGCCATAAAGATAAGAAGTATCCAACAGGAACTCGTACAAATAGAGCCACAGCAGCTGGATTCTGGAAGGCAACAGGAAGAGACAAATCGATTTATTCCAAGCATGACTTGATTGGAATGAGGAAGACATTAGTTTTCTATAAAGGTCGTGCCCCGAATGGACAGAAATCAGACTGGATCATGCACGAGTACCGCCTTGAAACAGAAGAAAATGGGACACCACAGGCAAGTCCTCATATCTATTATCCATATTCCTGAAGTAATCCACACTTCCAATGCTTACGGATTTCTGACAGACACTAGGTCTTTATAATTTATGTTCTTATATTATCAGTATACTCATAATTATAAGAAGCAAGTTGAGGAGAACATCTTAACCTTTCTCCCTTCCTTCTTTTTTTGGTTATGTAGATTGAATGGAAGCAAATGTGTTAAAAACAAGAAAACAATAAATTATTTAACCCAATATTACATATTTTTTTCTAATTACATGGCCTTTGCCATCATCATTATTAAAATTTAATTTTATAAAAATATTTTATAAATTATTTTTGATTATATATATTTTTTCATTTATATGTGTTAAATGAATGAAGTATTACATAGAAATTAGGAAGAAATTTTAATTGACATTAGATATATTGGCCTTCCATAAATCTTTTGGATTCATGGAATAATGTTAATTTGTATATGTGAAAATTAAGAAACTCTTTCTTGAAACCCTAGAATTGTTCATGAGCTGAGAAAAACCATTCGTTAACTTGTTCTATCTACTAGATCTCTGAGTCCAAAATTCTTCAGAATTGATACTGCAAAACATGGAATTACAGATAAACTAGACTGACATGTTGTTTATGAAACTGAAGCAGGAAGAAGGTTGGGTTGTCTGTAGGGTGTTCAAGAAGAGAATAACAACCATGCGCAAAGTGAGCGAGCATGAATCAGCTTGTTGGTATGAAGATCACGTCCCTTTCGTGCATGAAATGGACTCACCAAAGCAAACAACCCACCACCCTGATTTGCCCTATAACCTTCCATTTTCATGCAAGAAAGAGCTAGACTTGCAATACCAAGTTCCTCCAGATCACTTCCTGCAACTTCCACTCTTGCAAAGCCCTAAAATGCTGAATTCTGCTGCCAATCTGAACTGTAACCCTCTTGTTCCATACGGGCTTGACATAAACCAGACAAGCACTTTACAGACCTCCACGCTTACACAAGAAGAACATATGCAACAAACACATGAACAAATTAGTTTGCCTTCTGTCTATGGCCGCAATAATCATGAGCAAGCAGTTGATCAAGTCACAGATTGGAGGGTACTAGACAAGTTCGTTGCTTCTCAACTAAGCCAAGAGGATGTGTCTAAGGAAAACTACTCAAATGCTTCAAACAACATCTTTAACACATTGGATCGAACGAATATACTTGTTAAACACTTAAACAAGCAAGAAGATGTGCCAGAAAATGCCTCGACATCAACCTCAAGTTGTCACATTGATCTATGGAAGTGAAGTCTGGTACAAAACCGATAAAAGGGTATATACTAATCATATATAGGATGTTCAACTCTGGAAAGAAAAGGGAATTTATGATTTTAAGTTCCTGTACATAATAAAACTAAGAGAAGTTATAACCTTTAATTAACTGTTGTTGTCCTAGAAATTAAGTTAATACCTCCAATCTAGTTAGTGAGGGATCATGATCTTAATTAGTTGGAAGTACTCCAGAGCTCAGAATTGCTCTTGGAGTTGGGGTTGCAACTTTTGTTTTTATGTGTAAAGGCAATTTGATGTAGCTTATTGTGGTCTAGCAGCCACTTGTGTTGTTTTTGGAATCGACCAGGCGTCGGTTGCAAATATGCATGTATTTTCAACTTAATGAAGCATTATAATTAGTTAGAGTAAAGTCCTTTTTATGGTATCAGTAAACCTTTTACTTCATATCTCTTGTTATTTAGAACAAACCCTTTTGCTACTTCTTCCTTTTGTTCATTTCTTAGTTTAAACATCTTAAATTAATAATTTACAAACAATAACAACAAAACAACTTAGTATACAAGACTCCTGCTTTGAAGATCGAAGATCGGAGAGGGATTTCAATTATACGCAACGTTCTTTTAAAGGAACAATTTCATTTTCTAAGTTAATCGGATGAATTGGATTATATTAGACTATATGACTATCATTTAGTTATGGATAATTATCATTATTAAGCAAGAAATTTTATTTTATAAAAATATTTTTTGAATATAGTACAACTATATATTTTTTTATATATCATGAGATGTAAATTTTGATCATTGGTGACTCAGAATACTTTGCTGCCAAGATTGGCAATTCCACATCTACACATTTTAATGTTTGCCTTTTGAAGCTTAGAAGGCACTCCAAAGATTCCAATAATTTGTCCAAAACCAGTACCACCACAAGATATAGGTAATGATATTGTTCGATATTGAAACAGTTTTTAGATTCTATGACTCAAGAAAGCAATAATTTAGTTTCTGATATGAGATGAGAGACCGGTAATTATACTTGTAGGATTTGAGTTTTACCTTGTGAAGGAAGATTTCCTTGGCAACCAAGCATGTAATCTTGAAGAATCGGTTCTTTGTTATGAGCCATGCAAAGAACAAAAGTCAGTCCCCAAAGTCATGTGTAGGCTCTTTTTACTTGACAATGAAGAGTGATTGAGATCATGGACGGTCCCTTTTCTTGTCACTATCATAAAGGAATGAAAAAAACTCAATTCTGCTAAACATAACGCAGACCTTAAAAGGGTTCTCATGGGAATCATCAAAACATTCCTACGAACTTGTTAAAGAATTCTCACTATAAGATATACACTTTAGCTGTATAAAATTGTCTTGGTAATTGCTTTCCATTACAAAGAAGATGAGAAAGAAATTATCACAGAGACGTTTTAGTTGAAATTTCTTTCTGTCATGTACCAGATAGAAATTAAGAAGCTTATATCTACCACTTACAGATATATGCCTAACTGCAGGAGCGAAGAGACTCCATGAAAATTGAAGTTTCACATGGAAGAGAGCTAACACTAAGTGGATATATAGAACTCATAAAGGATCCTTAGGTTCCTACTGACTACTGACTTGTGAGATGAGGAAGAAGAGAATGCTGTGATTTCTAGTGGTCTCTCCACAAACCTCAATGGAAGTTTCCATTTGTTCGAGGTGAAGTCAAGCTGGAGTGCTCATTTTAAAGCAAAAATGGAAGTTTCTGAGGGACACGACATACTCATTAACGCACAGACAGTGAGACAAGACATGACCACTAAACTAGAGCAGTCATTAACAGAAGGAATCCTAGGAGGAATGGAAGCTGTAAACTTGAAGGGGGTCAAAACCTTGACATGGACAAATCCGTGCTCGGACCAAGTTCATTATAGAGCTTCTGTGCATGCCCTGCAAAGTCAACGGTTGTCCATACGCATGAAACGAGCAAGGGCATGGGGAAGTGCGAGTGAATAATTAGATCTTCGTTAAAAATTGTTGTTTGTGTTGCAAGAAAACATCATAAGTACTTCCCTACCTCAGACAATTCCATGTGACTGCTATTATTGTATCATGTTTCAATCCACAAATCCCCAAGACCACAACCTCCTATTTTATGCTACTCCAGATTAATATAGTTCTGGCCATCGGAACTAGCGTTTTGGTCTATTACAGGTTTGGCTTATGGATGATTACCTTTGACATTTTCTATAGTGATCTCTGTGAATATTCCTTCATTTTAATCCAGTTGGTGTTAGCACATTAATTCCAGGCCCAACCCATTTGATAGAATCGTGATCAGACACTGGCAAGTGCAAGCTTTAAATGGTTAACTAATGAATAAGTTGATCAAATCATCAAATGGGAAGAATTTCTGTTTCATAGTCACAGTTAGAAAATGAACTGTGAAACCTGCAGAGTAAATAACATTGAAGAAAACTCTATGTTCTCACATGTTAGAATGATAATGTGATAATCATCAATCCAGTTTAAAGAAGAATAAAGAATGATGGATCCCCAATGAACTAAATACAAGTTTGTGGGGTGTTCATGGACACCTAATTCTACTAACATGACAAAAGTTTCAGAGCTAAACCAAGTCTGTAATGCAAACAAATCCAATTGTTATATGCAGTCTACGACAGAGACAATACAAGGATAACCACCGAATACAACTGTCTTATCCCACCAGCGCAAAAGTTTAGTAGGAAATGAAAATTGCAGTAAGAAGTGTCATCAGAAGGGTAAAAAATAGCTTGGTCTGGCCACCCAGATCGGATACTGCCGCATTGGTGCTCTTATCCCTGAAGATAAAAGAATGCATTAGCTTCAATTATAAGAAGTATATACACGCAAAAAGAAAAATAGAGTATCAGATATATACTTCTGCATGGATGCAAGAGCACCACAATATCTGACATTATCAGGAGGACCCATCTCAGTGATGCCATTCTCCTCAGGATTGACAATATACATGTAAGTTTCTTGACCGAGATACCATCTGTCTAAGTTTTGGACCCTAAGATTCCATATACCGGCATTGTCGAGCGAAACAAAGACTGCTGTCCATGCCCCAGGGTAAACCTTATAGAACCAAAAAAAAACAGAGTTAACATGGAACAACTAATCAGACATTTCGAACAGTGCATAATCCAAAAGTTAAAGAGTAACTTCTGGCACTGTCAAATACACTTCAAAAGCATGACAACCAACTGACACCTTACAGGTTCTATCCATCAGCTAGACAAAGGAAAGTAACAAAAAGCATAGTAAAAGATACACGTCAGAGTATGCCAACAGATACCTCTATAGTGCAGCGAGAAATAGCATCCCACTTGTTATATTGACTTCTCTTGTCTTCTGTCCAAATCCCCCAGTCCATACTGCATTCATGTCAAATACTCTCTATTTTCAGAAATTTATACCAAAATTTAGTTCGTCACATTTCTATCAGAATCAATAAGCAATAAGAAACCAAAGCTTGCTTACCCAGTGACAAAGAATGAGTAGCCATTCATGTGAAAACTCTGCATTCTGGTATCATTGTTCTGCAATATAACTTCTATGAAACCTTTATATGTAGCATTAATTAAAGATGTGTCCATCCGAGGAGATCTATTAAGTGGCTGATTTGGAAAATCAAGCTTGTAATCTCCCTTCACTTTATGAATGTCTGCAAGCCTGATTGGTGTATCAGGATTCACAAATGATATTCCATTCAGTGTTGCACGTTGCTTCCCATTAATTGTAACTGGTGGCAAGCTCCTTAGCACATATGTATCGGTCACATTGATTGAACCATAGTGAAAAGACCCCTGTGGGTTTGGTCGTGCTCCACTTGCAGTAGTATTTTGCCTAGTTCATGTAAAGTGCCAAAGAGATTTAGTTTTTAGAGCTAACCTTAATGCAACTTCACTCAAGATATAGCAAGTTAAAAGATAATGCAGGTAACCCATCGTTATATGCAAAAAGAAGAGCCCTGCTTGTCCCCAGAACTCACAAAATGTTATCATTTCTCTAGCCTCATCCTTGCATTTAACGTTAAAAACAGTAGAGCTAAACTTGCATTATCAATAGTGCTATTTATTTTCTGTCTGGAGGAAAGAGGTAGAGTAACCCTAAGTTGACCAAATTTATGCCCTAGTTAAGGTTCATAAGAGAAGCAAACTTAGAAAATCGTGTTTTCAAATCTTGTAGGAAAGCAAAGCTCTATAACCAAAATGAAAAATAGAGCCTTGAAGATGAGGATTTCAATCCTTTTTGATGCTTCTGACCTCTCTTTCTAAATTGAAATAACAAAATTTTGTTTTGTATGAGAAACTTAATATGTATCTACAACAGAATCAAGATTAATATATAGTAAAGATAAATATATACTAGTGAAAGCCACGAAAAAAAGATTGATGAAATAACATTTAATGCACTCCAAAAAGAAAATTCACCTGATGGATTTTGGCTGATTCATTGCTGCCCACTGGTTATAGATATCTGCTGGTGCATCAGGCAAAGGACCAGCTGCTGGTCCTTTTGAATTGGAATAGTGCAAGATGGCAACACCTGTAACTCTTTGCCAAATTGACTCGTTCACAAAGCGAGCACTTGCTACAATGTAGTAATCACTAGTTGCATTCTGATCCATGGTAACCAAGAAGGAATATGATTGGCCAACATGGATATCAAAGCTGGTATAGTTTTGCTGTACAGTGTAACGTCCATCTGTTTCCACAAGAAGCAGATTGTGACCCTGAATTCTGAAGTTTAAACTTGTTGATGTACCAACATTGTGCACTCGAAGACGATAAGTCTTGCCTGCAAAACAAAGCAATTGGAATTTGGTCGCTTGCTTGCCCAAAACGGATGTCATTGTAAAGGCTCTGTAGCAGAAGAGCGTATATCTTTCCCTAAATCTAGAATGCAGGTCTCAAGCCTTCCCATATACCCCCAAACAAAAGGATGTCATCATTGCCATGTAAAAGAATAGAAAGAAAAACAATACAGTGTGCTGGTGACATTTCAATGAAAGAAATATTAAGTCCGGAAATAGAATTTATTATCTACTTTATCAAACCACCAACAGATACACACAAAACCCAATGGTACAACTAAAACATTACCTGGATCAACATTGATGGTCTCATAGTCAATACCATCAGGCACCAAAGTTGTGTTGTACCTATACGGCCCCTTCCCATTAACTAAAACTCCATCTGGCATTCCAAGCTCTTTCCCAGATTCAAGGTCAGTTCTCAAAGCCTTAAAATTTAATCACCACCAAAATTGAGTCATGAAACCATTAAGCTAAAATCTTATAAACACTTCAACACACATGTAAAGCTTTTTGAGCACAAACACCAACCGTATGATTTCGAGTGTACCAATCACCAATCATAATGGTAAAATCACCATCTGGTTGTGCAAAAGGGACCGAAATAATTTCTCGATTATTAATAATGAAAGGACCAAAGCCACCAGACGCCCTTTGCAGATTAAGTGATGGACCATAAAAATAGCTCCCAATCTGGTCTTTCACTTGAAAATTGTAAGTGAAGTTCTGTTTCGGAGGAATGGGACAAGTTGTTCCCAGAACACCATCTTGCCACGAATTACGTCTCATTTGGATCCCAGGCCTGAACAAGTCGAAGCCAACCATTGATGTTTTTCTTGAGAAACGTTTTATAAATGAACCAAGACTTAAAGCAAATAAAGGGGACATGTTAAAACCTACCAAGTCATCAGAAAATTTTCATCCAGTCCATTGTGCACATTAACAACAACATTGTAATTAGTAGTGGCGTTAATAAGAGGACCAGGAAAGTTCCCACCAATAGCTATAACCTGTCATCACAAATATAATGAAACACAGTAAGGTAACTGCTTGAAACAATGGTAGAACGTGAGATACCCAACAGCAAACTTCATCAACTGCATTCTGTATCAGGGTCAGAACTTACTGCTAAGAAGAAGTTACAGAAGACAGAATAAATTAAATCCCTTAAAACTTTTTCTTGTTCAGACTCTTGATAAACAATGGCAAGACCCTTTTCCCACTCAACCGTTAGAATAGAGTACAAACTAGACGATCATTTTACAACAAAACTCCAACGAGTCGAGAAAAGAAAAAAGAAAGAAGAAGAGCATATATTTACCCACTAAGAGCCCCAAACCAGCTATTTACATCATTAAGCTGAAAAGAAGAACAAATCCCACAAAAAAGCAAGCAACTTCCCAACTAAAAATGAAAAATCTTCTCAAATCTCTCGAATAAACACAGGAAACAAACACAGACACGGACACATGAGAAACAAGGGAGTGGAAATCAAACCTGCTGAGGAACGCCGAGAGGAGATGCAGTAATGTAAGAGACTTTGAAGTCATAGGAAACGGTTGGGTCAGCCGCAAAACAGAGTCTTGAAAACAGAGCAATGTAGACCAAAACAAAAGGCGAAAACCGTATCAACGCCATGGATGCAGTAAACAGCTATCTGGGTTTTGGACGGTCAAGCAAGCAGTCAAAAGTTTGTAGACCAGTGACACACCCCTGTTGCAGAACGCAAGTTTCAGAACGATTTACATAATCGGAAAACGAGAAACTTAACACCCTTATCACAGACACGAAAGGAGAGGGCTGCTTTATAGCATGTGTGGGTTTTGGAGTTGGTTGGGTTTGGTAATACCTGAGAAAAAGCAAGCAAACCAGAAGAGACGGCCTAAGCATTTCTAGTCAGTCCTCTTTGAAATTTATGGAGCCTGGTAATGATGACCGGTCACTTGCTAAACCGGTCAACTCGGCCCTGAAATTAACTAACTTGGTATGTTTGACATTGGTTGGAATGGGCTGGCAATGACAGTTTTAGGTAACAGTATGAGCTGTTACATGTTACTCATTTGTCTTTTATTACCCTTATTTACTATGTCCATATTTGATAACTATATCGTTTATATTAATATTATTATCTTTTAAGTACAAAAAATTATTCTATATATATAATATAATTTATAGAGTAAATATTTTAAATAAATTATTAATTTAAAATTAAATAACAAATTTAATTTAAATGCTACAACAAATTTTATTTATGTTACAAGTTAAAAATTTTATAGATTATCAAATTAAATTAAAAATCTCCTTTTCGAAAAGGCGATCGGGTCACAGATGTATAACATATTTATACCTAATGATTTTCCTTAAAATGGTGACAAAAAGATATAATTTGTACAAATTTTTCTATTTTTTATATGATTCATTCAGAACTATTTAGTCGATTACGGATAGTTTTGAAACATTTCTAACAAAAGGATATAATCAATTTGAAAGAACTTATTGTCAACCTCGAGGGTTAAAGAATTTGTCCATTTTTCAAGGTTTTGTAAATTTACCAACATATTTAAAATCTCATTCAATTGAAATCTCACTAAGCTGCAGAGATTAGAGAGTTTAATAGTACGCAACCTTAATTTCATGTCTAAATATCAAATTTCAAATACTTGAAATCTTAATTTTTAATTTTTTGAAAAAAATTCAAGTTGTTTGAATGCTAGAGGTAAAGTTGACTTCTTAACAATCATTTAGGATAAGACTGTGTATTATCAGATCTCTCCATAATCTACTTTATTGTAAAACTTTGGATTGAGTATGAGTTTTTTAAATAACAAAAAAAAAAAAAATGAATTTATTTAAAAATAATACAATTTGTAGTTTCAACGGGTAATGGTACCACCACCGCCTATTGCCGGTGACGAGAGATAGTGACAGATAACAAAATCATCGGAAGAAGCAACAAAGTCTCGGCAAAATTGCCTCTCTCGTCAGCTTTCTTTTATTTATTGAATTTTTAATTTAATATATTTAATTCTCTCTCTCTCTCTTTTCTTCGTTTCTAACGATCAGATTTCCACCTAAGAAACCGTCGCTTTCCACATGCACTATCCTCCTGTGGTCCCCACCACCACTCACCCGAAATCCGGTCGTGGGCCCCACAAGGTTCCGTTCTTACGTGTAGGAGTTACCGTGGGGTCCACGGTGCCACCTTGGCCTCGTGAGGGTTGGTCGGTGAGGGTGCAAAATCTGTTTATTAATTGGTTGATTAATTTATTAATTAATTAAGTAATTTTTATAAGTTGGTTAATTTTTATAAAATAAAAATTAATTAATTTTTATTTAATTAGTTTAATTAAATTTTAAAATTTTAATAAATAATTTAATTTTTAATAGATTTTATGAAATCTATTGAATTTTTAAACCTTCTTTTTAAATTTTGAAAACATTATTTATTACTATATTAAGTATAATTTAATATACTATTAATTATTTAAAAATTTTATTTCAACATGATATAAATTAAAAATAAGCCACGTGTGGAATTTAAATAACAATTTTTGGAAATACAAAATTTATGTAAAGTACTCAAATTGTGAAGAATTATTTATAACAATTCGTTTGAAATGCATTTCTAATAACTTGTAACATTTGAAGTAGGTAATATCGATTTTTTCCCGAAGACAATGAAAAACACATCAAATTCTCTGTTTGAGTTACTCTGTTTTTGTTGAGATATAGACCCTTATAAAATGGTATGGACTTTATACCAGACCCATGAGGCAAAATTACGTTATATCTTTTATATTCTCCTGGACATATAATACATTATATTATTCTAGTGCATCGTGTTGTTGAAAATATTCACAGTGAAGTAAAACCTTAGTTGTTATGGACGTAGCCAAATATTGGTGAACTACATAAATCTTTATGTTTGTTTATTTTTCGTATTGTTCTTTGATTGTTGTGATTGATTGTTCATAACAGTTCCAACTCTATTTTATTAAATATCATTCATATATCTACGTGAAGTCTACATAAATGTATGGATAAAATTTAATAAAAAATAATATATAAAAACATCTGAGTCCATGAAAAAGCAATTTAAGAAGATCAATGTGAAAGGGAATAAAGAAAACAGACACGGAAAGACCGCGTTTCCGTGTTATTTTGCAACACATGATCACGAAAGTAATGATTTTGAGAAGCAAATCTTATATCTTACATATTGTAGTTATGGAACCTATTAAAACTGCCTTGAAGTACTTGCCATCATTTAGCTAAATACCATTGTACCAGATAGCTCGACGACAACCCAAGTTTCCATGTTTTCAAACCAGAAACGGAACATGACAGTCGTTTAAGATTCGAGAGTTCTTACGTTACTGTCATCATCTTTGTACTATAATTAGTGTCCTAACCCTTGTGGACGAGACCCTGCAAGCTGTAATTCTGTTAATTATTAGCTCATCCAGTTGCCTTCATTTGTCTATTGGAACACTCTACGACGATCTGAACATTTATAACGTACTCAAAACTGTATGAGGTATGAAAAATCGAATCGTTCTTTATCTCCCACTTTGTATCAAAGCATACGAGACCTGAAATATAGGCAATTTTCAGGTTGGAGACAGCATAATAACTTCCAATTCATGATCAAGTAACAAGAAGTGGTTGCTAAGAGGAGAGCTGTTCTTCGGTTCTTCCATGTAATTTTTTATTTAGTGCATGTGCCTGAAGAGTATTCAAATTTTGTGCTGTGTTTGATCCACGAACTGACATGCACGTAGACCAAACTTCCTTTTTGTCGTGTCTGTGGACCGATTTCGTTTCCGAAAGTCGGAGTCGGATTAGGTATTTTTTATATTCACACAGCAAAGCAAATTTGTTTACAGACCTTCATCCAAATGGGTGATGTAATTAGTAAAGCAAGCACATTGAATATTTGGTTGGACGTACGAAACGTAAATAAATGTAATATTAAAAAATTATTATTTAGGAATAATGAAATGGTTCATAATATAATATAGTAAAATATTGTTTGGATGAAGAGTTTCTTTTTAAAAAAAAAGTTGTGAGATTTTATTAATAATCAAACAGTACTCATAATACCAAGAGGTGGTATATCAAGTCACATTCCTAAGCTTGACTCGGAATGAGCACTCATAGCAACAGTATGTGCGGCTATATTTGCAGATCTATAAGCAAAACAACAAGATACTGACTCTAGCTCACTAATGAAAGAGATACAATCTTGAATAAGAAGACCAAACGCAGAAATATCCATTGTTGAAGAACCATTAATAGCTTGAATCACTAACTTCACATCTGATTCTACGATCACATTTCTCTATTAAAGTTCTTTAATCCAGATCAACACCTCTCGAATCACTACTGCCTCTGTTGCCTTAGTTAAAAAGAATCCAACCACACGCCAAATAGTATAAAGTTATTTATCATTTTAAATTATATCATAAACTTTCAAATCGGAGTTTTTTTTTCTTCTTCATTTTTACTGTTTATGATGTAATGAGATGTAATATGAAGGTCTTTTATATTATTTTATTTCATTTTATTATAAAACCTTTTTATAAACGATATAATAATATTATATTATATTCTATTATGTTATATTTTATTCTATTATATAAATTCGAATAAAACAATCCTAAGGAGAATCCGAATATTCAGTAAAAACTCCGTTAATTGCGGGATTCAAAAGTACGTAACTTAGGGCATGCTCAAGTGGGTCAATGCCATTTCATTACATTGTATAACTTCCAATCAACCAATCCTAAGTAGAATCCCAAAACTGCAACAAAAATATTTAGTAACAACTCCGTTAAATGCGGATCATGCTCAAGTGGGTCAATGCCTAAACTGCCAAGAGGTGGGTTTAGTGCAGGCACGTTGTCTGTAAAGTTAATACGTAGCTCGGTTGCATCGATGGTGACAAAAGGGCTCGTAGTTTTGAATTCAAGTCCCCCAATATATAAAATATTATAAGCTAAAGTCTTCGAAAATCGTTTCCTTTTATACTTCTAAGTTCTGACCAATGCCAGGCAATGTATGACTAAGAATAACCAGGCAATGGTCGGAGAAATCTGTTTAGCTAACATTTTACTTTTTACGGACTAACCTAATACGAGCGAGAATTAATCTAAAAGTGGATAATTTAAAAATACTTTTTTACAATTGGGCTCTTTTTAGAATATCTCGTAGACTAACAAAAAAAAGAAAAAAAGAAAAACTAACTTCTTAAGTTGGTCAGGGTTCTCTGTCCCAAGGGAAGGTTTGAAATTGGGCCTGATTTGAACTCAAACATCAACCTCGATCACTATTGACAGATAAATCTACTTCAGCCTTTTTGCAGGATTGGCATACAATGGCCTGACCTTGGACCCGACGAGCAGGTACAATAAAACCTATTCCATAAGAACCGATCTGGGCTTAATATATATACTGAGCTAGGTAGGGTCGCTCACTCTTTTTTTATTTATTTATGTTTTCAATTTGTAATTTTTAACTTTAAATTTAGTTAAATATATTTATTTATATTTAAATTTAAATTTACTTTTTGTTTCTTTTTTTAATTTTATGAAAAATTCATAAAAATGTTTCTTTTTTTATTTTATGATTTGATTTATTATTAATTAAATATATATTATTTAATATATTAATTATTAATAATAATTTAGATCTTGTTTGATAAATGACTAATCAACTATTTTTTGGCAGATTAAGAAGTATTTAACTGTTTGACCATATCAAACTGCTAATAATCATATTTGATAATCAATTAATTGAGTTGACAGATTAAACTCAATCTACTATATTTTAAAATGCTTATATAAGGAACGTTTTGTTCAAGCGATTGAGAAATTAAAGAACGAAAAGGCGATTGTACCTAAAAATTATTTCAAAAGTTGTTACGTGATACAATGCTGAGAGATAGAGAGAGATAGTTTGTCCTCTCCCTTTCCCCTTCTTACCTTAGGTTTTTTTCCGAATTATTTGCTTTAAATGATAATACTGACTTTTTTTGCTTTATCTCAATTCTTATGATAATATTCAAAGAAATATTAAGATATAATACTCATGTTTTTTATGATTTTTAAGTCATATCATTATAAGTAATTTTATACATAAACAATTAATACTAAATATTAATCAGCTGTCAACTAATCATTGATAAATTCAACTAACAGTTGATTACTAAAGAGTACCTTAATTTAATATCTACAATTAATTAATTAATTAATTATGAATAATTTAATTGGATTTTATTTTATAATGAAATTAAATTAAATAATTATTAATATGTATAATTAAATTAAAATATCATCAAAATATATAAATTTCAAATAAAATTTAATTTAATAATTAAGAATACGTTAAAAATAAATATTCAAATAGATCATCTTTAAGAATATTAAATCGCCATTTGAGCCGACTTTGAGGTAACCCTGTTATGGTTTTGGAGAACCTCTAGTTCATAGTTTGACCCTGAAAGCATTGTGAAATTGGAAGCTGAATACGGATGGCGCCTCCAAACGATCTTCAATTATCGCCATAGCAGGCGGCATTCTCCGAGATGATGCCGGACACTGGATAGATGGATTCTCGTAGCATATCGATTGGTGCTCCCCTATGGACGTCGAACTCTGGGGCGTCTACACTGGACTGACAATGGCATGGACCATGGGGATGGATTGAGCTTGAAGTTGATTCTACAGCGGTTGCTGATATCCTCTCTTCTTCCGATCGGCGCTCTCGACATACAAATCTCATTATTCTGAGCATCCACGAATTATTCATTAGGAACTGAACTGTTGTTCATTGTCATGTTTTTCGCGAGAGCAACAAATGCGTCTATTGACTAGCGAACTACGCCAGTCATTTTGATGTAAGCGTCACTTATTTTCCTACTGCACCCATTGGGTGCCACTTTATCCTTTTAGAGGATTTGTCGGGAAGCTGTTTCCCTAGACCTATTATGTAATTGCTCGGTTCTTTTTCCATTTATACAAAAAAAAAAAAGAAGGAAGAACATACTACTCTTCAAGTACAAAATTTGAATTTATTCTAATAACAACAAACCAGGCCCAATTCCTGCTACAAGGGCTTTCCAAGAAATGACAAAAAATTGAATCCCGTTCATTTTTTCTTTTTCTTCCTACATCTGTTTCCTTCTCTGCATTTCTATGGCAGATCGAAGGAAACAATTTCAGGGACTAAGTTTGAAACAACAAGTTCAATATACTTCTGATGATCACAGGAGTTTCTTTCTAGTTCTGTTTATCAAATGGAAAAGGATGGATGAATGCAGAATTCAACTCCCATATTTTGAGAGTGGCCTTCACATTAACTCCTGTTGCATTGTTAAAGAGGAAGATCCTGGCAGCTCCATAGATTGCTTCTGTTGGATATATTCTTGACGTTATGACTCTCCTCCCTCCCTGTCCGAAACTTTCTACAATCGAATGATCAACCTGCATCCAAATCAGAAATTGTAAGATACCCTTTAATCTGATCGGGAACTTGGATTTGTCTCTTTTTTTCTTTTCCTCACCAGGATTCTCATGCGTAGCTTTTCATTGTCAAGAACAGGTATGGTCGACCCGTAGACACGTTTGAAGACATCAGGAGCCCTGGAAGATCTGTATGAAGCAAAACTTTAGATGTGAACTCTGAACAAAACCAGGAATGAACTTTACAAAGAAATTGTGAAGGGACCTGGTTTCATCAGCACAGAAGTAAGTTTCAAGACTGTCATTTTTAGTATAAACAAGCCTGAAGAACACAGGAGTGAGTTCTGACAGTTCTGCGTCTGCTAGAACCAGAATACCAAATGGTCCCATGTTACTCCTGTCGATCGCACCGCCACTGCAACCGTATTCTTCGGTGGTTTCGTTCGAAATCAACTCTGTTTCAAACTCTGCGAATATGTCCAACTGCCAAAGAAATCCAGTGTTCAACAGAAATCTATTTACCAACGTAATGCAACAAAAGATTAACGCTAGGTTGTTAAACCAAACCTGAGTCGCCGTGCCTATGTCAAGCGGCAAAACTGAACCTGGTCCGACCACCACATCTTTAAACTCACTACTGTTTAATCTTAAGCTCTCTATCTCATCCACTGGCCATTGGAGCAAGTTGGTTCCGGTCTTTTCATCAAACAGCACAGACCTTGGCACCGTCTGCAGGAAAAAACAGTAAAACAACATTGTATTAGTCCTCCATTACAGCTATGTCTTACTCAATCCAGAACATAATATTAAGTTTTAAATAATAAATCAGAGTAGTGTACCTGAACAGAAGCCCAACCCTTTTCCAAGTCATCAGTTTCAGTATCAGTTTCATTGATCCATCCCCACAGAATTCTCCTGTCCTTATTCTGATCATAAAATGATTTTGAAGCATAGTACCTTCCATAGTCATACCTCAACCCGATACCCACATCCTCTTTCGGGTTATCGGGCGTCCATTTATCGGCTACCGGGTCATAGGTCCCAATAGCGTAGTGATCCACTTTTGTGTCATCCAAACTAGCCTTGAGCACATGCTTCGTTCCTGGCCCGTTAACAGACGTATCCAATCCCTTCGACCCGTTTATGGCAACCGGGTAAAAGTCCACACATTCCCACATTCCTGTACCCGGAACGGCATGCAAGACCCCTTTCAGTAGCTCGTAACTTGTAAAGTCGGTGGTTTGGTAAACAAGTGAAAAGCCCGTTTTGTTGCTCTTCGACCCGATTGTGATCCTCCACGACCCGTCTGGGCCTGTCCATCCAGTTGTCGGGTCTCGAAAATCCTTGAGACCAATCCCCGGGGGTGGGGTCAGAACCGGGTTGCCGGAGTACTTGACCCAATCAAGGAGGAGAGGATCAGATAGGTTGGCGGGATACGCTAAATTTTGCACCTGCACTGATGCGTTGGTGGACCCCGTGTAAAGCATGACGATCTGACCACTAGGAAGGAGCGTGGCTGAACCAGTCCAAACACCGTTAATGTCGTACCAATGATCAGGGACCATTGCTAGTGGAAGATAAAGCCAATGAATCAGGTCCGTTGATACAGCATGGCCCCACGTAATGTTGCCCCATACTGCTGAATCGGGGTTGTATTGGTAGAATAGATGGTACCATCCTTTGTAAAATAATGGACCTGAAAGCAGACAATAATTTTACCATCACAACATGAGCAAATAACTTGCTCCGAGTCTGAATATGTTAGGTTAAATGACGTCGTTTTGAATAAAATAATATTTTTTTAATTTTTTAATTTTTTAAAAATAAATTAATTGAGTTTATTTTAAATTTAATTTTGAATTGCCTAAATCCAATCATACTCAAACTTAAAGTCGTGACATTAGAGTCCAATTTAACTTCTAACTACCCGAGACCCTCAAATCTTCTGTACCAGCAATCCTGACTCAACTCTATCCCAATCTATTCATATAAATAGATGGTTAGAATGGACTGGGAGAGAGTTGAGTCAGGGTTGTTGACACGGAGGATCACATCCCTTGCCCAAGTTCGAACCCGACTCATTGTCAAGCCTAGTCAATCCTATGTGTTCAAGCCAAGTTCTTGTGTGGAGCCTACATACAGACTGGCATTTCATCATCCCCACAACTCCGGAAAACTAGTACTATTCCCAGTCTGCGTTCAAGGGCTAATAAATAAATACATCTGTTAGCCACCATTTATGTATAGCGATAGACTGTGCACTGCTCACCACCACAAACATGTGGTCTTGGTGTCAGTTCAGTCCTTGGCAAGTTATCCACATATCTCCTAATAATGTCCACCGTTAGATCTCAACCAGACCACAACCGATTTCTATTTTACTACATTATTGATCATGTAATGGAACCGAATACTAATTCACCAAACAAATTGCAATTTTTAACGTCAGCTTAATATGTTTTCCATGATCATACAAGCAAGGAAAAAAGGAGTAGAAAGTTCGTACCATCAGGATCTGAAGTAGGGTCGATGAGATTCCAGCCCACCACACATCAATGATAAGACGGAAAAAAGAAACTGAAATCAGAAGGAGAAGAAGAAGAAGAGAACAGAAAAGAACAGTAGATTTATAAGAGCATTAAACTATAAACAAAAATCATTACATGCCATTTATGGCAAGAACTTAAAGTACAGATAAGAAACAGACCATTTCAACGAAGCAAAAGCGGAGACTTTAACCACACCTACCATTCATCCAGTTTTTTTCAGGTTGGAAATGGTAGGCAGTTCGTTGCCAAGCGAACATGGCATTTGTCCAATTGTAAGAGACTCCATCTTTGAAAAACGACGGATTTGACTTTGGTGACACACCTTGAGCCACGCCTCTTGGCTCTGGCGTCGAAAAAGACTCATCTTTTGACGTTGAAGGTGACTCGTTCTTGTTCGGTGTAGGTAGTGGTACTTGGCTTTGGTTAATGATTAATGCGACCAAAGATAGGAGGAAAATGACCGAAGCGAGTATCCCAGCAAAACCCTTCAAGGGCCGACGGTGGTATGGAGGAGGTCCGGCGAGGAAAGGCTCTTCAGGCAAGGCAGTGTAGGGCACATGTTCAACGTCGGAGGAGGGGTTAGACTCCATTTGTTTTTGGGGTGTAGTGTAGTGCTTTTAAGATTTGAGAGAAATGAAAATGAGTTTATATAGAGAAAAGGTGGGGTTATGTGGTAATAAATTACGAACTAAATTGGTTGGTAGATCACGCTTTGGAGATTTGGGAAGAGTTCTGCCTGAGTAGAAATAGGAGTTAGTAAGACATTCTCGTGAGTTAAGTGATTTGAACCATCTTCATATATATGTAATCGTTTTAAATTTAAGATCAAAATTTTATTTTTCATAAGCGACCTATTTGATTCGAATGAGGATTTTGAATGTAAATGATTTAAAGGTGTCTTCTTATAATTGGGATTCTCCTAGAATATCTCGTAGGTAACTTAAAAAATGGATCATTTCTGTTTTTATGCATCAACCAATGTTCGAGATTATCCATCAATTTATTAACATTTAGTAGATGAATAGTTAGTCTCGAGCATAAGGTGACATACTAAAACGAAAATATTTAACTTGTGCTTGTTAAAAAGGGCTTCGATTTTTAACGGGGAAGGAAGGTTTTTCTTTTTGAAAAATCTAAAAAAAGTTAAAATAATTTTTAGTTTGAAATTTTGTATTTTGTTAGAAAGAATCATTTTTAAAATATGAGATTTTTTTTATCTTAATCCTGTTTTTTATTTTATCTTTATCTTCTCTCTTTTTTAGGTCTTTCACACATCTATTTATCTTTTCTTTCTTTTTGAACATGTTTTTAAATTTTTATTTTCCCATCTTTTCAATTAAAAGAAAAATTAGTTAAAGTTACCCATAAATGTCTAATTTATTATAAAAATTATTAGCATTAGTATTAGTAAAACTTTAGTGTTGGATCTAATAATTCAATTTATTTCAAACCTATAAATTAAAAAAATACATAAAAGATCCAAATCTGAAACTTCTTAATTTATTTATTTGTATTTTTTAAAAATATCTCTAACCCATTTTAGATTCTTAATCTCGAGGCCTTTGTCTACGATCTTGTAGTCGAAGAAAATAGTCAGCAACTAGTGCAAGTTTAAGACAAGACAGGGACGTCCTTTTGAGGTTGGTGGCATCTTAATTTCATACCTTCTGGTCAACACATGATAACCGATTAAAAACTAAACCAACAAATGAAAAAATTTAAGGTTTAAAGGGTTTAATATTAGACCATTATAAAATTAGTTAAAAATTAAATAATTAATATTAATTAATTTATAAGAATTTATTAATTTTTATAAATCAACCAATTAATTAATATTAACAAAAAATTAGAATTATTTCGGATGTCAAAATGGCTTAAATATCTACTCTTCTAAGACTATGTTGATAGGACGGTTATATTCTAGGATAAAAGGATATACATAATTTCTAATTAGTTTTATCTAATTTATTTCAAATAAATACAATAGAAATAAAATTATTATTGAATTATTTTAAATCTGTTATAATACAACTTTAATAGATGTCTCTTGTAGGTCTAAATACGCAACTGAAAAATATTATATTTATATAATAAAAATGTATTAAAATAATAAAGTAATAATAATTTAAAATAAACATAAAAATAAAATAGATATAAAGATAATAATAATAATTATTATTATTATTATATATAAATAAATATAATACAAAAATAATTAATACAATAAAAAATAAATAAATAACAAAGTAATGTTAAAATAAATAAATTTTAATTTAATTATATTAAATCTAAAATAAAATTATTTGATTTTATATCATAAATTTGTAGTCTAGATTTCGTGTATTAGCAAAATTTATACCGAATATTCTGGTTGCAGCATTGATAAAAGTTTTAAAATTATTTTATATATCAATTTAAACGATAAATGAAAAGGATTTTTTTTCCAGGTTAAAGGGAAATAAAGAAAGAGTGGGAAAAAGATAAGAAAAATAAACTGCACGTGACGATTACCTAACATCAACTTTTCAGCAAACTGGAAAGGCTCTTAAGTGCGGGCCCTCTAACCCGAACAGATATAGACAACTTAACACGTCATCCAATTCATGTGAATTAATTAAATGTAATTTGGCCTTCTATATGTTAATTTTTTACATTTAGGAATCTTTTATTTTATACTATTATTCAATTATCGTTTAATTTTTCATACTATTTTGTTAAGTTTAATTCATTTATAAATCTAAAATGAAATTATATTAAATAAAAATAGATACAAACTCTAATATTAAGACAAAAATAATTAGCTAGAAAAAATATCACTAAAATGCAAGGTCCGAGAAGTTCACGTCATAAAAGAATATTTTCAATCGACCCAAGTAATAAAAAAGAAGAATATATATATGCATATACATATTAATGTAAAGTAAAACATCTATAAATGAATATTTTTGGGACCTGAAAAATTATCATCTTATACGAGATTATTAATTTATCGATAAATGAATATTTTATTAATTTATCTATAAATTAATATTTATTAATTTATAGAATAATTTTTATTTTGTACATTATATTTGTTAAATTAAATAATTAGTTTTTTCCGTAACTAAGAAAAGAAAATAAATAAACAATTAATTAATGATGGTGCATTGTATCTAAGTTTAT
>JANVCQ010000006.1:39485089-39508172 GCA_025531925.1 Erythroxylum plowmanianum | reverse complement strand
ATTTTATATTTTCAATGGGCCTCAAGGAATTTTTTTAAAATTATTATCTTATGCATTTAGCGAGGTTATTATTTTATTCCATTGGCCCAAGTCAGGACCGGAGAAAACTATTATTTAATCGAAGTTATTAATTTATCGAATATTCATTTATCGAGATTTTACTGTATGTAGTATATATTTTATTACATACTTCAGATCTATATGAAAAGATTAAAACGAATGTAATACGGAATAGTTGATTTTGGTTTCATCTCTAATTTTGATGTCGATTCCGAGTTTCAAATTATCATGAATCTCCAGGAACTTTTTATGGAAAGTACTCTATGAGATGCAAGCTAAGTCTTTCTACAGTTTTCTCAATACGTAAGATTTTTTAATAGGTCAGAGATTCCTTATGCTTACGATTGATATAAGTAACAGTAGGAGATCTTAACTTTTATATAGCTTCTATATTGGACTTTCCCATTACATGGCTAAAATGGGTCTGGTCCACACTAATTAGAGTATATTTTTTTTACCTGAACTTCGACCCATTAATCTATATTATTTATTAAGTCACTTTATTATCTTTATCATGATCAAATTACGAAACTTAACCAATAATTTATTTAAAAATCAAAAAATGCAATTAATATTTGTCCAATTTTACGAGAAATGACACAATTTTCCAACAATTAAAATATTAAAAAATAAATATAAATAGACATAACAAGAATATAAATATAAATGTGTATATACTTAGGGTTAAATTGTTAGATAAATCGTGAAAACTGAACCTTGTTATCTCCAAAGATGTACGAGGTACACAAGGACAAGTTACATGAATCGTGGAAACTTCTTGTTACATCCAAAGAAGTAGGAAGTACTTTAGAGGCAAGTTCTTAGGTGAATCGTGAAAACTGAACATTGTTACCTCCAAACCAGTGCATCCTTTGTTACTTATGTCTTACGTTATTGCAGAAAAAGCATTTATTATAAATTCACAGTTTATATGCTCGAAGTATTGATTTAGTTAATGTTAGAATTAGCAACGAGACTACGGCTCACACGAGAAGAAAAGTTATACCACATACAAGTCTAAGTGATGTTTTATCTTAAAACTAATTGATGATAGGTAAAGTAGTCCACTAAACTTATATATTAGTCATATTTTCTCTTTCTTTAATATGGGACAAACTCTTATTTTTTATATTCAACACACCTTTCCTTACATGTGGGTCTAATACGTGACATAATCTATCATTTTAAGATGTTAACGACTAACATAACAACAACCTGCTTTGATACCATGTTAGAATTTACAATGAATTTATGGGTCACACGAGAAGAAAAATTAGACCACATACAAGTCTAAGTGAGATTTCATCTTAAAACCAATTGGTGATAGGTGAAGTAGCTTACTAGACTTATATGTTAGTCTTGTTTCCGCTCTTTCTCTAATGCGGGATAAACTCTTACTCTTTATATTTCAACAGTTAATGTTTGATTGGGTCAATATTGTGTTGGTTTTATGGTATTAGACGAAAATTGAATTACACTTTTTTAATATAGGCTAAATCCACAACATTAATTTTTGTTAATTTAAAATAATAAAAATTTAAATTATATTTGATCTAATTTATTTAACAAATACATGATAAAAACTTATTTAATTTTATTTATTCGATTTTAATAATATATTCTTACTAAAATAATTTAATAAAAATTGATATTTTTTAGATTTTAATACGATAATTTTTAAGTATCTTTCAATAATAAAAATAACAAAATTGTAAGAGAATTATTAATAATGTCTAAAAGTCATATAACATATTGATAATACGTGGAAGATTAAGCACAAACACAGCTGATTTCTCCTTGCTCATGACATGTAGTTCTCACGTTTTGCCCACTAAACGCGGAGACATCTAAGCTGATTGAAAGGTCAGCAGCTCCATGCTAAAATCAGCTAGTTGTCTGCTGATATAACCTTTCCAATCCGAGCCAACATGTGCTACTACCTCTTGGATCTATCACGGATTTGTTCACATACTCAAATCAACTAGTTGTCTGTTGATATAACCTTTCCAATCCGAGCCAGCATTTGCTACCTGTTGGATCTATCACAGATTTGGCCACTCTTTTCTTGGGCAATGCTCATTAATGTATCTTGAAAGTTGCTGTGTTTCGAGTGTCGTTTTGACGAGCGGTAGTTGTTGACACCGAGTGAAATTGACTGTTAGGAAATCACGAGGTGTGTCTCGTACTCTCGTGGTTGTATTCTTCACCCTAAATCTTTTGTTTCAGTGACTTTGTTCGCACTCTATCAAGTTTTATCCATATATTTATGTCATGTTTATATAAATGTGTAGATAAAATTTAATAGAATAAGATAGAAGCACTATAATCAGAACAGAAGATTTGATCCTGGTATTTTTTTTACGCCATCCATTTAGCTCTTTTTTTCTTGCTTTTTTCACATTCTTTTTTAGGAAGAATTGAAATACGTTTGATTGGAGGTAAAATTTTTAATGGAATAAAATAGTTTATAATATGAGGCATATAAATATAATATTAAAAAATTATTTTTTGAAAGAAACTAAAGAATTCATAATATATACTTTAAACACTTTAAAATATTTTATATTATATTATAAACGATTGTTTCAAAATGGGCTTTGGCTATAAAATAAACCAAAGCATTGACTTTGCAGATAAAGGAACGCTCTTTCAATAAATATATAAGTCTAGAATATAAGTAGCCATTCCTGCCTATCTTAAACCTGATGTGTAAGCACATCCATTCCATTCGAGAACAAAGCTAAGTGTACACAACGAGGAATGACTTAAATGGTATAATTAATGAGATTCTTGAGATTTTTGGATTTACGTGTAATTTTGGAGCATCTTAAGGAGGTTATTAAGGCAATTTTTTTTGCCTTTATTTACTTCGATGAAAGATATTATATCTTGGAGTTTTCTTTCGAATAGCGCATATTCAGTTCGAGCAGCTTATAAAGTATTTATTTAGGAAGAGGTGTCTAATGTTTATGATTCGTCTATTTTTTCTTGGTTATGAAAAGTGACTGGTCCACCAAAATTGAAAAATTTCTCATGACTACTTGAGTACTTATATCTTCCGGCAAATTCTTTGCAATTCTCAAGAAGTTTGGTTATTTCTAATTTGTGTGAAGTGTGTTTTTCATATACTGAATCTCTTTTACATTTGTTGCGTAATTGTAATCGTGCGATTGCATAATGATAACAGTGGGATGTTCCTGATGATTTTTTTTTATTGCGGCAGACTTGGTTGATTAGCTAGTTTTGAATCTGTATGCTCGTGTTGTGGATTCTTTTAGTTTTGATTGGACACATTAGTTTTTGGCAGGTATTTGGTGGTTGTGAAAGGCTTGGAACTTATGAGTGTTTACTAAGGAGTTTTTGAATGGTTGTCTTTAAAGTTGCAATAGATGTGTCCTTGATTTCTGATTCAAAATCGAAGCTTCAAAGTGTGAGGCGTTGGATTGGTTAGACTGCGCCGCCAGCTGATCGAGTGAAATTGAATTGTGACATCAATTCTATTGTTAATCATGGGCTGACTAGTGGTGGAGAGTTGTTGCGTGATTTATTTGGTCGTTAGATAGGAGATATTAATCTAAAATTGGTATTTCAATTATCTTGGTGGGGAAGTTATAGTCCATTCGGGATGGTTTGAATTTTGCGTGGGATCACGATTTTCGACAGGTCGTGGTAGAATTTAATAGCATGAAGGCGGTGTGGATGGTGACTTATGATGTTATCTCTTCACATTCCCTGTATGTTTTGGATGTGAATATTTAAGCTTTACTCGCTAGGAATTGGAGTTGTTCTATTAGGCATGTGCTTCGTGAAAGTAATTTTGCAACAGATTGTCTGGCTAAATTGAGTCATGGCATTTCTTCAAGTTTTTATGTTTGAGACGATATTCCTGAAGCCCTCTCCTTGATTATATGGGATGATACCTGTGATATTTCTTTTATGAGGTAGTTTTGGTTTTCTCTTCATTGTAACAAAGAAAACTCTTTACTCAAGGCTCTTTCTTATAGAAGGCGTTGAGTTCTAGTCACGCAAAAGGATGAGAAATGAGAAATTTTTCTTGTTGATGATCCTCTAGTCCCCTGAATAAAACTCCTTAATTGGATCAATTACAGATATCTTGCTTTTAGGGGCAGTGTGGGAATTGAAGTACTAGGAAACCCAAAGGCTGTTAGGAACTTGATACTGCGCGAGGCTAGTGATCAATCAGCAGATGATTAATCAAGTATGTGACGACTCTTTATGCGCATAAATGTACAAGTTACGTAAGAACCTGAGAGATCTTGGAATTCTAAATTTACCTCTTCTAAAACTCTTAGAGGTAGGTCTTAAAGACTTAAGATTAGTCAGACTGAACTGGGATACTTCATGTGATAAAAAAAAAAAAAAAGGGAAGAAGTTAAGCGTAGGGCAAGAACGTACGTCATGTTTAGTTATGTCTCATCAGACTGACAAAATATACTCATAGGCTTTTGCCATCCACTCGCAGTTTGATACTCTACCATGTTAACTTTGTTTTGTTTTCCACTACTTCCAAGGGCCACTTGGACTGAACCAGCAAGAGTCGACGACCATTCATCGTCTGTTCATATTCTACAGTGTTTTGGTCTTATTCTGGGATTGGAACAGGACAGGAACCAGGCAAAGAGATTGGTCCCAAAACTAGAGTTTGTACTACTGTTTGACACTGCTAATTTGTCAGCAAGTCCATCTCAATCATCAGAGATGCAGAGTTACCAGACATTTGAACAGTCCTGCGACGACAAGTTGCCGGGCATTCGGACAGTCAGGCAACGACAACTTGGCGGACATTGAATTAGCAGGTGAGCGATATCAGAAATTTGGGAGCCAAAGAAGAGTTAAAATGAAACATTTCTCTATTAGGGAAAAGAATTAACAAATATTTGGAATACTGTAGGATCCGGAAAGACATTGAATGATTAACATACCAAAACTGGGAAATTGAATGATTAACATACTTGGAAAAGAGGGGCCATCTTAATATGAGAATTAGAAGAAGACATTTACAATTAAGAAACTTTCAGCAGAGAATCAAGGTATTCTGTGCAAGTATGCTTAAAGGTGCTTGGTGTAATTCCCATAGATATGTATGCCTTCTTGCTGTATGGTATATCAAGATTGTACTCTGCTCTTTTACTCTGTGAACAGCTATACGGCACTTGACTTCTTCCACATTACCAGGGACTTGAGGAACTCCATAACCTAAGAGAAAATAATGATCAGGAAACATAAATAAATACTAACTAAAACTTTTCAAGTTGAAAAACCAACACCAAGTACTTCATTGAACATGAGCTTCATCTAAAAGAGAACGTATGTACCTCTGACGGGTCCCTGAGGGAGTAATATGCATTACTTTCCTTGGGCGCAGATGTTACTAAGAAGCCATAACCACATTGCCTTTCTCTCAGAACCTATTGAGCAGACACACGGTTGATCAATTAGATAAACATGTAACACCATAATACAAAGAACTTATTCCAACAAACAAAAATATGCTCTTGCCTTGAAAGCATCTTCATCTGTCTTGTCATCTCCAACATAAATTGGAAGCACGTCGTTACAATTGCTTAGTCCTGAAACAGTTTTTAAATGTTAGTGGCATGATATGATTTTCTCTCAACCAATATTATTTTCAAAATTCAAGGTAAAGTCTACTAACCTAGTGATTCTAGTAAAAATAGCACAGCTTTCCCTTTGTCCCAGTTGATCACAGGCCGGACCTCTAAAACCTGAACTTTGTCAACAAAACAGAAGTTAGGCAAACAGAAAAACATGTAAAGCAAAAAGCCTGAGAAATATGATCTTGATGGGTGGCTATGATATCTATGAAATTTACCTTCCTCCCATGAGTCAACCGCAGGCGTTTGTAACGTTTCATAACATCATGGACACGCTGTGCAACTGTTGTCCAACTCTAAACATAGATTCAAGAAAAGAAGTGAGAAATTTTGTTAGCTGAAAAGGGCAATTCCTTAATTCAAATTCAATTGTTATTACAGTCAGTGTTACCTTTTCATCTACATTACGGTAATGTACAGATACACAGAACTTATTGTTTTCAACTTTAGCTCCTTCAATGTCTTTTGTACTTTCAACAAGGGAAGTAAAAACCTGCTCAGGTAAAAAATCAAAATGCTCAAAGCCTATAGACTGAAGAAAGTGAATAGGTTGATCTTAATGCTTTGAAGAAGACAGTTACATACCTCTTCAATCATTGGTAAAAATTCACTAGCAGGCTGGAACAAAATAACTTCCTTGCCCTATTTGTAGAATAAGTAAAACAATAATTACCACAAGATACTGAAAAAATTTATGACTGATAGAAGATTTATCACAAGCTACCTGCTTGTCAGTAGACCTGATGGAATTTGGATGGTCAACATATGTGGATTCTCTGACAGGTCCCACAATGTCCATCCCGTGGCTACCCGCATAGTATAGTTCTGTTAGTCCTACAAACTCGTAAACCTAGATGGCCAATCCACATAGGAAGTGTTATCAGATGAAACAATTAAATGTTGGCACCAAGAGTTTCTATTGTGATCGAATGTTTTAAAAGATAATCCTATGCATTACCTTGTCACGGCTTCTCCCACTAATTATTGCTGTTGGAAAATACTTGGCCACATTTTTCACAGCCAAACGCATCTAAGAAAAAAAAGGAAGATTCAAGATGATAACATGTTACAAAAATGGTTATTAAGGAACAATTTTTTAACATAAAATTCAAAAGGCTTTGCATCTGAAAAATAATGTCTTACATCATTAGACATGAAAGCATGGTCAGGATCATCTACAATCGGTGAAAGTGTACCATCATAGTCCAGGAATAGGGCAATTCTCTTTCCTTTAGCAAAGTTTGTGATTTGCTCAAAAGATGTAAGAGCAGATGGATACTTAAGCTGCAAGATGGAAGAAACGAAGGCCATAAGAATTGACCATGAGAAGTATTTATTAAAGTTAAATAAGAAATGACTCATTGGGACGAACAATTACCAGCCAGGTGCGATAAGCAAGATCTACATCAGCTGAGGCAAGCTCATTGTGAATGTCCTTGTTTATCTTCTTGTGAGGAGGAGACGAGGACTTCATGGCATCCAGCCAACTACTGGAACGAATATCATCAAGCACTCCAGTTTTCTTCCTTGGAATAGTTAGTAATAAGTTTGAAGAAAAAGCTGCTCCTCTGGGTGAGTAGGGCAACAAACTGTTATGAACACCCAGTGTTGACTGATCAGTGAGAACGGGAGCAGTGTGATTTGATTTAACGTCCATTGGATCCAGATTTATTTCAACACTTCAGTGATGTCTGAACAAAGAGAAGTTAATAGCAGAAAGCCTTCACAAATGTTGGTTTTGTTTTCAAATCTAATATATCCCCTCAACCAACTCTTTTATCAATGAAGAACCACCTCTTCAGAGTTTTCTTGTCACAACTGCTTGGTGAGCAGTCCATCAAGCATAGTGCTCCTGAACACTGGTCAGCATAACACGCAGTCTGTTAGGATTTGATGATATTAAACAAGAACGCTTTTATAATGAAACATAAATTCTTGTCACCTATATGTTCTCATATCTGAACCCGCAATTTGTATGTACGATGACAAATATATGCAGCAAGTTTGTGAAAGGACTATCTTCAGTTCTGAGCTCCTTGGAAATCCTGATCTTCTGCGAATAAGAAAAAAAATGTGAGGTAGATAAACACCACAATATAAAAACCAAAAGAAATAGATTTAGATATCAGATGTGTAAAGCTTAAAAAATGTCTTATAAAAATGATTGTTGGAAAATCATCAAAGCTGTTAACAGTTAACCAAAACAAAAATTTTGTAATTCAGGCTCTACCTAGCCATTTCCATAATTCCTGCATAAGATCTACCAAATAAGATGTGATGGGGAAGCTGATGCTCATTCCCACCAAAGTAAATTTGTTGAAGTTGTAAAAGGGAAAAGTATTACAGATACAACTACAACCTTTTCTTTCTCATGCCTGGAGCAGCCAAAGAATACAAGGACAGGAATCATATAAACCATGGAATGAAAGGTTGAAACTTCTCAAATCCATACAGAGATGGCGATCTATCATCATCCATGTTTGAGTCAGCAGATTCCTAATGACTACTGTAACCAAGCCTGAACAAGATGCCCAAACTAATGCACGTTCTCGGTTTTTACGATAAAGAATCATAGGTCTGAAGACAACCAAATGCATCAACACATTGAAAATCTAAGCTTAAGCTACCTATTTATTGTAGAGTTCAACCAAATTTTGGTTACAAGGAAAATAGAAACTGTAATCTTACAAGAATCATCAGCCATAAGGTAAATTTCTACGTAGCTGGAATAAATAGACATCATGAACTAACACAACTTGTCTACCAACTCAAAGACAACAAGCAAACAAAAGGAGACTGAAGACACCAAAATAAGCACATCACCGGCCAGAAAAAAAATCATATTAAAGCAACACAAGTAGGTGGATTATTTTGGAGTGATTAAAAAGGACACTTAAACATCTTAAAGCATATAATAGCTGAAGCATATAATAGAAAAATTAAAAAGTGGAAAATCATTCATGATGTACATAAATAGAAACGGTCATTTGCATTAAAAAGTGGCCCACAGAGAAGATGTTATGGCGTGCCACCACACATGATGGGTTTACAAAGGCAAAAGTGGGAATCGTTAAACCCATCAAAACCAAAGCTGAAAAGGTATATTCATACATAATTTAATTGCAAAAGCAATCTTTTTGGGCATAAAGAAAAGATTCACTCATGATTTAGATCATTTACATAGTTTGCTCAGACACCAAATAAACATCCGCTCATACGTTTACTAAAGTCAAGATTCTAAAGTGGAAAACCGAACTTTTCTGATTGGGTATAAAGAAAGATATCAACTTCGTCCAAACAGAGCGCAGTAATTTCAATTTTCAATGGTTTGAAAAGTACACGCGTATTGCACACACAGCATTCGATATTTGACCACCAAACAATGTTCGTAAACAAAAATAAAATAGTTAGAAGGGGTTGAGAATACGAATTAAAAATGAAAACAGAACCTAAATCACATCAATGCCTAATCAAGAGGAAACAAATCAGTACCAATGTCAAAACCCAAAATATCGTTTTACGCTGTCTGGAAAAACCGAATAAAACTGAACCGACTCGCGATGCAACAATCAACCGCACACCGCCAAATCAGAACCAGAAGAAAATAACAGATTTCATAAACCCAATACAACATTCATAGAAACAAACAACGCGATAAACCCAATACAAAAGCAGTTTTCAGAATGCCGGTAACGAAAAGATGAAGCGAGAAACGGCGCCGAAACTTGGATGAAACGAAAGAGACCTAATTGAAACGAACCGACAATATAGGAAATCAAAGAAAGAGAAAAGGAGTAAACAAAATTACCTAAAAACTAAAGACGAAAATGAAACCCTGGAAATCCCTGAGAACGAGAACGAGAACGAGAACGAGAATCGAGCTGAAGATTACTTGCTAAACCCAAAAACTAGAGATTGCGCAACCCGAAAGTTAGAGATTACGAAAACCGAAAATGAGGGTGAGAAGAGAAGAGAAGAGAAAGAAGAGCTCTTAAATAGAGGGAGGGTATTTATAGAGGAGGCTTCGGTTATGGAGAACGTGTTTTAAAGGGCTGTTGAGCACAATTAAACTATTAATTCAACTAACTACCTTCGGCTCCCCCCACCCGAGTTCTGTTACTCGTGTGATACACGGCCCAATAAATGGACAGAATGGAGATAGTCCACGCGAGTGGTCAGGTGGGGCCGTGGGGTGTATCTGTCGAATATGTAGGACACGTGGCGGGTGAGACTTTCGTCTTCAAAGAGCGTGTGGACACGTGTGACTGAGTCGTGGCCGACGTGGCCACGTTGGAGTGGGGCCCCTGGTTTAAGTGTCGGCTAATACGTGTCGTCGCTTTCAGGAACAGGGTAACAGCAGGGTGATCGCCCGTCAATTCCCACGTGGCAGGAGATGGAGGGACGGAGTGAATGAGAGCCACACGATCGGAGTAGAAACTTGGGGTTGTGGGGTCCGTTTGATCAGTTAAATATAAGCCAGTAGATGGATCCGACGTGGTGCGGAGTGGGCCTTGACAGGGACTGAAACTGGAATATCCACCAAACATTGGCTTCCTTTCAAGTCCTTCAAACATGGAAATTTATCTTTTAAGGACTTGAATTTTCACACGATCGAAACATCTTTGCAAAAGTGGAAGCTTCTTTGACTCTTTATGCATTTAAAGTTCAATGTGAAAAGGGGAAGATTAGGTAGGAGACATGATCCTTTGTCCCTTCTGTCATGTCCAACTCTGCTCCACTTCATCTTAGTTATACATTTACAGAGAATCTGAAGAGTTAGAGAGTAGGAGGTGGTTGAGGACTGAGTTAATGCTGACGAGAAGATGGGTCAGATACGGTGACAGCACACAAAAGGGAAGTAACCGGGAAAGAAGGCAAGTGAGATTTTTGCCTTTTCAAGGGCTGTCGTTTTATTACTTAATTAACTAATTATGTGCTAATTATGTGTGTGGGGTAGGTGGGCGGCGGTTGGTCAACGAACCTTCTATTTCCACGCCGTAGGTTGTGGTCAGTTGATGACTTCTCCATCGGGTTGGTCCTTTTCCGCTACAGCTTGTAATTTCTTGTACAAAAGTATCTTCAGACCTCTTCATGTTTTTGAACACCTTTCTTAATATAATATTTAATTGTTTGATTCAGTGATCGAAAAATTCAACTGCGTTAGTCCCGTAAAATTTTGAATCGTTTAATTTACCGAATTTTTTTATTCGACTTAGTTTAATAATTTTTGTTAAAAACTGATATTAATTAATTCTAATTTTTTGACAATGGTATAATGGTCCAACATTTATTGAACGTTTTTAAACTTTAAATTTCTTACTTTGCTAGTTTAATTTTTGGTTCAATTTTTAAAATACCAACCTAACCCCTAATACAAGCAAAGGAAAACAGTGACACAGAAGGCGTGTGTTTGTGGGAAAATCTTCTTTCAAATAAGCCAACTAAGACGCACGTATTGTTTGTATTATTTTATGGTACACTAAGAAGTAAAGTAATGTTTTGTGAGAGTGAGAAATCTTGATGCTCAAGCAACGTAAGGTTCCTTTGACTTGGGTTTGGTTGCTAGTGTTCGTCACGTCAGATGATACATCGTCTAGAAATCTGAATCTCCGCCGCCCAAGTTGAGACTAAAAACAAGCGTACTGCAATATCTGAGTTCTTTAGATAGTTATTCGAATTTAAAATTTAAAATTTTAACTTTAAATTAAATGAATTTTATTTTGAATTGTATGTATTTATTAGAATAATTATAAGAATTAGTTTCATTAATGATGATAAATAAATTTTAAAATACTTAATTAATATTGAAATAAGCTTACATTTTTTAGAATTTCAACGACAACAATTCTCAATAATAATCAGACTGAGAAGTGAGATTCGAGAGAGGTTTAATAAATTTAAATTTTCTATAATTTTATTTATTATAATTATTTAAATAATCGAACGCGATAAATTTAACTATCAAGTATTATTCTCTTTCGTTTCAAAAGAGCTCATTTTTCTTAATAAATCTTAAATTTCAATTACCCTGATTCAATTATATTCTATTAAATTTTATTTATATATTTATGTGAGTTCTACGTAAATGTATGAACGAGATTTAATAGAACATAATAGAAATATCATAATCAGAACAAAAGATCTAATCCTTAATAAAATATGATAAAATCTGGTTTTTTCGTATTAAAAAAATTTCATCCGGAAAAATTTTCAACTGTTTAATTTTTTTTAGTTTGATTTTCAAATTTTCAATTTAATAATCATTCTTATTAAAGACCGAATTAATTAATCAATTTTTATTCATTTATAAGTTCTTATAATTTTTATTTAATAATTTTTTATTTAAATTTCAAATTCTTCAATAAATCAAGACAATCTCTTCGAGTTATATTTCTAAATTTTAAATTACACTGATTGAGCTTTTTACACTTTTGCCCTTTTACTACAATTTGATTTCTTTTTTTTTTGTTAATCCACGAGATATTTAGGAGGGTTCCAATTGTGAGAAGACGCCTTTAAGCTATCCACTTTCAGACTAATTTCCGTTCACACTGGATCAACCCATAAAATATAAAGTACTGATTAAATAAATTTCTCCGTTCTCAAGTCTCAACTCATTTCCTTTTTTACCTTCCAGCTCGAACTACTGGACCACTCTAGCTGGGTTCAACTTGGTTTTGTTTTCTAACCAGAGACAACACCTACTTTTCAATTACATGCTTACACCTTCCTGGACCGACTGGAAGTTGAAAAGCTATGACTTTTTGTTATAATTATAGTGGAAATGATGCATTTTAAAGATTATTTAATAAATAAATAAATTCAATTTAAGAAAAATTTAAGTATTCAATAATGCTATTTTAATTCTTTATTTTTATTTTCACAAACTAAAATATAAATTTACCAAGCAAGAGCTCTCTCTACTCTCCCTTTGCAGATTGATTTTAATGCATTCTAGCTGTGTTAAGGAACGACAGTTGTCTTTCTTGTTAGATTTTAACGCCGTCGCCGACACCGAAAGTCGTTGGACTAAATAAGTCAGGCGGAGAGAAAAAATGGAGAAGTGTCCTTCGTCGTCTTGTCTTGAAACTTCCCGGTGATTTCCAACGTCATCGTCGGTTGGAAATTCTGCTAACGCGTGAGGTTGATTACAAATCAGTATTTATGAGATGGAATTGGAAATTCTGCTATCACGTGGTTAGTACTTTCTTTCTTAATATGAAATGAGGTATAATACGAGATCCTTTATCTCGTTGTATTATAAAAAGTCTTTTCTGTATAAAAATAACAAGAAGACCTTTACCCCTTATGGGATAGCCTAGCGGTAGAAAAGGGGAGAGGATTGTGTGACAGTTGTGGGTTTGAGTCTTAAAAAGAGCAGTCTTTATTTAAGGTGATGTAATCCCTCTGATATTGACCCATCTATTGGAGCAAACAATGACGGAAACACATGGAGCCTAGTGGGGCATTGGGCATCCCAAAATTTTAAAACATTAAATATTTTTAATATATATATATATAAGGGTGGAGTTATTTGGAGGCCAGTGGTACACTGGGCTCCTCAAATTTTAAAAAAATTAAATATTTGGACCCTCATATCTTAAATTCTTGACTCCGCCACTGGGAGCAGATACCTCTACTACTATCTAGGATCAGACCCGAATTTATCTATCTATGAGTTTGTGTGGGTAGCTCATAAGTCTCAGGATAGTCGGGCAAAGCCCGAAACTTGAGTTATAAAAAAAAGAGACTTTTAACTCATTAATTAATTACTAAGCATAATTATTAACAATTTGACATAATCAAATAATTAAAAACCTTTTAATCTGTCAAAAAATGACTGACCTTTATCTTTGTTTTTAAGAATGCTTATAGAGATGACAGTTAAATATGAGTTTGACCCGATTTAAATGGTTTTAGATTGGGTTAATTTTTTTAACCTTTTGATTTTAGGTTGAGTTTAAATTTGCATTGTCCAGCTGCAATCCGATTTAAAGTTTGAAAAATGATAAGAAAAAGACATTATTTTAAGTACAAAAACTTCATTTTATTTTTTAATTTAGAAAATAAAAAATTAAGTTAGACCAAACTTATGGCTGCCCAACTCAGGCTGGAACAAAATATTTAGGATTGTTGTTTGAGAGAAATGAAAGAATTCATAATGTAATATAGTAAAATATTGTTTAAATAAAGAATTTATAATGTAATATAGTGTAGTGTAACCTTGTTTGTCATTTTACATTTCATCTTAAACCTTTCAAATCAAATGTTTTTTTTAAACTGTTTAGAATAAAATGAGTTGTAATATAAAACCCTCATCTTTCATCTCATTCCATTATAAATTCTCGTTCTCATCGATAGTTACATTCAATTCAATTCTATTAATAAGCTCCCGATTAAATTCCATAACCATTCTAAGCCCAATTAAACTTGGGCTGAGCAATCTAAATCAGGCCCAATTCTTTTATCATTTTAAGGCCAGTTAAACTTGTGCTGAGTAATCTAAACTCAGGCCTATCGAACAGGGTAGTGCTACGCTTGATTAGGCTGGAGCTAAAACGATATTATTCAGATCGGCTCAGGAATCCCAAATTCGAGTCCGTTACAAAACCCGATTGATTCAAACTTATTACAATGACTTTAGGTCCGTCGGACTCATTTTACTTTCCCCTAAATGAGTGGAACTAAACTTAGTTTGGCAAAGGGAACTAGCAAATTTTACAAGGCAAGACATGTTTAAGGATCAAATTGGAAGCAAAGAAGCTAAGATGTTTCTCACAAGCATGCCTCAGATGTGCTCTCTTCAGAATTCAGCAGTTGGACCACTTCTTTCACACCTTCTGCAATTTCCTTTCTGATGACACCGTCAGGCACATCAAATGTCCTTCTCTTCATGGAAAGTATTTTCCCAGGAGGTTGGGGGTCTATCACATGAAGCATTGCCTCCAACTCATCTAGCATTGATCTCTTTGCAGCTCTAACCATAATATCAGCTCCCTGAAAAAGGACAAGATACAATAAATATACATAACAGAGTTCGCTAGTCTCCAGTTTGACATCCATCACTTGCTTAAGCAGATATCATACAGAAAGCAACTTACACGAAAGAAATTGATGCAGAAACAGAATGTTAATTAGGCATTCTGAAGGTTGATGGATTTTCACCGATCGATTACGACTTTATAGAGCATAATATGCAGCAAATTACTGCGACAAAGAAGGTATTAATGTATCTGGTTTCATGCTAAAGTAATGTGTTGATCAGCTGAAATTCATAGTTATAATCAACAAACACCAAGTCTCACCAGCAAACCTAGGACCAAAGCATTTAAAGTACCACGCTGGAACAATTTCAAGCAGCATAAGGCAGAGTAAAATTGAGATATGCATAATAAAAGGTCGCCAAACAACAAATCAAAGGCTCGAAAAGAGTTAAAGGAGGAACTATATCGAGTCCAAGCATATGGTGTAGCAGGAGCATACATTGTATTTTCCGGCTTGTGGTTCTTAGCAACTAACTGGCATTGGGTATATTGGCATCTATATCTAGAAATATTTTGTAATAAACATACACAAAAAGCCCTCCTTGGATTTATTAAAGATCTTAAGAAATGAAAAGCTGTGACATTGCAACAATCAGAAAACCTCATAATTTAACAAGCATGTAAAAGAATGGTCACCTCAATGGCATCAACAGTGAGAAGCAAGACAATGATCTTTTCGGAGAACCTCTGACGTTCTTCTACATCACGGGCCACATGACGCCGGTAAGAGAAGTTGTTAAACAAAGCCCTGATCTCCTTCAACTTGGATTTGGCAATAGCAAGCTCTCTAAGAGCACGAAGAGCCTTTGATCTATGGATCAAATAAGCCCTGAAAGTCACTTGTATCAACAATGCCGCATCTTGGGCAGACAATTTCTTCTGCTTTCGCTTACTAGCTCTTGCCACTCCTGCTCTTTTTTCAAAAGCCTTAAAAAACCCAAAACCAAACAGATATACACAAAACACTATTCAAAGATCGAATCTTTTCGTCGTCAACCGCTATGTTAACACGAATCTTAGTCTGGGTTTTATTCGAATTAACCATACCTGTCTTAGAATCACAGCTTTCTGATCATTGGGTTCTTCAATCTCCACCAAGCGCTTGGAACACTCACCTTTCTTCTCTTTCTTACTCTTCTTCTCTGATGATCCGCTACTCTCATCTGCACCACCACTCGATGCTTCGATCGTGCACTTCCGCGAGATCACTCCTCCTCCTTTAACCTCAGCCGTCCATTTGTACTTCCTTTCTTCCTTATTCTTCTTCCCTTCCTTAATCTCCGCCGTCCACTTGTACTTCCTCTCCACCGGTCCCTGAATCTCTGCCGTCACCGTATACTTACGGTAACCGCCGTTAACCTTAGGTTCGACCAGCCGGTCAAACTTTGACTCAAGCGCGCTGACTCGATCGCACAAGCTCCGCAACCACAAGTCAGTCCCAGTTCGGTTATGAATCCTTTTGTATGAAGAAAACGACGGCGTTTTCTCGGATTGACTAAGATCGGTCACTTTCGAGTCCAGTAGAGCAAAAGGGTCAGGGTTTAGGAGGTCAATAGCAGAAGTGAAGTACTTATCTTCTTCGAAAAACGACGGGAAAGCCAGCGTTTTGGGGACGAGAAAGGACGCTTCTTTCACAGGGAATAACGAAGAGTAATCCGGCTCATAGATCTCAATTCTCCTGAATCTACTCATAGCTCAAGCAATTTAGAGTTCACTATGATTGGCTAACAGGTAGCTATCATCTGATGTAAAATGGGTTTAAACAAGAAGAAGAGACAAAACTTACGAGGAAGATGAGGACAAAGAATGTCAAAAAGGCTTTCGGTGGAGGTAAAACGGGAAATTAAAGGTTAAATCATCACGTGAAATTGATTCGTTGACCATGGAGAAGGCATGAGATGTGAACACGTATAAAAATGGGGAGTCGAATAGACGGAAATGACCTTGCTCTGTTAGAATTACGCAGACATGACAATCCGACAGCCCGATTAAAAGAGCACGTGGTTTCCTAGCGTTGGTGTCTGTTACGGAGTAAACGAAGAAGACAGAAAATAAATAAAGGGAAGACGTGCGTTAAGGTATGAAGACGGAGAGCGAAACGCAGCGTTTCAATTATTAAGAAAGAGATCAATGTAATAGAGTAGGGATTCTTGTAGAGAAGCACATGAGACGCATATAAGCCGTATACATGTGGCTTTAACGGCATGTTTTTGTGGTGTGTGTATTGTGTAATCTCTCCTCTCTCTCAATCAATTGATTCGGTCTCTCCTTCTACCTCTAAATACATCGTTTTCGTCTGACACTTCCTTCCTCGTATTCTGATTTTCCGTTAGAATCATTTATATTCCTAACATATTGGTATCAAAGAGGACGATTCTGTGAACATCATTCATGGCAGATAACACCAGGAGCGCAGACCTTAGGAGAATGGAGGAAAGTTTGAGAAACTCCATGGAGCGAATGCTCATGGAGGTTCAAAATAGAACAGAGAAGGTTGAAAAGGAGATTTCGGAACTGAGAACTCTTCTTTTGCAAAATCTTCAGAAGTCAAGTGAGGCTGGTACAGCGGAGACTATACCGCAGGGGAGTTCAATGGCGCAGGAACGTGAAGGTAGTACCTTCACCAGACTGAGCAGAATCGAGTTTCCACCATTTGATGGTGCGAACGTTAAAATGTGGTTGTATAGGTGTGAGCAATTCTTCACATTAGATCAAAGTGCAGAGAACACGAAGGTGAGTGTTGCTATTCTCCACATGGACGAAGGGGCTCAAGAATGGTATCGATTATATGTGAGGAATCGTCACATCACTGAAGCAGTAGTGTGGGAAGAGTTTACCAAGGCGCTGAAACAGAGGTTTGATTCGGAGATATTTGATGATCCGGTGGGAGACTTCAAGGAGCTTAAACAACAAGGGTCGGTACTGTATTATTGTGCGCAGTTTGACCACCATTCCAACCGATTGATGCTATCGGAAGAGTATTTGGTAGGATTTTTTGTAAAGGGATTGAAGCAGGAGATAGGAGTGACGGTTAAACTGCATGAACCTCATTCTCTACACCAAGCCTATACGTTGGCTCGAAAGCAAGAAGCTATTATTAGCTAAACAGGGGGTGTAACACAGAAACAAGGTTCGTTAATGAGGGAGGCGAGTGACTATAGTAGATTCCCACAAGGCTCACGTACATCACAACCTGCTAATAGCATGCATAGATCATCGTCAGAAGGAATATTGCCTACTCCAGCCTCGTCATTGCGTTCTCCTTCATCATCGGTGAGTACACTGAAAAATCAGAGGCGCTACAGTAGCAAGGATTTTGATGAGAAAAGGGCGAAGAGACTCTGTTTCTGGTGTGACAAAAAATATAATGTTGGCCATCAATGTAAGAAGCGTCAACTTCAGTTTTACGTAGTAACAGGAGAAGACGACAATGGTGGCACATCACCAGAGACCGAAGAAGAAGAATTCGAATTAAGTCCCACCGAGGGTAACCAACCGATGGTATCAATGCAAGCGATGTTGGGACTATCGGAGGATACGGAGTTCAAACAGATGCGAGTCGTAGGCGAATATCAACGGCGAAAGATTTATATACTGATCGATAATGGTAGCACACACAATTTCATTGATCCCTCGGTCTTCCGTAAGGGCGATTGTCAGCTCCAGGAAATGAAACCCATCTACATTACGGTAGAGGGAGGATTGCAACTGAAGTGCCATCAATACTGTGAAGGATTCAGTTGGACGATGCAAGGAGTACAATTTTCCATGGATGCACTAGTAGTGACTCTGGGGGGATGCGACGTAGTTTTGGGGATGCAGTGGCTAAGCAGTCTCGATGAGGTCCTCTGTAATTTCAGACTTCGTACAATGATGTTTAAATGGGAGGGCAAAATGGTTAAGTTGTATGGCAATCCCGAAGGTAGATCAAAAATCATTTCCGACAAGGAGTTCCAAAGGCAGTGGCAGAGAGCGTCGGAGAGCCAGTTGTGTATGATGCAGTTGACAACACCGGTGGAATTCCAACTGCAACAAATGCGAATTACCGCCAACCAGTGGAGTGCCTTCGATGAAATTAATGTCGTATTGTCCGGATACGCAGATGTTTTTCGGGAGTCGACAGATTTACCTCCAAATCGGCCGTACAATCATCAAATAGTTCTCAAGGAAGGGGTGGAAGCTATCAATGTTCGGCCGTATAGGTATTCAGGTGCTCAGAAAAGACATTATCGAGCAAGCGGTGAAGAATCTTCTGAAGCAAGGATTCATTAGGCAGAGCTATGGGCCCTTCGCCTCGCCGGTTGTCCTGGTCAAGAAGAAGGACGATTCCTGGCGCATGTGCATTGACTACAGGGAATTGAATGCACAGACGGTGAAAGACAAATTCCCTATACCACTGATTGAAGAGCTGCTGGATGAATTACACGGGGCGGGATGGTTTACGAAATTGGAGCTCCGATCGGGTTACCACCAGATTCAGATGCAACCCGAGGATGTAGCGAAGACGGCGTTTAGAACCCATGAAGGACATTACGAATTTCTCGTAATGCCCTTTGGCTTGACGAATGCGCCTTCAACCTTCCAGCGTCTAATGAATGAGCTGTTCAAACCATTCTTGCGTTGCTTTATATAGGTGTTCTTTCACGACATTTTAATTTACAGCTCCTCTTTGCAATCGCACATTCAGCACATCACCACTGCCATGGAGACGCTGAGAAGGAATCGTCTATTTTTATGAGGGGATAAATGTGTTTTTGGGGCGCGCTAGGTTGAATACCTGGGATATACAATATCGGAGTCGGGGGTTGCCACCGACTTACGAAAGGTGGAGACGATCATCGGATGGGTGACACCTACCAATCTCAAGGAACTCCGGGGATTTTTAGGCATTACAGGCTATTATAGACGGTTTATTAAAGGATACGGGATAATAGCAAAACCCTTGACGAAATTGCTCAAGAAGGAAAGAGTGAATCAGTGGGAATGGGGGCCAGAGGAGTAGGGAGCATTTGAACAACTGAAGGTGGCGATCACATCCGCACCGATACTGGCATTGCCAGACTTCTTGAAGACGTTTGTTATTGAGGCGAATGCCAATGGGCAGGGCATCGGAGCAGTATTGCAACAAGAGGGTCACCTGGTGGCATTTCTGAGTAAAGCCCTAGCGAGAAGACATTTGGGGTTATCTACATACGAAAAAGAATTCTTGGCTGTCATCAAAGCCATTAAACACTGACACCACTACTTGAGTTGTAAGCCCTTTGTGGTCAAAACCGACCATCGGAGCTTGAAATACTTGCTGGAGCAGAGACTGACTACGCCATTTCAACAAACATGGCTTCCTAAGCTGTTGGGGTACAACTTTGAAGTCCATTATTGGAGTGGGAAAGAGAATAACGCGGCAGACGCCTTGTCGAGGATTATGAGTGTGGAATTAATGACGTTATCGGTGTCGCAGTTACATGGACAGCTGATGGAAGAGATACGGAAGAGTTAGGAGCATGACCCGTCAGTACAATGATTAATTACAGAGTTAATCAATGGTGAAAGGAAATCAAGCGTCTATGAATGGAAGGACGAGTTGCTCAGGTGGAAGGGGCGATTGGTTATTGGTAACAATTCTACGTTGAGAACACAGATAATTGGGATTAGCCATGATGATGCAATCGGAGGTCATGCGGGGGCGGCAACCACTGCCAAGAAGATATAGAGTATGTTCTTCTGGAAGGAGTTAGCGAAGGATGTACGACGTTATGTTCAGGAATGTGTAAGCTGTCAGAGGAATAAGTATGATAACTTCGCATACCCAGGACTGTTACAACCAATTGCGATTCCGGAAGGTAGCTGGAGGGAGATCAGTCTTGATTTAATAGAAGGGTTATCGGTGTCGAAGGGAAGGTCAATCATTTTAGTGGTAGTCGATCGCTTTACAAAGTATGCCCATTTTGTCGCGGTGAAGCATCCCTACACGGCGAGTGACATAGCGGAGATGTTCCTTTTACATATATTTAAGTTGCATGGTATGCCGGAGTCAATTATTAGCGATCGAGATCCAGTTTTCATGAGTAAGTTCTGGCGAGAGCTACTTCGCTTGCAAGGGGTTCAGATGAAATGTTCCACCGCGTATCACCCACAGACCGATGGGCTTACGAAAGCAGTCAATAAAATTCTGGAAACATATTTGAGGTGTTATTGTGGAGAGACTCCGCAGAAATGGGGTGAATGGTTAGCTGTGGCTGAGTGGTGGTACAATACCACCTATCGTTCATCAATCGGGTGCACTCTATTCGAAGTTTTGTACGGTTACTCACCGCCTGTTTATACTCCTTGTATTGCAGGTGATTCTAAGGTGATGGAGGTGGATAGGGTGCTTAAGGATCGAGAAGCCATTATTGACGTAGTGAGGTTTTATTTGAAACGGGCGCAAAATCGCATGAAACAATATGCGGACGCTAATCGTTCCGAATGAGGATTTGCAATTGGAGATATGACGTTGCTCAAGTTACAACCCTACAGACAGAATTCATTGCAACGAAGAAGCAATCATAAATTGTCTCCTCTGTATTATGGACCGTACAAGATTGTGCAGAAGATAGGACAGGTGGCTTATAAACTTGAACTGCCAGTTAAATCCTTAATCCATCCTGTGTTTCACGTATCGCAGCTGAAGAAGATGAGGGGTAACCAAGCCAGAGTTGCCTCGGATCTGCCGGAATTTGTTACATCCGTGGAGAGGGTGCTCGTAGCGATTTTAGACCGGCGTATTACCAAGAAGCACAATAGGGCAGTAACGAAGTTCTTGGTGCAATGGTCGAGTGGAGGAAGTGAGGGAGCCACATGGGAGTATTTGTTCGACCTTCAGAAGCACTATCCGGAGATTAATTTGGTGGACAAAGACATTAACGGGAAGGGAATTATTACGGAGTAAACGAAGAAGACAGAAAACAAATAAAGGGAAGACGTGCGTTAAGGTATGAAGATGGAGAGCGAAGCGCAGCGTTTCAATTATTAAGAAAGAGACCAATGTAATAGAGTAGGGATTCTTGTAGAGAAGCATATGAGCCGCATATAAGCCGTATACATGTGGCTTTAACGACATGTTTTTGTGGTGTGTGTATTGTGTAATCTCTCTTCTCTCTCTATCAATTGATTCGATCTCTCCTTCTATCTCTAAATACGTCATTTTCGTCTGATACTTCATTCCTCGTATTCTGATTTTTCGTTAGAATCATTTATATTCCTAACAGTGTCTGTCGGAACCCATCGATTTCAGAAACGGGGGTCGGGGTGGAGGAGCATCCAATGTTAGAAATTGTAGATCTGAGGTCGTAAGTTTGAATTGTTCTCATATATGTAGCTGTTTAAAATTTGATGCCAGAGCTTTACTTCTTGTAAAGAACTTACTTGATTCGAGTGGAGATTAATCTGAGTGTAGATGACTTAAAATTAACTTCTCATAATTGAAATCTTTCTAGAATACTTTGTAGGTAACTAAAAAATAATTGCAAAAAAAAGCTTTGAATCTTAAGAACCAGTGTATAGTTTGGTTTTTCTTTTTTTTTGTGAATGAAAGGGAAAAATGGCTTGTAAAATTTAAAAATATGATAAAAAATTCTATTATTAATTTAATTTAATGATTAATTAAAAATGTTAAATAAAAATTAATTAATATATAAATTAACTAATAAATTAATCTATATCAAATCTAAAAGTTAAAAAATTAAAATAAAAAGTCAAGATTTTTACATTTATATTTTTCGAATTAGATAGCAAGGGAACGCTGTATAGCACATTATTTCTGGTACTACTTTAATTAATTGCGTATTTGCTATCTTCATTAGTTTTTTCAAACCCCCTGACCAGTCTCTTACTGTCAAAAAAAACAAAAAATTACAAGTCTTTTGTTATCGCTTCACACACTACCCCGCTCATTTTGTCGTACGCGACTTCCTTTATAAGACAAGACTTTTATTTTCTTAGTTATAATGTATTTTTTTAGTAATAATTTTATATACATATTTATTTTTTAATTTGTATCACTTTTTTATTGTCATATCTATATATAAGTTTACTAAAAACAGCATCTTTATTATGTAAGAATAAAACTACGTACTTTGAAAATTTACTAAATTCTCCTTCATTGCTGGACTTTGAATTGAGTTTAATGAGGATGATAAAGTAGGAATTGCCTCTGTTAGAATATATTTTATATATTCTTTGTTTAATTTTGGCATTTTAAATTGAACATATAAGAAAATTACAATTGTTAATTGGATTGATAAAGATGGGTTGTTGTGATTTGTTTATTGGACTTTGGACAAGATGGCTTTGTTTATTAGACTT
>JANVCQ010000006.1:39467675-39484989 GCA_025531925.1 Erythroxylum plowmanianum | reverse complement strand
TAGTTAGGAAAATCCTCTGACGAGGTTAACACGAGTTGGTCGTGTTATTGGGCGTGAAGATCTTTCACGGGTAGTTAAGTTGTGGGTTGGTTACATAGATTGAGTCTTAAGGAGTAGATCAATCTTGTGTAATTTTTGTGGACTACAGTGAAAGAATTTAATCTGAGTGAGGGCCCCGTAGACGTAGACAAAGTGTGCCGAACTGCGTTACCAAACGTCGGTATTTTTGATGCTTTGCTTTTACGATTGTTTATTTACTCGTGCGGAAGAATTAATTTTGGACAGTCTGCAATTTTACTGACGATTTAATTTTCTCAGCCTCCATTTGAATTTGAAGTAATCCAAGACGCCTAAGAATTGATGCCTTTGTCCCTTCGGCTGCTAACACCTGAGACACTTAGTCCCAGAAATTACTCTGCCATGCCTACGGTAGAGTTAATTCTTGTAAATTCACTACCCCGGAGGCATTGAAATCCTCCAAGTTCCTCGCTTCCTTGATGTTCTCTTTTCTGGGGATTTGAGCATCTTTCTGAAATTTCCTTCATTTTGTCTTGACATGGAGGCATTCGTACGAAACCCTTTTGTCTTGGTCTCCTGAGCAGCCATCCTAAGAACCCTACATTCCACTAGCTGAGTACCTTAAAACCTGATAGTTCGAAGAAGGAAAGTAGGGGAGTTATCAGAAGCTTGTCTTGTTTGGATAGGACCACAAAGTACATAAAGCTTTTACTTACTATAACAATAGTATATGCTTCAAGTTCTTAGCTTGTCAACTTGGTTACGATTCTCATACTCCTCACAAAAGCTTCCAATGATCATAAGAAAAGCTTCTAATGTTCCTATAGTGCAAGTGAACCACAATTTAGGTGCTTCATTGGAAAAAAGTTCAAATTGATCTCTGAATTTTAGTTAACTTTTTTCAATTAAATTCAAATTGGACTTAATAATTTAAAATAAATTTGATAAAAAACCTAAACAGACTGAAATGTTATTAATTTCAAAGTTTAAAGTTTATTAGAGAGCTTAGTCAAATTAAGTATAATAATCTTTTTGATTGATTATATCAATAAATAATTTATCATCACACTCAATCCGAAGTCCCACAATAAAGCGGAGTTTGAAAAGGTCTAATAGTAGACAGTCTTATTCCTATATAATAATTATGCAATTGAAAACAAAGTACTTAGTCATTACTAAACATTTCATTTAGTTAATAGACTACACATATATAGAAAGCATCATATCATAATTTTTCCTAACAACACTAATCTACTTATCTAAATTATATATATAGACAGAGACCATTTACTTCAAAATACATCACTAGTTGATCTATCTTCTTCTATTGTGAATTGGCGGTGAATGACGAGGTGGCTCATAATCTACCACAAGTCCATCTTCTTGCAAGTTGGAATCTAGAGCCTTCTCACCATGTGAGCCAGACCCTATTCTCGATAATGCTCTCTTTCTTGATACCTGCATAAGTCAGTAATAACATCATCATCACTCATCAGCAACAACAGATTGTCGTCATTCCTAATTTGTTCGAATCGAACATGTTTTAAATTAGTTCATAAAGCATCAACGATGTGGAATGTTCAATGTTGTTAAAGTACCTGTACTTGCATTATATCTATAAAATGAATGAAAGAACTAAAAGCAAAGTTCTCCAGATATATCCCTTTTGTTTTTGTGGTTTAAAGTTTCCCATGCATGATGCACCTGTATAAAGGTCCATTTGTGTGTCACCACATGCAAGCTTATTCCTGTGTGGTCATTGTCAAGGTTTTCATGATATGTTTCACAAGAATCAAGTAGCATTTATGTCTGAAATGCCAACTCAATCTTTCACTATACAAGAGATTGCCAAGTTTTCAAATTAATTACCTCCACATCAGTAGTCGTACTGTGAGAAGTGACAATGGAGGAAAATCTAGAACTGTCATTTCCTGCATGTTCGATCCTTATCAGCAAAAGAAGGACATCGAAAAGGACTACTCTAATGGTGATAATAATGAATGAGAGATATTGATGAAGATGATGTAGACACAAGAAGAACATGTGGAAAGAAGAAACTGAAACAAGTTTTTTGGATGGAAGAACATGACCTGACAAGTTTTGCTTAATTCCATGCAAGTCCTCTACTCCTCCATCGATCATTGCACTTTCACCACTGGTCTCTCCAATCATGGTCTTTCTAACAGATTCTTGGACCGAATCCAGTTTGTGCTTGTCCTTATCTTCACCCTGTGACAAGAAACCGAATGATCAGGAAAAGTGGAGTGAAAAGAAAAACCAAGAAATGCACCAACATTTCTGGAGAATCCTCTGCCGAATCTTACATTTTCGAACCCGAAAGGCCGAGCAGTACATGCATGCATGCAAACACATAGGAGAAGAATTAAGACTAATGAGTATACCAAGGACATGTTTAGAGAAAAGCAACTATCAGAAACGTTGAAACGATTTAGAAACACTATCAGTCTATTTGTATTGCAAGGTGTTAGGAAGAGAGACAAAAGAGTCTGTATCTAAAAAGAAACCTGCCGAAACTGGCAAATGATAGTATATGATCATTGATGACAGTGAAGGGTGTCGTGGCACTTCACAATCACAAGATGGAACCTATTGGCACTAATGAACAAGCCGAGTTTCTGAAGCATTTTCTGGTTGAAGTTAAAAACTTTATTTTACTTAAACAATTCTCTGCATGCGATCCAGAAATATAACTATCCTATCTGCTTGTCTTGTAATGGACACAGAGTATCGGGAAAAGTGTTTTCAGGTTTCGATTTTTTTATCAGGAACAAACAATTCTCAAAATTTAAGGACATGGGATGTGCAAAAATTTGAGACACCTTTCCTGATAATTAACCAAATTGAGAGTTTCAAGAAACAGAAAGTGTAAAACACACAGAGGATGTGCATTGCATAGCCAAGAAAGTGGCACAGTAACAGTAAATTTATGACATGAAAGATGCAAGTTTTGTGGAAGCTACAAAGCTTGTCAAGTTTGTCTGGAGCGGTGAAATAGGTCGGTAGTAGGCCAAACTTGACTGTCGAATGCTTGTGCCTCCGTGTTTGTTGCTCTTGCCTGCCGCGATTTACCTTTGACCAAAACAGAAATCCTTTTAACTTAGTGATTAATATTATAGAAATTTCAAATTATTGTTTTATAAAATAATTTTTTATTTAGTGATTATCACACTCAAACTAATTCTAATTCTTTTGAAAAAATTATTATAAAGAAATGATAATTAAAATAGAATCATTACAAATAATAAGAAATATTTTAAAAATAATTTTTTATTAACTAATAATGGTGGCCATTGAACTTTATATTTGGGATAACAAATTAAACAATAATTGATATCAATGTTTTAAAAATTGGAACTCATTAATGATTGAATAAAATTTAAAAATTTAAAATATGATTGAAAGAGATTGTCCTTATCCATCGAAGAATTTAAAATTTAATTTAAAAATTATTAAATAAAATTAATTAATTTATTTTAATTTATAATAAATCATTAATTTATAAAAATTAATTAATTAATTAATTAACTGATCAATTTTCAACAACAAGAGTTATTAAAATAAATTGAACCGAAAAGTTAAAAACTTAACTAAAAAATTGAAATATTCAAGAATTTTACAATTGAATTGACCAAATCAATTAAACTTTTTAATAATTAGTATCAATAAGGTTAAATAGTTATTTACATTTATCTATTAATTACAGAAACAAAAAACAAAAAATGAAAAAAATTAACTTGAACTGAAAAAATTTAAAAATTTAAAAATTAAATTAAAAATTTTTAAAAATTGAATCATATCAAATCTATATTGTCTTCTCCAGTTGTCCATTTGTATCAAACCTATACTGTCGTGTCCAAATGTCAGGTATGTATCTTTTTTATCTTTAAAAACAATATTTTTATTAATTAAGGATAAAGTTGCGTAATATAGGACTTTTCTAAACTTTTGTGTCTTACCGAAATTTATACTAAGTGTTGTTGTATCTTCAAATCTCGATAAAGTTGCGCAATATAAGATTTTTTTAGACCTCTGTGTCTTACCGAAATTTATACTAAATATTGTTGTATGAAAATTTCTGGGTTCTTTTTACTCTTAAGAACTTGTAACTCTGCAAAGTATCAAAGGCTTTTACCCTTCATCTTCTCACAACTTTTCTTTAACAATTGGTAGACAAATCATGCATCCAAAAGTTTGAACTTAGGCGAGCAATAAATGATTCGGGAACAGAAATGGAACCTGGTAAAGCACTAAGCCCACCAGGACGACAGAGATCGAAACTGGTAAAGCAATAAGCCAATGTCAGTGGACGCATTAACCTGTCAACGTACTTCTCCTGGATTTCAGGAAACTAGTTGTTTACGACTTTGCTGGAAAATTTTACTTCCAATTAGGTAAAAAGGAATCATATTAGGTTGCTGGTCAGATTGGAATTGTAAATTCAAACACACATTTTTCTTATATCCTTGTTTGTTAAATAACTTATCGGTCAATTTTTACTGTCAAATAATTGGCAGATATGTTTGGTGATCAGCTAATTAAATTAACTAATTCAATCCAATCTGTTAATTTTAAAAAATACGCTCTAATTTTTTTATTAGATTTATAAACTTAATTTTTGTAAAATTAAATATCTAAAATTTAAATTCTTATAAGAATATTTAAAAAAATATTAAAATATAATACTCATGTCTTTATAAATTTGTTAAGTCATATCCTCATAAGTTATTTAACACATAAATAATTAATACTAAATAGTTAATTTTACCAAATATTTTTTTATAAACAGTTGATATTATTCACTAATTAAATCAACTAACAACTAATACTTTAGCAGTCATATGTCTTCTTATAAACACCACCCTATAATCAAACAAACATTTGATTGTTATTAAAAAACAAGTTCATTTAACCGACTTAATATAAGAATTCCATTTAAAATATTACTTATATGTTAATAAAAATTCTCATTTATGATTATTGTATAAGTGATATTTATTTGATGCTATTTATAACCTATTTTTGATGAGAATAGATCAATTAATAATCATTATATATAACATGAATTGTGTGGAGTGATCAATAGAGGATTTATCTGACTAAGGATAATGTTTTGTTATACTCGATTAGTATTAATTTGAAAAATCCTTATTCAATGCACATACCAAGTTGTCCATCTAACTGGATGAGGTGTTTTGTTGTTAAGGCGTGGACTGAAAACTGAAATGCAGTCACCAAGTTGTCCATCTATGCATGTGTAACTTTCAGAAACACTATCATCCATCAAAACCAAACTTTGCCTCAAGTATCAGAATATGAGGCAAAACTTGAATCCAATTCTGCAGTTCTGGTAACGTGAAAACTTAAGGGTTTCAGTAATTTATGAGTAGGACGTGTCTTGCATCTGGAAGCAACATAGACATGGTTGAAACATTGAGATGAAGCAAACCCTTTTGTCTAGGTCTCCTGAGCAGCCATCCTAAGAACCATACATTCCACTAGCTCAGTACCTTAAATCTAATAGTTCGAAGTAGGAAAGTAGCGAAGTTATCACCTTTGGTGGCAGAACTTTAGGGAGTTTATTCGGGACTCACTTTGGCATAGACGCTTGGTTATCGCCGTTTAGTCGTCGAATTAGATTCCCTGTAGGTCATTAACATTCTTTCTCCTTCCAATAGAGTAACGGCGACTATAACTTTTTAGTGACAAGTATCAGGGAATTACTATACCGAGCTTTGGGAGGTGCAACTTTAACATATCTGTCGGAAAAGGAACCAGTGTGTCAATAGCCTGGCTAATCTAGCCTTTGTATGAAAGCCGGGCCTTCATTTTATCCAAGAGCCCTCAAGGATCGTAATGGATTTCTTACACCAAAATATGAATGGAGTGCGCTACCGCAGAACTGCGCTAGCGGGGTGTACTGACTGTCACGGATTTTTGTTTAAATCTTTTTCCCTTCTATCAAAAGTCTATATATTTATTTATTTTTCTTCGTTTGGTTTATGAAAATAATTATGTTAAGAAATCAAAGCGGTTTTGATTTTTGAAATTCAAGATTACTTAAATTATATAATATAATTATCATAAAATATAATAATATATGGATCTACCTTAATTTGAATTATAGATAATTTCAATACTATATATGTACAAATAAGATATTAATCCTTCTTTATTACACGTTCTTTATGTGTGATCTATTAAATTATCAAATATATTGACAATAGATATAAATTATAACCATAAATCATATTTAAGATTAGATAAATTAAAATTTTTAAATTTATCTTTAATTTTTTAATTAAATAATTTATATATAGGTAGATCAAGATTGAAGTCTAGCAACATATCATAATCACCCAAAATTTAAAGATATCAAAGTAATTTTGACTAATCTTTTCGTGCATAATTTTTTTGTATAATTATATCTTTTAATGTTTCAGTTAGACGTAAAACATAGAAATAATGTTTACTCTATTTGAGTCTAATCATATTAGTTTAGTGAATTTATTCTCATATAATTACTCAGCCATTTGTTTAAGTATCTCTATATAATTTTAATTTATAAGCTCGAATACTTCTTCCGATCATTATTTTCCAAAAAATACAAAACTTGAATTCTCCCATTGTAGATGAGCGTTTATTTGAACTTTTGTTCTAAGACAATCTGCTTATCTAGCTGCAATGTATATGTTGAATCCATTTGATTCAAGTAGATTACGACTGAATCTTTCCTACTCCTCCTCTTTTGCTATGGTGTCTTGGTGGATGAGGATGAGGTGGGTCATAATCTATATCAAATCCATCTTCTTCTAAACTAGAATCTATAGCCTTCTCACCATCATCAGACCCAAATCTTAGTTTTGATAGAGCTTTCTTTACATATTCCTGCATAAAATAACAACAAGAAGAATAAACAATTCTGTTATTCCTTTTTGTATGTTTTCTGGCTAACCGACATGCTCTAAATTTGTAATTTGTTATATGTAGTTGCATCATCGTCACACCGAAAACCGAAGCCCCGCAATAAAGCGGAGTCTGGAATATATGTACTTGCATCATATCCATAAGAGAATGAGATAACTAAAAGCAAAGTTCTCCTCCAAGTGTAACCTTTTTCTTTGGTTAATTTCGAATGCATCTGTGTTATAAAGGCCCATCTGTGTTTCAAGATGCATTCTTAGTCCTATGTGGTGACTGCCAAGGTTTTCACGATATGTTTCAAAAGAATCACAGGTTGCATCTCAGTTGTTCACTAAACAAGACATTGCTAAGTTTTCCAATTAAATACCTCCATATCTGTTGTCTTCTGAGAAGTAGCAATTGAGGATAACCCAGAAATGTTGTTTCCTGCACATTTGATCCTTATCAGCAAAAAGAGGGCATCGAAAAGGACGACTCTAATGGTGACAGTAAACGAAAGATATTGGTGAAGAGGAATTAAACAGAAGAATAACATGCGAAAGAAGAAACACAATGAAATCCAGGATGACCTGTCAAGTTTTCGTTAACAGCGTGCAAGTCCTCTACTCCTCCATCGATCTTTGCATTACCAACATTGGTCTCTCCAATCATGGTCCTTCTGACGGATTCTTGGACTGAATCCAGTTTGTGCTTGTCATGTTCTTCAACCTGTACCATATCACCATGAAACTGAATGAACCAGAAAAAGAGACAGAACGTGGAGTGAAAAACCAAGATATGCACCAACTTTTCTGGAGAATCCTGAACCAAATCTTACATTTTCTAACCCCAAAGGCCGAGCATTACATGCATGCATGCAAAGACTACACAGGAGAAGAATTAAGAATGATGAGTATGCCAAGGCCATCTTTAGAGAAAACAACAATCAGAAATGTTGAAACGATGAGGAACACTATCAGGCTATTTGTACTGTCAAGTTTTTGAAGCATTTTCTGGTTATAGTTAAAAATCTAATTACTTGACAATTCCATGATTCAAGCTGGATGTGATCCAGGAACAGAACTATCCTATCTGTTTGTCTTGTAAAGGGTACATAGTATAGGGAAAGGTATTAAACACCACCAAGCTTTTTTCCTCTTTGGACTTAACTATTATTTAAAATAAAGAATTCTTTTATTATCTATAATAGAATAACTATTAAATGATAGTCATTCAATTTTTTTATCAAAATAAATAATTTTCAAAATATAAAATATGTTTAATATTAATTTTTTAACATTTTTTATAATTTTAAAATCTTAAGTATATGTAACCTTAAGATTTTATTGAAATAGAATATCAATAATCTTAAATTTCTGTGATGATAAAATTTTACTATAATTTTGCGGTTTGGTTTCATTTTTATTTTTCTGTTGTGATTTTTAATTTTTAATTTGTATTTTTTATTAAAAACAAAAACTAATTTGGTTGAAATTTGTAATATAAAAACTGAAAACAAAAATCTGTTTAATTGAAATTTGTAAAAAAAATTAAAAATAAAAACATGTTTGATTTTATAACCCTTTTCTATTTTTATAATTATACACTTATGTTAATTATTTTTAATATAATATATTGTGTTTTTAAATTAATTAGAAAAATATATGCATATTTATATAATAAAAAATTTGCAAATTAATTATATATAATAAAATTATGATGAAATTAAAACTTAGACATATTTGATAATTCGGATCACTCTTTTTCACTCTTTTAAGAATCTGTACTCCTGCAAGGTATCAAATGCTTTTACCCTTCATCTTCTCACAACTATTCTTTAACAATTCATGGACAAATCATGCATCCAAAAGTTTGAACTTTGGTGAGCAATAAAAGATCAGGGAGTAGAAATGGAAGCTGTTAAAAGCATTAAGCTCACCAGGTCTACAGAGATCGAAACTGGTAAAGCAGTTAATCCCAAGTTATGTTAATGGATCTACTAACCTGTCAAAGTTCTTATCCTGAATTTCAGGAAACTAGTTATTTACGACTTTGCTGGAAAATTTTACTTCCAATTAGGTAAAAAGGAATCATATGCCAAACAAGTTGCAGAATCAGATTACCCTTCAGGTATGCTAAAGGGGCCTTCAACTTCATCAGAGTAACCATTTTCCCTGTAACAATTATTATGATTATCAATGGATAATTTCATGGCCTTGGAACTGGCAATCAGATACTTTTTATTTTCTACTTGACCATAATAAGTTTCAAAATGTAGAGCAATCCTCTCCTTCCATGTACAAACCTGTATCTTTTACTCCAACCCTATAGGACAGTGAGGAGGATCGAATCCTCCCCACCAGCCAACCTTCAATTTAACTCCATGCCATAAGCAGAGGAAGCACAATAACCAGTCAAACTCACCAGGAAATCTGGATGATACTGACTACAAGCTCAACTGTAGAGAAATTTGAATAAAATCTTTTCATTGATCAGACCAGTTATGCTACTAGTAATCATATGTTAATCAGCATCTCAAAAGAACTACAGAAACTTCACAAGTATTACTCATTGATGTACACTATATACTCAGGAAGTGGAAAGTGCTACCTCTTCCCTGGCACCCTTGACACTGCCCAATTAACTTGATCAGGTGATATGTTGTTGAAGCGTGGATCAAAATCTGAAATGCTAACTCCAACCCTGTCCATATATGCATGTGTACCAACTTTATTCTTGATGTGAAAATCCCTCTACTTCTGCCCTTTCATTCTTTTTAGGACACATCTGATGGTGTATATACAGCTGTGAGGCTTGTGCACAGGTTCTAAAAAATACTAAGGTGATGCGAAAAATCAGTCATGGATGTTTGGGCAAAACTGGTACTTGAACGGCCTGAAGCTTTCACTTCTTCATATACAAAAGGGCAGGTTAAACATGACACCCATAATTATACACGAGCAATTTCAAAATTGCAGAAGATTATTCACAGTAACAGCGACAGAATTTGTTTGCTGCAAGTCCTGCAAAGGTTAATGATTTATCTATCAAACAGACGAGCTGAAAATATGTAAAAGATATCAAGTACACAAGCACACTTAAAAAGTGCAACTCTAGTAAAATCCAGCACAACAACAATCTTTAATCTTTAAATGACATTTTTCAAGTTCTAGAAGTAGATAAGTTTCCAACACTATTAGGAAATCAAAGAATCAATATAGTGATACTTTGAACGAAATGAATTTCTTTCCACTAAACTATAAAAGATAAGAAGGTGAAAGACAGATAAGAAAAAGAAATTGACGGATGAGCCAATGGAAAATACTAGTCAAACCATCATTTTGCATAGAGAAAAAGAAGTCAATCATATTATAAGTGTTGTGAAGATGAGCCCTCTAATTAGTCAAAACTGACAATGTTCTTATTTAGCAAGACAAAGAAAGAATATATGTGCTCTTATAGAAACAAGTGTACCTTTCAGAGACACTATCATGCATCAAAACCAAACTTTACCTCAAGTATCAATTCATCTGGAATATGAGGCAAAACTTCCCGTACCGTCTCAGCCATGGCTAGTATATTGGCTATGTTGTCATTGGCAGACTGGGAAACAGTTCTCAAATGCAACTCTCCAGTTTGTGTGATATGAGAACCAGATGAAACATTCTGAGTGGGATTCATTGGCCAAAGGCTCCAAGCCGCATCCTCAAGGCCATTCTGAGCATAAGTTTCTCCTACAGATGCAAGATGCCTCATCATCATCTGGACTCTCCCCAACCCAACTGATCTAATAGGAGTTGAAGGGCCAGCGCCATCTATACCCTGGCCTTGCCATGTATGCAGCCAACTTGAATCCAACCCTGCAGTTCTGGAAAGGGAATAATGTGATAACTTAGGGGTTTCAATAATTAATGAGTAGGACATGTCAAAAATCCGGAAGCAGCAAGGCCACCTAAACATAGGCATGCAAGAAACATTGTATTATGGAGATCTTCAGTAAAGAACTAAACCTCCATGGGCTGCCTTCTGGAGAGGCTTGAGTCTGATTGGGGAGTGCCCCAGCAGTGAGAGCATGTCCAGGATTAATTTGTTGATCAAGTCCCTCGCTTATTTGATGAGCAAATTGATCATCAGTTAAAACCTCACCAGTATGAAGGTTTCCTTCAGTTTCAGGTCTACCCACAAACATTGGCTTTCGACAAGTAGGGCAAGAATAATTCTCATTTGAACCCTGATCCAACCTGACATTATTCAGTAATATTCAGCCACCATTACACATCACATATTACATAACGCATCAATAAAGAACGAATGAAAGTTTCAATATCATACCAAGATCGCAAGCATGCAAGATGGAAGAGATGACTGCAATGTAGCTTTTTAGCCCTAGCCATAGGTTCCTGTCACTTGCCCATTTCATTTGACTTCCATGATTGAATGGAAAATAAAAGCACGAAAGGAATAAGCGTGCATACCCTACAGATGGCACATTCATCATCATATTTCAGTAGCTCTTCTGATGTTGCATCAGGCAGTGCAGCATGAAGAGCACCCAAAGCTCTTCTCAACTTGATAAATCCTTTTATTCGGTTTATGATAGCACTTAGCAATGCCTATTCAAGGTAATAGAGAATAGACAACATACAAATTGGAATGTCAAATAACAAAGTTTACAGTATGGTAAAAGGAAGCTCCAATTAAGAAGAGTACAGAACATTTACACGAAGATTCAAGAAAAGGATTGCATCAACAATATGAAACGCCATGCCATGAAGCCACCATATATGCACATAATGACCAAGCGCCATCAACAAAGTTGCCATGTCCAGAAAAAAGCCCAAATTGCGAATAAGAATGCCTTTGCATTCTGAGAAAGAACCTGCAGTGGCAATATTTAATCAGATACTAAAATATTCAAATGGTAGGTATAATGAACCAGCATAAGCCAAACTAGTCATATTTAAGCACAAAGAATGGTCAAACACCAGAGTTAACTTTTCTTCAGAACAAAATGCAGTTCTCAGAGTGTAATCAAGTTGCAAGAAAGGTATGCTATTGGTATCCTATTATAAATAAGAAACTACAATTCCATGTCTACCTATAAATCTTTCACTTTATTGAAATTCATACAGTTGACTGCTTATATTTTCAAGCACATCTGAGAATCTCAAATACCATGGAAAGGGCCTAAAACATTTTATTTTTGACCCAGAAGAAAAATCTCAACACCAAGGACTAGAAAAGATAAGTGTTCCTCTCCTTCCTCATCATGGACACATGAAACCTCATTTGTAGGACAAGAAATTTTTGTTTCATACATAGCCTTCAGCGTGTAAGAGGCTCTGCTGATTATTTGTGCTGACAGGCTAGATATCACTATTATTTCAGCCTTTTTATTCTTTATTTCAAAGTCCCTGAGAAATAGAATGCAGCTTATTTTGATAATGGAATTACATGGCTGGGAGTACTGCAATTTGGACTACATCTAGGAGCAGAGAGCCTCAACTGTGACAGGCTCTGAATTAGTTGCAATTAAGACACTTTGTACACAAGAAAACTAGCAGCAATCACCCAATCAAATCTAGTGTGATCATGTCTTAACATGTAAAGAGGAATAGCATTACCAGCTCTGATTTTATCAAAAATTTTGAACCTCTGGCAATCTGAGTCATTCCCAGCTGAATGATAAAGCCAAATTTCAATTAATTGAAAACCATGAACCAGTATAGCCTGCAGAAGAAGATCGCATTCTGATTGAAAATGTCATGGAAGAAAATTTATCCAGAATAATTAACCACTCAGACATCTAGCATGTGTTTCAAAGACATTACTTGCATCGTCTCAAAAGCAACACTTAAAGGCTCATAGAACGACAACAGAACCAAGGTTGAACTCGTTGTTCTGTATATATCCAGACACAGTCTTATCCTGTAAGCACCAAAAGTAAATTTTAGAAGGCTTAGAATATTCTATGAATTTTCAGAAAAATTGAAGTGTGTGCACCTTGTTATAATTTCAGCCAAAGCAACCAATCTAAGGAACAAAGTGCTAAAGAAAGGCTAGACAAAAGATGCGTCCTAATTTGTACTAAGAGAAAATCTTCTCTTTTGTTCTATTTTTCCATCCCTAACCCCCCACCCCCACCCCAATTCTGCTCTGTATTTTTCTTACATTAAAATGATACCAACCATGAGGGCACATAGACATTCCCAATGATTAATCTGGGCCTCCATATTTACCATTGAAATTTATGGGTCCCAAGAACAAAGAGACTCATATCTACCACCCCCCTCCTGTCCCTCGGATGCCAGTATAACAGTCACTTGCACACAACTAAAGGCAAAGAAATTGTTCTTATTCCTCACAAGGTAAGTTTATTGAATATCTAATCCAGTGTCAGTCTCACATTCATGTATTGAATTACTAGCTTGTAAGCATTGCTTAGACTATATTTGTTATACATAAAATCAAAAAATTTAGTTCAGTTCCCATGAAAACTGTAGAATTCTTGCATTTCAAAAGAAAGACCAGGATATAATAGAGTACCAGTAAACATCAACACAGAGAACCAACAAAAATACTGAATACACTCGAAAATAAGTCCACAGGGATGCAGATGGAGATGCATTCACGCGTTCAAGTCGATCTCTTGCCAATGCTTGAAACATCTGTGCAGAGTAAAACAAATAATCAAGTTATGAGCAATCCACTGCAATTAAACTAGTAATGTTAAATCACAAGTATATACCTTTAAAGAGCATAGCACACTCAACCAGACTGACCAAAGGCCTGCATGAACAATTGTTGGTGGAATAACCAAAGGCAGAAAAGGCCCCTATTTAACACCATCAACAAAAATTACGCAACTCTAAGATTTACAAACATAGGAAACTGAAATTTAAAACAAGATTATTCTGTTTCAGTTAGCTTCTTCCTCATCCTTCTTGTTCAAAAATCCCAATTCTTAACCACTAGAGTATTTTCACAAAACAACATACTCAGATAAAGTGCATTTTATATTTGCTGCGAACAAGAATAATCACCTTGTAAATAACATAATTAATAAATCGTTCCGCTAGTTTCCAAGTTTCAGAAGGATACAATACCCCAAAGAAGATAGTCTGCACATATAAAACAAAGTTATAATCATCCAAGCAAAAATATATATATATATGACCCAAATTAATGAGAATGAAAACATATTGGATATGCATCTCCCAGATCTCTCTTTAAAAATATTTGACCTAAATGGCAAGCTCAGTAAGGTTGGGATATAGCCACAGGTAATAAATGTGAAGCTCTATTCATTCCTCTCAAAGCAAAAATCAACAGCAATCTGTACGACTATTGAAGGTCTCTTTAAAGATTGGTTAACCTCTAGAGAAATCTACTAACTTCATGATTGTGAAGAGATACATTTCCTCAATCACAAAGTAACTAAAACTTTTATCCTAATAATTAGTATATCTCGTCTCAGATTTACAATCTTGACAGCCCAGTTCAGAGGTAATTATAGAACCTACCAAAATCAACAATCCAAGTCAGCCAATAATTGCATTTTTATGGACTTAGTTAACTTATATTATCAGACTGTAGTATGGACATTTCTAGATTCAACTTATGAATAGTTTCAAGAATTATGTGCCAAAAGGAAGTCATAATTGCAATGTTAATCAAAAAAAGCTTACCTTAACACAAAGATTGAGTAGAATAAACACGTTGAATACAGTGTTTACAAGTAAAGCAATGGTGCCATAAGAAACCGATGGCAGCTCATTATCTCGATTTCCATTCTCCTGGTTTATTATACTCCAACTAAATAGACTCTCGGATCTCAACTTATCCAGAGTCAAGTCTGACCAACATTGTAGACCCACGAAGCTTAACACTGTACAAACCGTCGAAATTGCCAAATAGCTCACACCCATTGGTAAAAAGAAGAGCCTTTTTGCCAATAACCAGTTCCCAGATTTTCGTAAGGACTACGTGTGCATAGCTCTATTACAAAATGGAGCACAAGTCTTCATTAAAAAGAAGACGAAATAGCAACCACAAGTGAGTCTAGATATTACTCAAATCCAGCAACACAAGTTATCAGCAGCAGACTACTACAAAACCATGAAAACCTGCAAAAATACACGGAAGAACTGATCAGTCATTAACTAAAGGAGAAGAATAAGGTAACGAAGCTAATCAAATAAACGGAATTTAGACATGACGGAACAAGACACGAAAATCCTTAAAAACTGAAGCAAAAAAATCGTAGAAATTTTGATAATAACTTTAGATTCAAACTGTCACCAATATCCACCTCCATCAACAACTGTTAAAAGGAAACGGCAACCCAATTCAAGAGTTGAAAACCAATAAACCAAAACCGAACCCTAGATTTGAACAGCAGAACCACGCGAAACAATTCGCACCAATTCAGAACCAACTCCCGAATAAAACTGATACAGAACAGAACACGATCACATTGCTCGTCAAAAAAGAAATCCCGTTGTTACAAAAATCAAAACAATTGGGGAGAGAACAAACGGAGTAGATGAAGAAGTCAAGAACCTGATTCGATCTAAGAAGACGACGAAATCGTGACGGGGGTGGCGTCGGTGGGCAGTAATATTCTGCGACGCACTCTTTTTTAAGGGGTAGAGAGAGAGTATAAATATAAACAAAAACAGAAGAGAGAATTGTTTAGAGAGAGAGAGAGAGAGGCCGCCGTGGAGAAGTCAGTTTTTGCGGGAAAGCGAAAGCTGAATAACCCAAAATAACTTTAATATATATTTATATTATTTATTGTAGCAGTCGTTATCGTTATATTTCCAACCGTATTTGTTTTATTGTGTTTAAAACGAATTAATTTAATTTAAATTAAATTAATAATTTATTATAATTATTTTAACTTAATTTAAATTAAATTAAATTAGTTTAAATTGAACTTAACCTAATTTATTATTTTAAAAAATAAAAATTAATACCGTTTTGTTACTTTTGGTCGAGCGAAGAAATATTAGCTTATAGCTCAATCCTTGAGTTGATTTCGGAGTGAACCGGATCAGACTGTCGTGCCTATTAAAACCTTAATTGGGTTACTATATTAATGACAAATTTGTTTTTTTCCTAAGCTTTTTATTAAATTATTATTTAATATAAATTTCGTGAATTTTGATAAAAATATAATAGGAATAATTTTTTAAATTTTTAATAATAACTTATAATATTTTCTTTTAATTATATTATCCTATTAATATTTTTAATTATTATATTTTATTACTGTGTTTTATTTTTATTTTTATTTTTATTTTTATTAGTTTTAAAATAAATATAAGTGATATATTTTAACAGCATGAAATCAATATTTTTAAATTTTGTTAATTTTAATAACATTCTTTTCTTTTTAATCTTCTAGAGTCTAAATTGTATATTATTGAATTTCTTAAAATTTCACATATCAGTAGAATTCATACTGAATGTTCTTGTGTCGTGATCGCCTAAATAGGATATGACAATTGAAAAATTAAAAAAATCATGATGTAATTTCCAGCTAATATTAGTCATATTGTAAATGAATTTTGATTTATTTGTTTTTTTTATGTATAAGTAATGTGTTTTATTGTGATAATTGGGTAAGTTGTTTCTGTCACGTCACGTAAGCAAGCTTCCTGGAGTGAATACTAAGAAACATTATTAAAGTTTACCGATTAGAAGTATAGGTATGGATGACTAATAAAATAATATGATACGTTTAGTAGTCATACGTCAACCAATTATTGAAAATAAAAATATATTAAATATATAAATAATTGTTTATTTTTTATTAAATAAATTATGAATAAAATATAATTTAATAAATTATTACACGTATTAAAAAATTTATTATCTATACCAACATCTATATTAGCTAGAGCGTATTATTATACCTCTTCAATTAAGAATTGATGTAGTATTAAAAATCTTATCATATACTTAAAAAATATTATCTTTTAGGGACCAAACATTTTTATATGCTTTTTTTTTTACATTAACATTTCTATATGCTAAGTGGTTTCTTTTCTAAAAATTATTATTAAATAAATAAGTATAATAATTTTTATTTATTAAAAAGACCATTTAACAATTTTTAAATTCACATAATATATTACAAATTTGACTTGCTAGGATTAAGATAAATGATGATCCATGGTAAAAAAATCCTGATAGCTCTCATATATCTTTTTATTTATTGCCTATTGTAGTTAGCACAGGTGGTAATTACTTATTATTCAAATTATTATTATTATTATTATTAGAATATTTAAGGTGCGTTTACTTTCTGAAAATTCTCTAGTTTTCTAGAAAATTTTTTCATAAAATAGAAAATAATTAGAAAACATGT
>JANVCQ010000006.1:39445688-39467575 GCA_025531925.1 Erythroxylum plowmanianum | reverse complement strand
GAAAATGAAAATTGAAAATATATGCAAAAAATCAAGATAGAAAACAAAAAACTGTTTTCTGAAAGTAAACGCACCCTTAGTATTTTCTTTAGCAGTGTTAGTATCATTCTGTCTATGATAATTAGTGTTACCATGATTTTTATTTTTAATAATATTTTTATCTTATTTATGCTATTATTATATATTATTTATATTTGTTTTTATTCATTTATCTGTTTCTCCCTAGCATTTTTATTTTTATTTTATTATTTATTTATCAATTATTTTTTCTTTCTTTCTAATTTTATGGTTGTTTATTTATTTATTTTTATTATATTATTTTTAAAATATTAAAATAATATCAAAATTTTTCACACATATTTTACGTCTAAGCATCTATGCCTATACCAAAGCAAACAAATTATCCATTTACTCACGTCTTTTATATTAAGTATCATTATATTTTTTACTATACTTAGATGCACTTAATTCGTTATATTCACTTCTTAATATATTATAGACATATTGTAATAATTTCAGGGTATATTTTGGGTCTTATACAAATTCCTTTCTAACAATAACTCAAATTGAAGCTAATATCATACTTCAAAGAAATCCTTTTCAGGATAACGCCTTACTTTGAAAACTTGAGAGGATAGCAAGTTAGGCTGGATTATAAGTCTCTATGCTTGCTTACTAACTAAGGCTAAGTTGGAAAGATCTTTGAAGCATAAAGATCTTTTCATCCTTTTCACCAGAATGACTGCTAAAACTCATTCATTAATTTTTTTCCAAACCTGTATACACTTTTGGTACATTTGTGTAAAGATTGAGTTATAGATTTTAAGGTTAAAAGTGTATTTTAAACTCCAACATTTATAGCAATTAAGTGTCTATTTGGATGGGCTTATATCAATAGAGCTTGTATTAGCAAGGCTTTTTTAAAAGAATTTTTCTAAGAAGCAGTTGACTGTTTGGTTGTCAATTAAAAAATAATTTTTTTGAAATAGCTTTATACAGTAGACTATTTGGTAACATAAAAATAAAAGGTATTTTTATTAATTTAATTATATTTTATTTTGAAATAAAAATTATTTAAAGTATATTAAACAATATGCAAAACACAATATATTAATTATTATACAATTTAAAACCATATGAAACATAAATGAAAATATTTCTAACAAAATATTTTATATGGATCATATCATAAGTAAAATTAATATCAAAAATAAATATTAAAACATCTAAAAATCAAATAATATTATATAAAACCCAAAATAAACGTGAAAACGAGTTTGTGGATATTGTAGAAATTGTGTATAAACTATAAAGCATAAGAACAAAGGGACTAAAAAATAAGTTCATTAATTGATATGAAAAATCTACCTAAAAAAGTATTTTTTGAGAAGCTTCAAATTTAAACTTCTTAAAAAGCTATATGTTGGCTACCAAAAAAATTATATTTATTAAAAAAGTACTTTTTTATTTTACAGTCAAATCCTTATTTTTCTTTAAAAAACTTTTACGATAGAAAAAAGTGTTTATTTATCTTCGAAAAATTCAATAAAACAGGCACTAAATATTATGTCAGTATCAACGTAGCATTTTTTATTTTTAAATAAAAGTAGACTTTATTGTCACATACATGATAAGCGAGACCTATTTCTTAAAATATATAAATATGAATTTGAAATGTATAAACAATGGCTCCGACCCTTCTATGATTACGAGACTCATTTCCTTATTAATTTTAAAAATAAATATGTGACAATAAAATTTATTTTTAATTTAAAATATAAAATAATGTAATATCATGAAGACAAAAAAATTAACCCCAAATATTGCATTTTAGTGAAAATTTCACATTATTATTATTATTATTATTATTATTATTATTATTATTATTATTATTATCCTCGTCAAAAATTTTATTCATTTAAAATACGTCTTAAATATCTTAAAAACGTTCGATTTGAACATTTAAAAATAACTTCAACAATACTTCCTTGGCCTTCATTAAAAATAATTTTTGTGTTCCAAACCTGCAATTTCTTTCACAATTTACCTTTAAAAAAAGGTCAAACACCGTCTTTTTATCTTAACCAATCATAAGAGGCATAATTTATTTATAATTTTTATGAAAAAAAGCTCTTTCACACTCAATAAAGTACACAGAGAACTTCTTACGTCAGTACGAGCATTCATCTTCCAAGAGGGCAACGCTTGTGTGGTGTGAAAAGCAGCCCAAAGGTCAAAAGACGATGCTTTTAACTTTTCAGGAAACGTCACTGAAAGTTTGACAAATTGGGCAAACCGAACTTCGGAGCTCTTTTAATTGAAGTGAGATTGTGAGTTTGAATTTTTTTTATATATGTAGTCAATTAAAATTTGAAGTTAAAATTTTACTTTTTATAAAAGACCTACCCGATTCGAGTGAAAATTAACTTAAGTGTGAATAGTTTAAAAGTATCTTCTCATAATTAAGATTCACCTGAAATATTTTGTAAATAAAAAAAAAAAAAAAGGGTGGGCAAACGGAATTTCCACTACCATTTTCAACACCTGAACTCCTCGTCCACTAACGCCTTCTTGCACCTCCACTTGTCGGAAATCGTACAGGCATTGTCATTGGTGAAGTTGGCAACATGTAAACCTGGTCGCCACAATCTATTTTTGAATTACATATTTAAGAATATTTTTTGAAGCTAAATGAAAATTATTTTTTAAAAAGGATAAAAAGGTTCATGATTTAATAAACTAAAATGTTGTTTCGAATAACAGTTCATAATATAATATAATGAAAAATTATTTATTATTTTACATTACGTCTTAAATTTTCTGAAATTTCTTATTTTTATTCTTTATAATGAAATGGGATGTAATATGAAATATTTCTTTTTCATCTCATTCAATTCAATTTTATTTCATTATAAATTATTGTCTTAAACGATGAAATAATGTTATATTTCATTCCATTCTAGTAATAAATTTTTAACTAAATGTAACCTTAAGCACAATTCCTTCCTACGTCCCGACAAAGGCATTCTTCCTAACCATTATTCTCTTCAATTATTATGAAAACCAAAAATCTATTTTTAACATCAATATTTATAATACAATATAATTCAAATGTTAATATTTTAAAGAATTTAAATTAATTTTTAATAATTTTAAAATATTCAAAACAAACTTTAAATAAATAAAAAAGAGATTTAACTCTTCGTTAAGATTAATATGATTTTTTTATTTTTAAATAAAAAGAATTTATTATCATATAATTATTTTTTAAAATTAATAAAAAATAAAAAGTTAGTATTAACATGATATTTAATTTCTGTTAAAAATTTTCAAATACTACAATTTAACTTAATATTTGATATTTTAAATTTATTAATTAATAAAATTCATTAAAAATTAAAAGTACTTTCTAAAATTAGAATTAATATTATAAAACTAAAAAAAAGTTTGAAATTTGTTTATTAAACTTGAACAAGTTCAAACTTGGAGATTTATCATCACTAGTCCCAAATAGTGCAACTAATCACCATTGCACATACCATTTTAAGGGAAAAGTCAGTTTTAATGTCAAGTTGTGGGAGTTGGCAAGAAAATGATGCTTTTTGGGTCATGCTTGTCCACTCAACTTGGTGACTTGGAGCACATTCTACTTGTAAATGTTCTCTGTCCACAGTCTATGGCTCAGCCAAGACCACACTTTCACGACGACTTTTTCCTCCTGTTAGGAATTTTGAAGAGCATCTGTCTTCTTCAATCCTTGAAAAGCATGCCAAAGTCACTTTCTTTCCGTCATGTTTGCAAGAAACTAAGGGTCCATACTAGATATTGTCCACAATTCAGCTCTCTCAGATCATATCCAAGTGGTTTTGAGACTTTCAAGCATTCTTGGAGATACTGATATGCTTAAATTATGATATATTACATCCAAAAATGTACATACAAACAACAAGATTTCATTGATGACTACCTACTATGAAGGAGTGCATTCACCTATGAAGGAGAAGTCTATTTAAGACACCTCTCCTACTTCTAAACACCAGGGGAGGATCTTCCTCTGTTCAGTTTAATGAGCAGAGGTTGTAATTAATCACACACAAGGAATGTAATTAAAAACCTCGTACTTCTTCATCACGAAATCAAACTTCAAGTGTATCTACTGGGGGTCTTGATGTTGTAGATGCTTGAGACCTTGATTCAGCAATTTTTGCAGCTACCTCAGCAACAACAAGTCTGGTTAGAAGCAGACCTGCAATTAGAGCTGCGATCATAAGCATTGTGAAAACTGCACTCCAGCTCTTAGCCGATATATAACCAGTTAGTAAGGGTCCAATTGCAGCTCCAACCGAGCCTGTTCCATCTATAATTGCTGTTACGGTGGCTAATGCCCTCGAGTTTCCTTTCAATGAACTGTGTGTTCCCAGGTCAGCCGAGACAGCTGTTGTTATAAGAGCATATGGACCATTCACAAACATTCCAGTGATGAACATAAGAACGATGTTTAGGGTTAATGAGATGTCTCCGTAGCTTCGGTAAAAGAAGAGGGCAGGAATGGCACAGTACATGAAGCTTGCTGCTGTTATGGCTCTGGCACCTAAGCGATCAGAAATGTGCCCTGCTAAGATTCCTCCAAGCACTCCTCCAACATCAAACAGAGTTGACAAGTTTCCAGCTGTCTCACTTGATAAATATTTGCCATCAATAGCTGCAAGATTCAAGAAACAAAAGTTTTAAATCACATAGAATGAGTCATCTACAACAGAATTCACAAGTTCCAAATATTCAACACGTAATCAGAAGTTAAGAAATTCAAACTACCTGTGTGGGATATGTAGAAAGGAAGCCAGTAGAGAAATGTATAAGCCACCAACTTGGCGAAAAATAGACACAGAGCAAAAGGAGCAACCCCAGGAATTTTCCATGCTTCAATGAACCCCACTGCTTTCTCCTTTTCCTCAGAGTCTGAATGCAATAAAGGCTCCGTAATCTCATCCCCAGTTTTCTGTGTTAAATCCTCCAAAATGTCTTCATCTCTGTCAGCTCCAACAGACTCCGGATTAACAGGGAGGAAAAGGAAAACCATCAAGCCAACAAAAGCAATAAGGAGGCCAGGCACAACAAAGGACCAACCCCAACCATAGCTCAACATTGCGGAAGCAATCAAAGACCCCGAAATGTTGCCAATGGAAGTGTGAGCATTCCATATACCCATAATTAGTCCTCTCTTCTTCTTTCCAAACCAGTTACCAACCACAGCTACAACTGAAGGCCATCCAGTTGATTGGAACAAGCCTGCCACCATTTGTACCCCCAAGAAATAGTAGAAACTATGTACATTTGCCCAATAACCAACCCCAAAGAGTGAAGTAAATATACCAGTTCCAACCATGCCTATTGTCAAAAAAATCCTTAAATCAAGCCTATCACCCAAATGTCCAGCGAAATACATCCCAAATGCATATATGGAGAGAAAAGCCACGTCAAGTTCACCAAGTAATGCAGTTCCATCTGATCCATTGAATGGGGACCAACCATCTCCAAGTACCCATGAAAGTCCTCTTTTCTCAATTGGCTTGCTCACATAAGTAATCCTCCATGGAGCAAATTTTAAGCCAAAATCAGATGATTGTGGATCAAGGGTACTCTTGACAATGCTCGTGGTTTTTCGAGTAGCATGATAGCTAGCGTATGCAAAAAATGTTACAATCAAGACAATGGCCTGGTAGGCTTTATAGGAAAGTCTCCTTCTCTTTACGCACTCTAAGAATTGGATTCCGAGGGGCTTGCTTTCGTTCTCAGATGATGCTTCTGATAATGGTCCCATTTTTTGATTCTTAACTCCACTTGGCATAAAAAGGAAGTCTAATTTCTTCCTTTTGTAAGAGCTGCAGAAAAAGAGAAAGCTTGTGAGAACACGAGTAAAAATAAAATTCCAGAAATCAAGGTCAATGTTGAAAGATAATCTCAATTTTGTCTCTATTGAGTAGAAAGACAGGAATTCAATCGTAACAACTGAACTGATTTATAGCAAGCTCTTGAATTCACAACCATAAGCAGAGAAAACGAAGAGGAAAAGTGGGGAAAAAAAAGACATCAGGAAGAGGAAACGTGTTTCTCCAGCTTCTGCAGCAATTCAGCAGAACATACTCAAAACAGAGCTATCTTCAAAATCAAGTCAAATTAATCATCTATGGGAAAAGAATTAAACCATGGAACTTTCCGAACTAAAAGAAGAATTACAGTACTTAATGAGGAACATATACATAACAAACTAGTTCCTTTCGGAGATCCTCTGTAGTCAACAGGATCAACAACTTGAAGCAACCAGAGGCAACTTCAGTTGACTGTTAAGGAAACAAGAGCTATTAAATCCGAGTAACAGAAAAGATCAATATACAACAAAACAAAACACCATAAATCCGTCCATAGGCCGTCAGAAAACCAAATTCCTACACAAAAACAGAAACTTTTCAACAATCAAACCCAGACCCAAGAACAAATCTTTAAACAAAACCCCATTTTTTTTAAAAACCACTTTCTTTAGGCTTTCAAGCTCCATAACAGAATTCAAAACCAAAGACAGAACAAACATCATCAACAACAACGATCAGCCCCAGCATCCAAGTAACAAAAGCATACCTCTGGGCTCGCTAAACTCCGGTGATCTCTCTGCGACAACTTCTTCACTTCAAACACTAAAGAAAGTTGAAATCTCCGGCGCTTGCGTTATGTTCTCGTGTTGTTTCTACCCTCACGTAACGAACAAAACAATAACACACTCTTTCACGCTTTGCGCTTGCTGGAGGGGCGGTGACGCTTTTTAAACAAGACGTTAGCAATATAAAATTATATTGAAATTCCAGTTACGCCCATTGCTTGCTTTTTCCACCGCTTGCCCTTTACTTAACCTATGACTGTGTTTAATTTACGTTATTGCCCTCCACTGGACTTAGGTCGTGTTGTCTAAACATGTACGCAACGTGTAGGTGGTGTAAACTAATATTTCCAAAAATCAACGCCTCAATTCCGAATAGTTAGGTTTCAAGTCGGTCCAGTTTCACCTGAATTAGGATTACATTGGTAAGACCTTTTTTAGAATTTTGTAAATTATCATATTAGGCTCTTATTTTTAAAATTTATCAAATATCATCCCTATTCGTCTCCATTTTAAATTCTTGAATTAATAATTATTCTTTAAATTCTGAGTAAATATTTTATTTTGTAATAAAATTTACACTTACGACAATTAGATCCGGATTTAGCCTTACCTCAGATTCATTGAACCACGAGCAGAAATTTCTAGACCTGACTGAGTTATGAGCTGGGCTCGAGTCAAGTTGTCCAATTCCGAGGCCCAATCAAGAGCTACAAAACAAATTTATTTTATTAAGAATAACGTCAAATTAAACTTTCAACCCGATATTTTATAGGCTCGGTTTGACAATTACAAGTTAAGATTTTGAGAATCACAGACTGAGTAGGTCAATAGGGCATGAGAAACTTTTTTTTTTTTGTGAAGAGGATATACAACAAAGAAGCCTAAGGCCTCAAGACCGCCATAGATAAAACATTATTCTATAAAAATTGTCGGATACCCGAAATAAGCATCTCCTACAGATGCCAACGTTGCGAAGATGAAGAATCGAATTTCTCTAAATAATCAGCACATTGGTTTCCTTTTATCAAGGTATATAGGCAATAGAACAGTCTCAATCATTCGTGAGATAAAACGTAATATCCTTAACAATGGTTAAATAAGGATAAGACTGAGGGCATTCCCGGATAATTAACTTGATAGCTTCTAGTCATAAGATTTTGAGAATCTCAAGAGGGCATAGGGGGGCTTCAAATCATAAATAATTAAGTATATTGTATCTTATTTTAATAAATATAATATAATATTGGGCAATCACTACATGCATTATATACATAATTAGTAAGGTATCTTCCAATAGTACGGTTGTCTTACCTAGAGAATTGTTATGATTTGTTTAGTGAATAACACGTTAATAATTTGAAGATTGTGTGTTGGTGTTGAAAAAGACCTCAAACCCGATCCTATACTCCTTAGTGTTGAAAAAGACCTTAAGCTCGATCCTCTACTCTTCCTTGTGGAGCCATGTGAAGTTGAAGATTGTGTGTTAGTGTTGAAAAAGACCTTACCTTGATGAGATGTAAGCTTCATTCAGCCCTCAAGTTGTTGATCATTATCTCTTTTATTTATATACATGGTCCAAAACCAAAAGGGCAAACACAGCAATGAGAGGCTGCAGTTTATTTGATGATTCGAAATAGATATATATTAAATTTTGTATTATTTAAAATTGAGTTAATAATTCGTTAAATGAATTATTCGAAACGTATAATTTTGATGGTTTTCGTTGGTGTTCACTACACGAAAATATGGAATCTCATTGTCGTCAAATGCCTTACGTTTTCAAGCAAAGGATCACCACCGAACTTGGATGCTTTACCTTTTTCTTATTCGCTTGACTACGTGATAGGTTCGTTCGTTCATGTTGATATCACGCAAGCCTCGTTATGCATTGATAATGATAAAGGTAATGGTAATGATAATGGAACAAGCTTTTCTCATCCACTTAGGCCTCTTTGATTGACAAGTTGGTAATAGAACGAGATGAAAGGTAACACATTTCTATCGTTTGATTGAGGGTTTTATAATGGAATGAAATAGAACAAGAAAGAAGTGAAAGGTTTCATGTTACGTTCTATTCTATTATAAATGGTAAAAATAAGAAACTTCCGATTTGGAAGGTTTAGGATGGAACATAAACTAATAAATACATATTACCTAATATATCCTCAATAATTTTTCTTAATACCAATTGTTTCTTCTTGCCCTAACCCTCTTTTCTTCATACTCATTTATTACGGTCTACAAAAATTGTCTACGATTAATATTATTTTTATATTATTTCTCCTTACTCTAATAATAATATTTTACATTATTAATAATAAATTGTATATAATTAATAATAAAATTTTATTAATGAAAATAGAAAATATATAAAAATACTCTTTAATTGTTTGTATATATTTCTATATAAATAAAAATAAAAATAAATTATTTTTAAATATAAATCACATATAATAGAATATAATAAAATAAATAAAACATAATTTTTATATAATTAATAATAAATTGTATATAATTAATAATAAAATAATAAAACTTTTTATTATTTTAAAATAGAAAATATATATATATATAATTATTTGTCAGTGACTTGAACCGTGACCTTTTAATTAGACATGATTTCTGTTTTAAAATCATAACGTTAAATCTCCTGTAACAACCATTTTGGGTAAACCACCAGTATCCTAACTCACTGGGCCGACTAATCCGGTTCGAGGCGTAGTCACAGTTAAGACTCCTTACCCCTTCCTGCGAGTGTGTTTAGTGGGGATCGAACCCAAGAGCTCTTCCCACAAGCTCAGCCTGCGTAGCCAACTGAGCCACAACCCGTAGGTCCTGTAATAACCATTTTAATATTAGTGGCATAATAGTCTTTTATCATATATTACATTTCATTTCTTCCATCTTTCAAATAACATTTCACTACATTACATTATGAACCCTTCTATCTCTCTCAATTAACTTTTCACTATATTACATTCCATTCTATTATAAATCGTGTCATACTGTTTCATTTCATTCTATTAATTAACATCCAACTAAACAGGCCTTTGAGGAATGCTTACACGCGTACCTAAAATTTAAAATTTTCATTTTAGTGATTAAATCTTAATAATTCAACTAAACAAATTATTTTTTTATTTATAATTTGACATGCCTGCTAAATGTTACGTGAATGTTCATCTATTAGTTACATAAGCAAAAATAATATTTTGAACTAAATTGATAAGATTTTAAAATATTAGTTACTTAATTGAAATTTTTAAAAGTTTAAACATTAAATCAAAATTTTTTAAAAATTAAACATTTTAGGACCTACAGTACTTGTTCCGCACTTCAATGATCATTTGTTGCTCACATCATCACCAAAAGTATCTTTTTTATATACTCAAATTTTTCTAATTAAAATTGAAGTGACATTATCTAAATTTATTTATAATTAATGCATTAATCCTAATTAAAAATTCTATTTTTGTATCAAAATCACAAAATTGATATTATCATTCAATTTTATATCTATATATATATATATATTACCACTAATAATATTTTGATTCGGTTTAATCTAAAATTATTAATTCAAATTTGAAATAATCAATCTTAAATTTAAATTTCAAAAAATTAAATTCGAATTAATTGTAATTTTAATTTGAAATATGAAAACTTACCCTATCCACATTCACGAGTCCAGATCCCCTGTCTAATATTATGGTGTCTTATTGTGTCCAATGAATCTCAACCATTTATTTATGTGGGTCCCGTGTGAGTCCTGCGTGGATCCCACAAAATAAATGGTTGAGATTTCATGAGACAGAATAAGACAGGGTAATATTGGACAGAGGATCTTGAGTACACGTTCACACCCATGGGTCCCACTAAATCCACAAGACTTTCCACGTCATGCGATGTCTAGTCTTTCTCTTTCCCCACCCAGTGGCTGTTAGGGAGGCGCGTGTCGTGCTAAGGGCAATTTCAACGAAATATTCACATAAATGCATCCCCGTAAATTAATTGTCTTACCGATGGGCTTTTCCGTAATTCCACTTTTCCCAATCAAAACTGGGGGCTAAGGTATGGAAGGCATATTCGGATATCCGAAAGAGAATTATACCCATCGTGAAGCGGATATCCTCTTCCAAGATCCACGGGGCCCAGGGTCCACGTGTGCGTACGGTATTTGCTGCCGTGGCACAGACCATAGACTATGGAGGAGCCACCGTGACGTCAGAGTCAGCAGGAGCGGAGGGCCGACGCGGCACTTTCTCTTGGTTCTCCAGAGAGCAACGATCTGTTTCAGAAGGGCTTAAACAAAAGAGTCGAAGACGTTTTGGCTGGTTCGATGAAAGTTCATGGAAATTTCGTTTTCTGGATTCTTCTCTTTTCAAGCAAATCAGTGAATGTGAATCCACATTTGGAGGCTTATGGCTTTTGGTCACCATTGAAGGGGCAGTCTTAGTTTGTGCATTGAAGAACTGAGTGTTACATGTAGGGTTTTTTCGACAGGGTTTTGATTGGTAAGGACAAGAGAACTATGGGAAGCCACAAGTTCGAGTTTTTCCCAGTTAAATACTATTAATGATACATCAATAACATGTTTTGATAAATATTAAAACACTCAACAGGTTCAGTTAGTTCAACAATTAAAACTTTAAATCGTTTAATTTTTTAGTCCAATTTTTAAAATTTTGATTTGATTTACATTAATAATTCTTTATTATAAAAAATTGAACTCAATTTTTGTAAATTAATACGTTTTCATAGACTAAAACAAATAAGTTAATTTTAATTTAAGAATATCTGTTTTCGGTTAAACTTTGAATTATTCGATGAGTGGAGACAATTATATTTTAAATTCTGTATTTTTATTCAATCTTTAGTTAATTTTATAGCAGTCTAATATCGCTTCAATATTTTAAATCTTAAACCTCTTATTTTATCAGCATAATTTCTGGTCTAGTTTTAAAATATTGACAATTAGAGTTTTTATGGAATATGATTATATTAGAGTTAGTAATATATTAGGTCAAATCTAACCCATTCAATGTGTGAATCTTTTCAAAGTAAATTTTAAGTTAAAATGATATTAATTTAATCAATCAATCTTTTAATCATTGAACAAAACAATATTATTTTAAGTCAAATTCAGAATCTCATCAACTTGAATTTTAGAAAGTCACTTCAAGTAAAGCTAAACTGTCAACTTTAATTACAGTGGTCTGACAAGACATTGATTCCGTACACATGAATCATGTTGCAGGAATGCATATTACCGACTTTAATTCTAGTGGTGGCTGATCTCGATTCCATGTACGCACACTTCATATTCCATAATGCTCATTTTATATGTTGTTCAAATCAAAATATCAAGTGTGTGAGGCGAGGCACTTGTTTCGCATGTCTATTTCTCTTTCCAAGTGTTAAACGCACTTAACATTTTTTATTTAACTGTTTTTATTAAAAGTCAACCTATCTAGTGCTATCTCCCGTAACTTAAAAGGTGGAATCGCCCATCCCAAACGCCCCCAAACTTTCAGCGTAAATCACGGTTTGATTTCACTTGATTTCTTAGAATCTGCTTTGCGGAGATATGATCAATTTAATCGAATTTCAAACAGTTCAAGCTCGATCTGACCCGAAGTTTTAAAAATGAAAAATTGGATATGTGAAATCTAGCTAAGCCCATTTAGACTTCGGGTTAGGCTCAAGTAAAGAATTTTTGGGTCAAACCTAACTGTAATATGTGTTCTCATGATGCTAGTGCCACTATTGGGCCGTCTCAAAGCCTAATCAATTCAGAATGAACTTGTCAATTTTGAATACATCAGATCAAACTGGACCGGACAGATTTTGCGATACCCAATCGGTTCCCGGGTAATTTCATCCGATTTCAAGCAATCCCACGGAAGTCATAGAGTCCGAATTGAAGCTTAGCAAAAAGTCCGTGTACCCGAGGAGGACATCGAGATGGTGGTGGATGACGTAAAGGTGTGTTTCGAAGAGGATTCAAATAACTAAGGAATGTTTGGTTTTTTTTTCTTTTTTCTTTGTTCAACTTCCAAGGCTGTCCCCGCTGTGACGGTGGTGGTGACGGAGAGAGCCCCCGCGCCCGTAGCGATGGAGGCGACCGAAGAGGAGGAGGAGGAGGAGGAAGCCGTGGTGAGCAGCGCTGGTGGAACCCAGTGTGGCGAGCGGAGCTTTTGACAGAAACAAGCTGATGTATGTGGATCTTCGCAGAAGTGAGACTGAAACTGAAATTCTATGTTGAACTGAAACTGAGACAAAGCAAACTTGAGGTAAAATTCTACTCCTTTGGGATCCCTGAAGAATTGTTTGCTTAAGCACAGCAATCAAACATATATTTGTTAGAATTTGAAAACTTTGTAATTGATAAAATTCAACTTCAAACAGCTAACATATACGTATTCAAACAGCAAAGTTTTTGATTCTATCCGTAACCATGTTGATGAACATCGACAGCAAGATCAGCTCTCAAGCATTTTATTGTTGCTCAAAGCCTTCATAGAGAAACGATCACTACTACATCAAGACACCGAAACTCATCTACAGTTTTCGAAACAGTTATCCTCTATTCAACCTTAACTTGTACCACATCTACTCTCTCCTCCTCCTTCACCTTTGGCACGGTGACTTTCAACACTCCGTTCTTCATCTCAGCTTTTATTTGGCTCGTATTGTAGATCTTCTCCGGCAGGTCTATTCTGCTACTGTACCTTCGACCGCTCTCTTCATCGTCTTCAAATTCCTTCGGACCTTCGCCTTTTATAACTAGTGTGTTCTGCTCCACCGACAGCTTCACGTTCTCTTTGTCCAATCCCGGCATGTCAATGCGCAGATTCAGAGCGTCATCGGTCTCACGCGCCTCCCAACCTCGTCGCGTTCCAGCTCCCATGCCACGAGGCAGGGTGAGGAACGGATTGTCCATGACTTGGTCCATCGTGTTCAGCAACTGACTCAAGGTCCTCGTTGGCGAGAATGGATCAAAAACATCTGCATCATAAACAATAAAAGTTAAATTACTCGAACAAGATAAATCAAAATTCACCCACAAATTACAGAGTTCAACTGAAAAGACCAAGCTAAATCGCGCCTACTAGGACGGAAATAGAAAACAACTACCTGAGAAAAGGTCACCGCGGCGTCGAGAGAGACCAATGCCAGAGCGACGGTCGACGTCGATAGACCGCTCATCTTCACCCTCATCGAATTCACGGACAGCATTGGTATTGAAAAAGCGGGAAACAGAGGGAGCAGTAGCCGCTGGACGAATCAGTCGAAGATTTGGGACGAGGTTTGAAGACACAAGCTTCTTCAATACGAGAGAGGACGCCATTGTATAGTCAGTAAAAAGCTTGTCTAGCACGAAATGAAACCTTTTTTGATGTTGTTTGTAACCGCTTGCGGCGATGGAGTATTTATAATGGAGGATGGGAATTGGGAGGTTCTAGATTAAGCTAAACCGAGAAAGTTCCAGAAGTATACTTTGGTTATGGAGAGGGTTCCAGAAAGATTCCTCCTTGCGGCTCACGAAATGCAAAATAGTGTAGTAAATAATTATTATAACTCTTACGTTTCATTAATTTATAAATTTACCTGTCCTAGGAGGGGCATAGCCTTATCTTTCCGTAAAAGATCTACCCAATTCGAGCAGAAATTAATTTAAGTATGGATGGTTTAAAAATATTTTTCTATTATTGAGACATTCCTAAAATATCTTATAAGTAAAAAAAATATATATATATATATATATTGGATGATAATACAAATCATTCAAGAATCGAGCTTTTGATTAAATATGGGTAACAATTAAATTCAAGTTGGAAAGGTCTAGCCTAATATGGTTTAAGTTAATAAAATATTTTCGTTTTATTAAGTTAACTATAGGTTAATAGGATTTTGGCCTTAAAAAATTATGGTAAAAAATGTAATTTTCAATATGACGTGTTCTTCTATACTTAAATAAGGTTGAAAAAACAACTTAAGCATCAATTCTGGAAAGAATTAAATGAAGTGATTCTTTAATGACTATATAGGGGTGACTCGGATTTTCTATTACCTATATAAGGTTATTAGGAATACGTGTCTAATGTGTTAAAACTAGAGTAAGGAGGACATGAAGATATACATAACATTTTTTCAATAAGCCCCTTCTTGTTTAGAGGAATACGCTCGATTCAAAGGGTTTTAATTTGAGTAGAACTAAGACTAAATACTTGAGGTGTAACTTTTTAGGTCAAAGAGTTGCATTCCATATAGAAATAAAGATTGTCTTAGAGACATACCATATAAAGATTGTTTTAAATACTTTAGATCTATCATACAAAACAATTACAAGATAAATAATGATATAACTCATCATATCAAAATTGGGTAGCTTAAATGGAGGGATGTATCATAAGTTTTATGTAAAAAAAAGATATCACTTAAGCTAAAAGCTAGATTTTACCGTTTATTAATTACACTAATCATGCCTTATGAGATTGATTGTTGAACCATCAAGCATGTGCATATTCATTATTTAATGGTGATGGAGGAGATGATTTTCTATTGGAAATGCAACTTTACAATAAAAGTTGAGAGTGGCTGACATTGACCAGAAGTAAAAAAGAGACAAAATTTAGGTGGTTTAAATATGTTAAATGGAGACATCAAAGCAAGTTATACTATTTTCAGCTTATAACTTTGCCATAATTCATTTTCAACTTCATCGATATTTATGTTTAAGTAACGTCTAGGCATTGTGAATGGGTTCGTTTAGCTCAAAGCCAACTCCAAGCTCAATTGAAGTCATAAACTTAGGCCTAAACTTGAACTCAATTAAACTTAAAGTGACCAAAAGTGCAATTAAGCTAAAATTAAGCCCAATTTTTAAAAGAAGTTTAGAAAAAGAAGAGAATATTTTACATAATAATTTTCAAACCTTTTTAAAAATTTGAACCTGACCTAAAATTTAATTAATTTAAACCGAGTCTGTTGATTTCAGGCCAAGTTCAACCAACTCACGTTGGACCGAACTGGACAATGTTTGCCATTCCTAACATCCCAGTATAGTTTTTGATATTTTCGATTTAATGGTTATCTTAATTTAAGTTTGACTAATACTTTATATTGTTCAAATTAATCCTAATAAATTATTAAACATATTTATTAATTTAAACTAAAGTTTCATCAACTTAAAATCTACATAAATTTAAATCTCCTATAACTTGTTTCTTTCTATCCATCCCAAGCTCAACCTCATACCCCTTACAACCTGTAACCCAAATTTTACAATGGGGCTCCAAAATTTATCTAACTAGCTTAGTCCTCCAAGCTGTGTTGTTAAAGAATTACCTCCTACAATTGCACTCAGGTGACAAAAAACAAACATGCTAGGTAAGAAGAATTTGCACTTCCAAGCCACAACCTTTATAACAAAAGGCAAGGACTTGACGAAACTTCAGTGCCCATCAGCAATTTTTGGAATTCAGTGACTTTCAGTTCAAGACCCAGTTCCCATAAATGCTTTGGCAGATGGATAATCCCATTTTTGCAGAAGAAATCCCTTTACAAATACCATAACACTAGGTACCTACTTACCATTACTACTACCATGATGTCCAGGTCGATCTGATTATGCTTCATCCTGCACTAGTGGAATAGTTATCTGATACTTTTAAGATATCATACAAATTGATGTTACCTCCAGACATCAGCATTATTCAGGTTTAAGAGAATTTATCGCACCCATATCCTCTTGAAGTAGATTTTACGCCAGGAGTAAACACGGTTTAAGCAAATTCGATCCAAAGATAGAGCTATTAAGCCATTCAAAATCACTCTGTAAAGAGTAGTTACCTATAGCTGAGAGACCTGGTTTTGAAAATTTGACTCCAAAAAGAACCTACACTGAAAAGACAAGAAATCCATTTCTAGCATAAATATGAATCATAATAAATGTCACGTTTGTTACCCTCGGAAATCCATGGCTTATGGTCTCTACAAGCGCTCGTCATTCAAATCCACATAATTAGAAGGCACAAGTAGGAGCCAGGTCCTGGGAGTCCCTCAATGATCTGATGCTACATTAATCTCGTAATAGGATCACATCAGAGGTATGTTTTGTGATAATTACTTATGATTCGTGAATTTTGCTATCACTGTTTCGTAAATGAAGCAGTAATTGCAAAAACAAAATCAGAATAACCTAAGCAAAAATTGAAATTTATCAAGATTAGGTGCCAAGGATGCTGTCATTATAGAGAAGACTTACGTGTTTACCTCAAAATTGAGACATAAAACCATCTCTCTCTGCAGCTGTCTCATTCAAGCATATATTTTGAGTTTGACCACATACATACATGAGAACAAAATAGCCATCAATTACCCAAGACAGGGAACCACTCTGAAAACAGGTTCTCGGAGATAAATGCTACCAAAGCTCAAACCAGCAAGAAAAAGAGTTACAACAACATATCAAGTCATACCTACCTCAACCCTTTTCTTCTCTTATAACATTGAGGGAGGTAAAGACCCAATAAAGCTGTGAGATGGCAAGGAAAAGTTTAACCCATGATGACAAAGATACATGCTTGTAAAACTTGGGATTAAAAAGGTCTACCTCATAATTCAAAAGCTCAGACATCTATCTACACAATCACTAATATGGGCGAACTGGACTCCTAGGTCTGTTACCATGCCTAAGAGGGGAACGTGACCTACTCCGACCACGATACTTATCCCTGCCTCCATCTCGTCCATTCCTAGGTCTCCAATCCCCCCTTTCTCCATCCCGACTACTTCTACCATTCCTCTCTCTTGACCTTTCATAATCCTTGCTGCGCTCTCGATAACGATCCCGCTCTCGATCTCTATCACGATCATCATATCGATCCTTATCACCTGAACCACTCCTCCTTTTCCTGCTCTCGTATTCCTTCTCCCTTTGCTTCCTTCTTTCTTCTGTTTCTTTCTCTCTTGCTAGCCTTTCCTCTTCTTTTGCCTTTTCCTTTGCTGCCTGAAATTGAAGATCAAGATCCTGCATTGACTAAAGGAAACAAATCCCATTTACTCTGAGAGGTCAAGTATGCGACTCACCTTGTGCTCAGCAAGAAAATCGCGCACCATGCCATAGCCCATGTGCTGCTTGCCCGTGACATGAGATTGAGTCCTCTCTGCTGCATCATTAGCTACTAAAAAAGAACCACAAATCTCACATAAAGCCATCTTTTTCTCCTGTGGAACCAACAAGACTTTATCATTCTGAGATTGAATCAAGGCTTTCTCGGAATTAAGTTCATCCACCTGCAAAACTATCAATAGTCAATATACAAGTAAAATAATGGTCACAAGGCAACCTCCAAACTTTTATGGAAAAGTTGCATACTTTTAAAATAATGCACGTTTAAGATGCTAATAGATAACTGAAAATGTTCACACCATCTTTAAAAGTATGTTCATTGCATTTTTCACGATGATTTAGGTGAGGCAAGTTCCGCAAATTACTTGCTTCAGAAAAGATTGCTGCTTTAAATTTTTTCGGTTTGAGTTTCGGTCGGGAGGGGGGCAGAGTTGAGAGTGCAAGAAATAAAGTAAGATACCTTTTTCATAAGAGCTTGAGCTTCGTCAACCTTCCCAGCTTCACCAAGGGCCTCCACTTGTCCAAGCAGGTTTTTTATTTTCTCCTCAACCACAGCTAACTGTTCAGACTTCTCAGCTGATAGAGGAGGGGGTGGCATAGGTTCTTCACCTTGAGCAAGGCGCTCTCTTCCTCGCCTAACTCTTCTATCCAAATCCATCACCTATGATAAACAGGCAGTTATACAAAACAGGTTGCAAAATTTTAAAATCAATTAAAAACAACAATCTAACGCAAGGATGATTCGACCTACCAATTTCTCACAACGCTGAGCAAGTTCAGCTTCAAATTTGGCAAGAAAAGTGTCGTGCCTCGGGGACTTCTCAAAGCTGCAATTAGAAATCAATTAACACAGCAGCCGTGAGTGCATATATGCACAGATTAAGAGAATATAAGCGCTTAGAATAGTTTTTCTTATCAAAGTAATGTCAATTATAGCAAAATGAATCTAATAAATTTATTTAGTGTATCCTGCGCAAAATTAATTCAACAACCATGCAAATATTCTTCCTCTGAAAGAAAAACAACAGATCAGTAACAATCACTAGATGAAACAAAAGAGCCATCAAATCCCATGCCCTTACCTTTCTTTCAACTTTGGGTCATGAATTCTATCACAAGGCCCTGCCACCAAAATTAAAAAAAACGATAAAAATTTAGTAAAATCCCCATATCTACAAACACTAAAACTATGCCGAATAAAGATATCAATCGAAAAACTAAATTCTAAAGTCCAAAAAATTCAAACCCAAAAAGCCTTCCCATTTCCTCAAATTCCTCATTAACCAAATGGAGCAACAAAAAGGAGAAGAGCTGGACCAAAATCAAAAGCAAAAACTCACCTAAATCACTCTTGGTATTGACGAAGAGGTCATGTGGGCAAAAACGAGCCATATAATACGCACAAACTTCCTTCGAGTCCCATGTTATTTCCTTATACCCTTTCCTTTCTTCAGCCGTCAAATTACGATCTAAACAATACGCCATTCTCACACAAGTCATCAAAACCCCAATATAAATACGAAAACCCATAACAAAAATCAATGACCAACCACCTCATTAAACAATAAACACTCCAAAAATAATGGATAAAATATCCATATAACAAAAAAAAAATTACAGTCAATACCTGCACCCATGAGTTCGTCTAGCATAGCTCGCTGGAGATCCATGGCTATAATGAATAGCTCTGGTATTGCTTAATAAACTAGTATAGTTGACTTTCGATAGAAAGGGATTTAGGGTTTTGCGAATTTGAGGGGATTAGGGTTTGATATAGCGAGGATTTTAGGAACCAGCGTTGGGGAAGACGAAACAGTTGAGGGTTTGGGCTAGCTTTGAGTTGCTTGCTTTTGGTGTAGAAAATAAATCCTCAAATATAATCTTATTTTATTTTCTCGTTTGTTTTATTATATTATTTTTATAATTTTAATATAATAATTGCTTTTAATATAAAGGATTTAGAGTTTACATATTATAAAAATAAAAGACATATCTTTTAATTTTTCATATTTTCTGAATTTTTATAATTTCAGAATTTTTCTTCTAAATTTTGGTTAAAATAATGATAAAATACAAGTAATATTAACTTTAAGTATTAATTAATCAAAAATCATTAATATAATAATCCGATTTAATTTTTAAATGCAATTCAAAGTAGTTAAATTTAAATTAAATCGAAATAAGGTAATTATAATAAATTATTTTTAAATCAAATTTTTTATTAAACTAGTTTAGATTTGAGAGTTAGGTTGAATTACTACAGGGGAAGTGAGAGAGTACATCATTAAGATGGTCAATCTGTAGCTAAAGAGGAGTGAGAGAGTACATCATTAAGGTGGTCAACCTGTAGCTAAGATGACGACGTTAAATATTTATATTTTTTATGCTTGTATTGTTCACCACGCTCTAAATGCACTTCCATCAGAATTTAATATTTTGGTTACAATACACAACTCTAAAGATAAAACTTGGGATATAAACGCATTGATTGCCCGGTGTGTTGCTGAAGAGAATAATATGAAGAATACAACTTATATAGCCTTAGTAGCAACCAAAAGGAAGACAAAGGTAAAGCCCCATAAATTCAAAGTTAAGAATTCTAAATTTTCTCCACATATAGATGTTGGTCAATCTAGTGTTACGAGGAGTCCTGGAGTTGTAAAGAATATGAAGTGTTTCTTCTGTAAGAAGAAGGAACATAAAAAGTTGAATTACCAAAAGTATAAACATTGGAAAGAAAAGCAAGAGCTATCAGAGATTCATACTCAAGATAAGTCAAATAGGGAGGAGGAATAACTGATAGTGGGAAATAACGAAGACGTTAACACAAGGTTCACTCTTGTATTACATAACATGATTTATATAATTTCTTTTAGACAAAATTTGATCTCTGTATCTATTTTGGATAAAGAAAGTTGTAGTTTTGTCAATGACACTTATGTTGTAAAGTTATCTTTCAATGCAAAATATATTGGTAAAGTTTTCTTGTTATATGACTTTTATAGAATATGTCTTGTCTCTAATGAGATGTATGTTTTTTCATATATTGTCAAACAAGTAACTAAAATAAGAACCTTGATAAAGGATAAGTCATACATGTTGTGACATAAAAGGTTAAATCACATTTTCAAAGATAAAGTTGAGAGATTGGATAAGGATAACATTCTCCCAACTTTAGATTTTGATGATTTGAAAACATGTGTTACTTGTTGCAGGGATAAGTTGACCAAAATAAAGAAAGATAGGTTAATTCATGCTTTTAACTTATTAAACCTTGTATAAAGTTAACTTGTGTAATTCAAGATATTTCCTGACATTTATTGATGACTATTCGCGTTATAGATATGTGTTCTTGATTCAAGATATAAAGTTCTAGAGAAATTTAAGATCTTTAAGGCTAAAGTTGAAAACCAATTGTGAAGGTCCATTAAGATTGTTAAATCTGAACGTGTAGGTGAATATTATGACAAATATGGGGTTTTAGGACAAGAAAATGGTTTGTCTGTCAAATATGTTGAATCATGTGGAATAGTGGCTCAATTCATTAGATTAGGTAGTATTGAACAAAATGGTGTAGTTGAAAGACATAATCACACCTTAAAGGACACGAGGTCAATATAGAAGAGGACTAATTTACCTTATTACCTTTGGGGTGAAGCCATAAAGACTGCTTTATAGGTACTTAATAGAGTCTCATCAGTTTCAAATATGCCTTTTGAAGGCTAAAAGAAGGAAGCCTAGTCTCACTCACATTCATGTATGAGGCTGCTCTACTGATGTACATTTGTATAATCCTTAAAAAGATAAATTGCATTCTCGTTCCACTCATTGTTATTTTGGTAGATATCCCGATTACTCTAAGGGATACAGATTTTACTATAGAGATAGAATATCTAGAGTAGTAAAATCATAATTGACAAAGTTTCTTGAGTATGATGTTTATGATGAGGATGATCCTTCTCATTTTTCAGATAGCAGGGTCGATATTGTAACATCTCATTACCTATGGGAAGGTTAAAATAATAAATATGAGTGAACAATGAGAGTTTAGAAATGCTTGTGCATGCTCATGCATAATGTGACATACACATATAT
>JANVCQ010000006.1:39427331-39438119 GCA_025531925.1 Erythroxylum plowmanianum | reverse complement strand
TAACTAATTTGGTCTCCGTGGGATCGATATTTTTACTACTTGACGATAGAAACGTGCACTTGCGTTTACGACCAACACCTTTTCATACAAAGGAGACTTGTTGGGGTCTCCATGAAAAACCACCAGATTGGAAACCACGGAGTAAAAGAAGAAGCAAACATGTTGCTCATGTAGCTGAATCTGCTGTAGAGACCAAGAAAACTGGCACTGCAACATTTACACCTAAACAAATGGAGATCTTAAGGACCCCTCTCAGTCAACAGAAAAACCTAGATCCCTCATCCACAACACAAAAGGCAACCATGATTCAGTGAGGTATTATCTCATCTTTTTTTTTTATCACAAAAGGATGTCTTGAATGGATGGATTATTGACATTGATGCATCAGATCATATGATGGGTTAACTCACTGTTTTTTTGGTTATAAAAATGTACTAGAAATTTGCAAGTCTCTGTGGCAGATGGAAGTACTTCATTAGTGGCTGGAATTGGAGATGTTGTTTGCAGTGGTTTTGTTTTAAAAAACGTGCTTCATGTTCCTAATTTAAGATATAATCTTCTTTTTGTTAGTGAGTTAACTAAAGATCAACATTGTGCAGTAATCTTTATGTGTGACCATTGTATTTATCAGGATCTGTCTTCGGGAAAGATGATTGGCAATGTTGAAGAACAAAATGGTCTCTATTACCTGACTGGTTCTCTAAACCAAAAACACCCACATCTCTTTTTGTGCCTAGTTTACCTAATTCTGGTGTGATTTTCTGGCATAAACGTTTAGGTCATCCTATTGTTTCATATATAATTGCTTTTGAAGTTGTTCATCAATAAAGATCTTTCCTTTTTTCTTGTGAATCATGCATTCTTACAAAACAACCTAGAAAAAATTATCCTATTCATGATTACAAAATGTCAAAACCTTTTCACCATCTTCATAGTGATATCTAGGGGCATCACGAGTTAGTGATTTAACTTGAAAAAGATGATTCATTACTTTCATAGATGATCACGCAAGGGTTTGTTGGGTTTACCTTTTAAAAGAAAAATATGATGTTGTGTCCATTTTTCAATAATTTCACAAGATGATAAAAAATGTTTTCCAGTTTAATGTCCATATTTTTCGCACATATAACGGAGGAGAGTATTTCTCACATGTTTTGGGAAATTATTTTGTTGATAATGGAATTTTTCATCAAAGTTCGTGTATCTATGCATCTCAACAAAATGAGATAGCTGAAAGAAAAAACCGTCACTTATTGGAAGTTGCCCGATCAGTTATGTTTGAACATTTTGTTTCAAACCATTATTGGGGTGATTCTATATTAATCGCTTCCTACCTGATTAATAGGCTTCCTTAAAAAACTCTAAATTTTCGAAATCTTATTAGTTGTCTCAGAAAATACTCTTCTTATGTCAGATTGTTTAATTCTCTCACCCCTAAAGTATTGGGTTATTCTGTTTTTGTTCATAATACTCTTTCCATAAGAGGAAAACTTGATCCAAAAGCTATCAAGTGTATTTTCTTAGGATATTCTCGTACTTAAAAAAGCTACAAATGTTATAATCCATACTTAAAAAATTCTATGTGTCATATGATTTGACCTATCTTGAAAATCAACCTTTCTATTCACATGCTTTTCTTCAGGGGGAGAATCTAGGTGAAGAAAATCATTGGGACCCTTCTATATCTAAACCTGTTTCATTGCCTATACCATCAATTTTGTCTCCATCTTTACAATACACATCCACAAGTGACTCAAGTCAAAGGGGGAGAACCACCTTAACAAACCCAAAAACAGGGTGAACTACTTATGTACTCAAGGAGACCACGAGTCACTCAGCAAAGCCAAGCATCTGAACTAGAAGAGGATCCCATATCATAAGTTTTTACCTCAAAGTACTGTTACAATTGATGACCTTGACGTTCCCATTGCTATCAAAAAAGGGGTAAGATCTTGTAACGAACATCTAGTTTCAAACCATTTGTCATATTGCCACCTATCTAACAAGTATAAGGCATTTGCCTCTCAACTCGATAATGTAAAAATTCCTACATGCATATATGAGGCATTGAGAGATTCAAGATGGAAAGCTACAGTAATGGAAGAAATGAAGGCCTTGAAAGAAAATGACACATGGGACATAGTCGACATACCAGAAGGGAAGAAACTAGTAGGGTGTGAATGGATCTTTACTATAAAAGTTAGTTTAGATGGGAGAATAGAGAAGTACAAGGCTCGTTTGGTTGCTCAAGGATATACACAAACCTACGACCTTGATTATGAAGAAACCATTACACCCGTTGCAATTTTGAATTCTATTCGGGTTCTCTTATTTATGGCAGCCAATCTAGACTGGGAACTACACCAAATGGATGTATCTAATGCATTTTTAAATGGAACTCTTGGAGAAGAAGTTTACATGAAGCTGGCATCTGGTTTTGAAGAAAAAATTGGTTCCGTATGTAAACTGAGCTCCTAGAGCTTGGTTTACTCAGTTCAACACTGCTATGAAGCAATTTGGTTATACATAAGGGCAAGTTGACCATACTTTGTTAATAAAACAATCTATAGATGGGAAGAAATCCATCTTGACTGTTGACAATATGGTGATCACAGTTGATGATAATGAAGAAACAACAAATCTCAAAATCCTGCTGAAATCTGAATTCAAAGTTAAAGATCTTAGGAAGCTTCAGTATTTCCTTGGAATGGAAATAGCCAGAAGCAAGTCAGGTATTTTAATTTCTCAAAGAAAATACACCTTAGATCTATTGAAGGAAACAGGAAAATTAGGAAACACGAAAATTAGGTTGTCGACCTACAAGCACACCATTAGAAAAGAATTGGAAGCATAAGGTTTCTGAAGATGACTCTCCAACAAACAAAGAAAGCTATCAACGTTTGGTGGGAAAATTGATCTACCTATCACTTACTAGGCCCGACATTGCTTCTAGTGTTAATGTGGTCAGTGAATTTATGCATGCTCCCACCAAGAGACTCCGAGATGCACTAGATTAGATTCTTAGGTACTTGAAAGGAGCACTTGAAAAGGGACTTCTATTAAAAAAGAGTGAAATCTGAGAAATAGAAGGATTTGCAGATGCAGATTGGACACCCTCAGTTGAAGATGCTAAGTCCACCACAGGCTATTGTACAAAGTTTTGGGGAAATCTTATTACATGGCGTATAGTAAGAAACAAACTGCTGTATCTAGAAGTAGTGCTGAAGCTTCTTCTTCCAAGTGGGTTTTGTATTGGCCTCCTGTTAGAGAAGATATTAGTTGATGTCAGTACTCATTCTTCCTCCTCTATCATCAGCTTGCAGAAAAAGAAAAGTTTGACTACAATTAGTGCCTTGTCTCTGTAAAAAGGTAAATTGGTACTCGTACCGGAAACAGATCTTTTACCTATATCTCAGTCTCTGACATTGCGTTACAAAACACACAAAAAGCACCAAGAACGTTGTCCCTATTGCTTGTCTCTTTCAATCATCAAACGGCTACCGACACTGGCTTAGTCAAAGCAAAAGTTCAAACATTTTCAAGCTCTTGCTAACAAATCGACTAGCTCTCTCTCTCTCTCTCTCTCTCTCTGAAATAACACTATCGCTTTGGAGTCACTGACTGACTTGTTTCAGCTTTCATTTCATGGAGAGAAGACCCGAGTCAGAGAATGGAAAGAGGCTTCGAAGACTGTCGTCGAGCAGGGAAGCAATGCGGCGTCCTCCCACGCGCATGTTATCTGTGCCACCCATTGTGAAAGCTCCGTCCGACGACGCGAGGCTCGCTGCAATAGCCGTAGGTTTGAATGTACGGCTGAGATCAGCGGATATGCCTGGTCCAATGCAGGAACGCGCGTTCCGGTCTACCAGGGCACTACTCGACGCCAATCTCCATAAGAGACCCAATCCTAGTCAAATTGCTATGTCTCTGAAGAAGGTATCGAAACGAAAAACTTTGCTTTCTTGATTAAGTGAACTTAAATAGCTTCTATGTCTCTATGTTTCGATATATTTGGTTATAATTGCTATTTTGTCACATTACTAGCCCCAGACTTGAACATCAGGTTCTGTCTTCAAGATTGCAACTTTAGTGTTGTTCTTGAAATGTTCCATTCAGGGAACGAAAAGTTTCAACTTTTTAGAGATACCCTTTTTTAGAAACCGCCGAAATCTCTTGGCGTATCATATTTGATTGATAAAGCTACCCTCTTTATTCTGTTTTTGCGGCTTGGCTTTTGTCCTAACGGAACTGCGATGCAACTCTCTTTAAGGAAAATCTTCGTTTTGTCTTTCAGGAGTTCGATAGTGTTTATGGTCCGGCGTGGCACTGCATCGTCGGGAAGAGTTTCGGATCCTTTGTGACTCACTCGAGTGGTGGATTTGTGTACTTCTCGGTGGACAAGCTCTGTTTTCTGATCTTCAAAACAGAGGTCCGACCATTGATTAAGTTGTCATTACCATTTACCAAACTCAACGTTAATAATTAGGAGTAGACCGTTTTTTTTTCCTGTTCATGTATTTGAAGTTCCGAGGTTGCTTTTCTATGAATCTATTTTATCTGAATCACCTGTAAGAATGTACAGATAAACATATATTCAACAATCTGAACTGATATCAGGAACAAGACCCTCCATGGCTGGTCTTACTTTTTTATCCGAGGAAGAGGGAAGAGGGAAGAGGGAGAAGTTAAATTTGAAAAATAAGAACTGAAAAAGAAAGGACTCGGGAAAAAAGATGTGTTTTTTTAAGAATTATTAGTTTATTTAATATGCAACACCTTTCCAGGGTTGTTTAACACCTTTCCAGGGTTGTTTCAGACAGTTGGAAAACGGTACCTGGAAATGAACACATCACGTTTTCGGTTTTTTCACGATACCACGAGGCGACATGGTGGTTACTTTTCGAATTTTAAGCCCTTCCACGAAGGGTTACATTTCCAACGATCATATATATATGAAACTTTTCCATATCCAACTTCTACTGATCAATCAGAACGGTGGCAGTTTCAAGTAATCTGCACAGAATAGAATCTTGAAGTTGTTCTTGTAATTCCTTGTGCCTCATTGTAACAAATGGCCCCATCTTCACTCAAAGCCCGTTTCGAGCAATCTATCACTCCTGATGCTCTCAAATCCTATCTCGCAGAGTTCATCTCCACGTTCTTTTATGTGTTTGCTGTGGTTGGTTCTTCTATGGCTTCACGTAAGTGTAGAATTATGTTTATCTTTGTCTTTCTTGTCGTAACAATGCTTTCTTCTTTATTACCCAATTACATGACAATTCAGGAAGCGTTGTTTAGGATTTTAAGTGTTCTGTCGTCTTTTTTAATGTTTGGTTTCAGGGAAGTTGACGCCAAATGCCGCAGAAACTGATCCGTCGAGTCTAGTGGTGGTTGCAATTGCGAACGTTCTTGCACTTTCCTCGGCTGTTTATATCGCCGCCACGGCCTCTGGTGGGCATGTGAACCCCGCCGTCACATTTGGTATGGCCATTGGAGGCCACATCAGTGTCCCCACTGCTTTATTCTACTGGATTTCTCAAATGTTCGCTTCTGTCATGGCTTGCCTTCTCCTTAGAGTTGTAACTGTCTCACAGGTGATCATATTTCTTGCACTTTCCTGTGGATTAAGAGCACAAGAGAAGTTCCAATCTTTACCAAGATTCCAACTTTAATGTCATTTTGCAGAATGTTCCGGTCTATGCAATAGCAGAAGAAATGACAGGGTTTGGTGCATCTCTGCTAGAAGGTGTACTAACATTCGGATTGGTGTACACTGTTTATGCCGCTGGAGACCCTAGACGTGGTCAACTGGGAGCCGTTGGACCCTTAGCCATTGGGTTCACGGCAGGGGCTTGTGTGTTGGCTACAGGACCCTTCTCAGGTGGCTCAATGAACCCTGCATGTGCTTTTGGGTCTGCAGTCATCGCCGGAAAGTTCAGAAACCAAGCAGTCTATTGGGTTGGACCCTTGGTTGGAGCCGCAGTCGCAGGAGTTCTCTACGACAATGTTGTGTTCCCCACTCAAGCTCCTGACTCACTTAGAGGGATTTCCGAGAATGTTGGAGTCTGATTGTTTGTTTCTATTGTTCGTGTTAGAATGGTTTCTTTTTAGGATCCTTCTCTAATGTAATGTAGCAGTTAAACAAGTGTGTATTAACAAACTGATTATCTGATCGTAGTTTAAGACTTTTATCTTGAGTGAATCTTTGAACCACGTTTACGATGTTGTCACGAAGGCCTCGTATTAAAACTGTGAAAATGACTTGTAAAGTTGCGATCTTTTCTAGTCTTCTTAAATCTTGTCATTTTAATATCTGCCCCACAAACGAATGTTCCTTCGTTTCCAGCTAAAACCTCTCTAAAAAGGGTCATCGAATGGCGCCCAAAGTGCTCTCCCCATTTCTATCTCCTCTTTCTCTACCTCACACTGTTTCGTATTCCAATGCCAAGTTTCTCAGAATTTGTACGAAACCCGTCTCTATCTATTGCAAATCCGCACAATCACAGACCCAGCACAAAAACCCAGTTCCAAGTTCAGACGAAATCCCAGAATCAGACGGGATTGGAGCTGCGGCTCCGAGCCCCGGCGAAAGGTTTCTGGAGCGGCAGAGAGCGTTTGAAGCTGCTAAGGTTGTGTTGAAGGAGGTTAAGAAGAAAAAGAGGAGACAAAGAGAGAAATCTCTGAAGGTGAATAGAGCAGTGGCCTCTTGTTATGGATGTGGAGCTCCGTTGCACACCGTGGATTTGGATGCTCCGGGATACGTGGACCCTGATACCTACGAATTGGTATCTCAAAACTTTTTCTGATTAACGTGATGTTTTTGTTGATCAAAATTTAGGGTTGTGAAGCCTTGAGCTTTTCATTTTGAGTTGCAGAAGAAGAGACATCATCAGCTTAGGACTGTTATTTGCAGAAGATGTAAGCTTTTATCTCACGGGCACATGATAACTGCTGTTGGTGGAAATGGAGGCTATTCTGGTGGTAAGCAGTTTGTTTCTGCTGAAGAGCTCCGGGAAAAGTTGTCTCATCTGCGTAATGAAAAGGCTTTGATTGTGAAATTGGTGAGTGCTAGCCTATACACTTTCATTTTCTGAAAAATTTACCAGCTACTCTGGTTTCAAAATTGAGATTCTTAGTTCCTGCTTGATGAATGGTAATCTGACATACTGTTGATCTTCTGAGGAAGTAGGTTGACATTGTGGACTTCAATGGCAGCTTTTTGGCCCGTGTTCGTGATCTAGTTGGTGCAAATCCCATCATATTAGTTGTGACTAAGGTAATAGTCTAGTGCATTGGCTATTTCTAGTTGTGACAGAGTCTGTCACTAACTTCCAGGACTTGTATTGCTAGATTGATCTCCTTCCAAGGGATACTGATCTCAATTGTGTTGGTGATTGGGTTGTAGAGGCCACTACAAAGAAGAAGCTCAAGTAAGTTCCAACATTTTATGTATACTACCTTTGCTTCATAATTGTTTTGAGTTTTTCTTAGTTCTTCAGTAAGTAAAATGAAATTCATGTTACTGATTTGATTACTTATGGAGCCTTTACTTCCTTTACTATTGAGTCAGACATATCATAGTCGAAAAACTTCCGACATTTTTGTCCAAAAGATACAAATGATTTTGGGGTTAAGACTTGTTTTTCATATTTCTGAGTTGGGATACCCGTTTGCAGTGTTCTTAGTGTACATCTTACAAGCTCAAAGTCGTTAGTGGGAATTGTCGGAGTCGTATCAGAAATCCAAAAGGAGAGAAAGGTTTTATACTTATCCTCTATGCATCTATGGCCAGTAACTCCATTAGTCCTTGCTGATGCTTTTCAGTCCACTTCATAAGTGTTGTTTATGAACCTCAATTACATTGTATCATTTGTTTTTAGTAAGTTGGTAAGCTTGTCCTGAAACACACTTTCTATCTTCTAATGAGTGCCTGTATATATAATGAATTATATTATTTGTTTACTGACGTTCGTTTCGTTGGTTGTTGTGCAGGGCAGGGATGTTTACATCCTGGTTAGTAACTCTCTGAATTGGAAGCTTCAGATGTACTTGCAGAGCTAGCCTGCGACATTTAATTTTTTGACATGGTGATGAGATTAATCATAGAATATTGGGGGCAAAAGATTGAGTAATTCGGAAGGAAAGAGAGGTTAACGAACAAGATACATTAAACAATAAGAGAATTTAGGATATTTATCCGATATTTGGAGGATCTTGTCTTGTGTACTCCCTAATGTGAGGGAATGGAAGTGAAAAGTATAACCCACTTTCTCATTTGATGGCTGTCTACTTTTACCAAGCTTGTCCAAACCACTAAGCTCGGGTTTGGGGCTGATTTAAGGACTACTTGCAGAAAGAAAATTGATCAATTCTGGAATTTGTTATTAGGAAGAAATGCCAAGTTGCTTTAATTCTTATGTGGAATACCACTATTTGATTAAATTGTTGAAACCATGTGGTACGTTAAAGTTATTTTGCCCGTTATCCTGGGAACCACTTCTGTATGTACAGATCAATGTTCAAAATAGCACACCGTAGATGCACAAGCGCCACAGTTTTCACCTCTTCCGATCAAATACATTTGTTGAAGAGTTTTCTGTTTTGTTCTTTGGATTATAAACTCTTCAAAATTTTCTTAGTTAAAGCATGTTCATGGTTTAGTTTCATCAATGTTACAGGGCTCAGCTAATGTTGGCAAATCTGCCTTTATTGATGCTTTACTCAGTAAGTATTCAGATTTAGCAGAGCTGTAGTTATCATTTGTTTTGGGATTCTAAGAAAGAATATTCAGCGATGAAGTTCTCGCTGAACACGCTTGTGTTTTAAAACTTTCTTGTTATTTTGTAATTTCAATGTCAGAAACCATGGCACAGCGGGATCCAGCTGCTGCAGCTGCTCGGAAATACAAACCTATACAGTCTGCTGTCCCTGGAACGACTTTAGGCCCAATTCAAATTAATGCATTCCTAGGAGGAGGGGTATGCCATATTTTATTTCATCTCAAATGATTGATTATCTTTATTGATTCTGTTTGTAGTCCTCTTTACGTTTTTTTTCATTGACAGAAATTATTCGATACACCTGGAGTTCATCTCCACCACAGGCAATCTGCAGTTGTTCATTCCGAGGACTTGCCTATCCTTGCTCCTCGAAGTCGTCTAAAGGGAACAACTTTACCTGTATGCACTCTTACAAAGTATCCAAGATTTTTCCTAAATATGCTCAATTAACCGAAAAGTTTTCTTCCCGTAAACCAGAATGCTAGGGTTGCTACTGAAATTGGAATGGCAGACCGGTGGAATTCCGATGGATTAAATGGTTTTTCTATATTTTGGGGAGGCCTTGTTCGGATTGATGTCTCAAAGGTTAATAATTTCTGTATCTTGTGAGTTCTTTGTTTGTGAGTGTGTTATAATTCTGGCTAATTCAGGTTCTCCCAGAAACTTCTTTAACATTCTATGGCCCGAAAGTGCTGCAAATCCATGTTGTGCCCACGGAGAAAGCTGATGAATTTTACCAGGTAACAATATCTTTATGCAAAGTTACTGCCATCATATGTTCATATTGCATCTGTTTAACTCCAAAATCTTGCAGAAAGAACTGGGAGTTTTATTGACTCCCCCTACAAGAACAGACAGAGCAGATGATTGGAAAGGACTCGAATTAACGCGTAGATTACAAATTAATTTTGAAGATTTAGAAAGGTTAAACTAATGATTATACTCCTATTTAATTCCATCTTGTTGATTTCAGGTCACAGGAGTCCTTAATAATCTTAGCTTTTTCTTGCACTGACAGGCCTGCTAGTGACATTGCTATATCAGGACTAGGATGGATTGCTGTTGAACCAGTTAGGAAATCAATTAAAGGGTCGAATCTAAATTTTGAAGATACCACCAAAGAACTCCATTTGACTGTCCACGTCCCAAGGCCGGTTGAGATTTTTGTCAGACCTCCATTGCCGGTAGGTAAGACCGGTTCAGAATGGTACCAATATCGAGAGTTAACCGAGAAGGAAGAGGAACTGAGACCAAAATGGCATTATTAGTTGGTGTGAGGGTCTTAATCCATTCCTACGTATAAACAGATTGGCCATTCTGGCTTGTAATTGAAAGAGCAAATCATCATTTTCTTAGAACATTAACTAGATTCTTGCGTGTGGTGGAAAAGATCAATAAGCAACTTTAAAAACAAAAAGATCAATAAGCAACTTGAAAAACAAATCTAAACATATGGATAAGGGTACGGATTGACAAATTGAACTCCGTCTGATTTGGTTTGAGGTTAACACGTTAAATATGGTTTGTTCGGGTTGACTTTGATGTTTTGAGTCCGGCTCAATGTTACTAATACCATATCTGACTTGGTATCAGATTGAGTCTTGGTATGGTATTATACCGATATTGGTTAATATTAGGTACTATTTTGGATAATTTTTTAAATTTATAAAATAATTTTTGAATTTTTTTTAAATTTCAAAATAGTCTATTGTTATATTATACAATTGTACTGTATATTTTTAACATTGTCTTTAAAAAATTATAATAATAAATAATAATTAAAAATTTAATTTAATTTATAAAATTAATTTTATAATTATTAATAAATATAATTAAATTTAAAATAAATATTTAAAATATATAAATTTTAAATAAAATTTGATTTAATAATTAAAAATATATAGAATAAATATTCGTTTATAAATAATAAAATTTAAATTATTTATTTAAAAACATGTTTATTAATACTTTATTAATAAATATTATATAAACTAGTAAATAAATAAAA
>JANVCQ010000006.1:39391887-39407808 GCA_025531925.1 Erythroxylum plowmanianum | reverse complement strand
TAATAAAATTTTTATTAATGAAAATAGAAAATATATAAAAATTATTCTTTAATTGTTTGTATATATTTCTATATAAAAAATTATAAATAAATTATTTTTAAATATAAATAACAAGTAATAGAATAGAATAGAATAAAATAAAATAAATCAATATAATTAATAATAATATTTTTGTATAATTAATAATAAATTGTATATAATTAATAATAAAATAATAAAATTTTTATTAAAATTTTATTATTTTAAAATAGAAAATATAAAAAAAATTATTTGTTACAGTTGTGACTTAAATCGAGACTTTTTAACGGGACATAAATTTTTTAAAAAAATCATAGCGTTAAACCTCATGTAACAACCATTTTAATATCAGGGATATAATAATTATTTATTATACATTATATTTTATTCCCTTCACCTTCCAAACAACATTTCACTACATTATATTATGAACCTTTCCATCTTTCCAAACAACTTTTCACTATATTACATTTCATCTCATTATAAACCGTTCCGCTCTGTTCTATTATATTTCATTAATTAGCATCCAACTAAGCAGATTCTTAGGAATATCTTGATTGAATCAAAATAATCTTATTTTGTAGTCAACAAATTCTTTAATTTATTGATTAAAATAGTATTGTTTTCTATTAATAAATTCTTTTATTTAGTTGGTCTAGAGAGATAGTCAGCAAGTATATTATGGTGCCCTTTAATGTGGCGAATGGAGAATTTACAGTGAGAAAAGCACTCCTGCCAACGAAGTAAGTAACTATTGGAAATCTTTTTCTTAGGTTGATCAAGAATTTTCAGAAAAGAGGTATTATCCATTTAAATGACAAAATGATAAGGAGTGAGGTGAAAAGCAAACTTTTCGATACCTCTTTTGACAACGAGAATCTCTTTATAATTGATATAGTAGCGGCTTTCAGAAGAACTACACTGGCCACTTGCATGTCCATAATAATTTCAATTGCCACTGATTTCTTCAATAAGCGTAGCACCCCAGTGATTGTCATGAGCATCAATCTATAAGATGTGTTGTCCAGTGTCAGGAATCTTTAAAGGTGGAGGATTCTGACAAAGATACTTTAGATGCTTGACAGCCTTGGTTTGTTCTAATGTCCAAGGTGGTGGATTCTTTTTCAGTAATTTGGATAATGATGAAATGTAAGTTGCCACGTGTGGTATGAACTCACGGATATAATTAACAATCCCAATGAATTGATGTATATGTTTCACAGTGAGATGTTAATCAGGAAACTGTAACAGCTCTTGTGCGATATGTGGACCAGGCTGGTATAATTCATCTTTAAAATGCATACCCAAAAATTCAATTTCTTTTTTGCTAATGGTTTTCAAGGCTGAAAAGATAATGATATGCTGTTTAGTAAGATCCAAGAATTGTTGTAGGAGGGTCTGATGTTCCTCATGGGTCTTTGAGAATAGGAGAATATCATCGATGCAGATAATTGCACTGTAAAGGATAAGCTCATAGATCTTGGTCATTGTTCTTTGAAACACTGATGGGCGACTTTATATCAAATGGCATAACATTTCATTGGTACTGTGCATTGGGAATGCAAAATGTAATCTTGTATCTTTTAGTTGGGTGAATACCCAGTTGCCAAAATCTTGCTTTAAGATCAAACTTAGAGAAGATAACATCTTCTTTGAGGAATAGTTCCTGAGTACTTATCTTTGGAAAAGGAAACTTGTCATCTTGCAGGAATACATTTAGCGACTTGTAGTCAATTATCAATCCCTTTTTTCCACGTTTTTCTTTGAACGTTTATTAACATAGAACTCCTGACAAGCCCAATCTAACTTTTTGGGCTCATTAAGTCCTTGTTTCAGAAGGATTGCACACTCATCTTGTGTAGGCTTTAGACATCAAAGTGGTTCATTACTGGGTGTGTGGCTTTCGTGGGATTTACATCCTTATTCTTCTTAAAAGGTAGACTTATGAAAAAGTCAACATTTTTTTACAAAGGATACAGGTGAGAAAATTGTGCATGAGATTCAGGTCAATATTCCAACAATTTATCTCGCAGTGTAGTATATAGTGCAGGAACTTGGGTTAGTTCAAACACATTCTTTATTTCAATGTAGGGACTGAAAAATGATTGATACCTGAGACCTATGGGTAGGATTTGCAAAGATGAGGCTTTACTGTATACATCCATACCAATGAGAATGTCTGGGCCAGGTAGATTGCTTCTAAAAACTTTAGTCCAAACTGTACACTGTGGAAAGAATCGAATTTCGATTCTTCTTTTAGTGATTAGCTAAATTTTGAAGGAGTTACTATCAGCAACAGTAAAATATTCATCATGTGAGGTCCATGCTTTAGAGGATAAAATGTTGGGCTTCATAATCGTACGGCTAGATCCAGCATCCATAAATCCAAAAGCTTTGATGGGTCTATCGTATTTTTCCCATATGAAGAGTTGGATTTGGACAATGGTGGTTGAACTGAAGTATGATCTAACTTCATATAGGTCTACTGTAGCATGTATATTGAATCATCCTCTAGAGAAGCAGAGGAGTCAGAGGATTCTTCATCTTCAGAGGTTGTGACAGAAACAACAAACTTTGTGTCCTCATCTTCATGAGATTGTTCTTTAATCAGATCTTCAAAGTTATTGGAAGAATGAATAGGCAAAATTGATTACATCCGCTTCAATAACTTGTCATCCTTCTTAGTTTTGTGAGGACAAGTACGTAGAAAGTGTCCTGGTTATCCACAAAGAAAACAACGATCAACTTTTTTATAATGTGATGACTTTTTTAAGAATCGAACCATTCTTCTCTTCTTGCCATTCTTGCTCACATATGTTTTTTCTGAAAGGCTTATAACCTTCCATTTGTTTGCGGAACTTTCATGATAGACTTGTTGAAGATGATCTTTCTTCTTATTATGACAATCACAAATCTTTTGTTCTTTGCATTTGATTTGAAGATAAGGCTTCTTGAGAGCATGTTTGAGAACTGGACCACCCTTACTGATGTTCTTGAATAAGGCGTGTTGATCACATAACTTACCAAGAGAAGTTAAAGCAAGCTGGTAAATTTCTCCAAGAGATATGTTAGCCATATCTCATTGTAAAGAAGCAATGATCCTTTGTAACTCTGGTTGCAGTTGATCTGGAAGGGATGATATAAAAGTATATCAAAGATTAACATCATTCCAATCATTAAGAAGATAGTATCTTTCCACCATACATTGTTGATGCTTCTGGATATCACGCTTGTCAAGTAAATAACATTTCATTGTAAAATATTCCTGACGAATCTGCTTGTCAATAAGTTGAAAGTCACCAATGAATTCCTTATGAATTATTCCAAGAAGAGCTTCGACTGTAGTGACTTGCATATACTGAAGTCTTTAATAGTCAGTAATATTTTGCCACCATTCTCGCAAAGTACCAGTAAAACGAGATATAAACTCAAATAAAATATTTAGTAAAGGATTATTTGGTCGAGTCATTTGTAGATCTATCCATGTACCAAATTCATGCAATTGATCTCTCCATTTCTTTAAGGGTAGATCGTCAAAAGTGAACCAAGGTCTTGAAGTAAGCTTGGTTTGAGTTTGTGCAGCTGGCTGAGCTGGTATTGCTTGTGATGCTGGTTCAGGTCTGAAAGGTTCAATACCTGTGGATTCTTCTTCACTTATTTCTAGTTCAACTTCAGTAGTTTCAGGTATCATCTCAAAACTTGAGATAATTCTGATAGATCAACTAGCTGTGTTGATGAATCAGAAGACGATTCAGAGATTTGTTCAGATGATGACTCATAGATTGTTGTAGAGACTTCAGATGTTGGGATAGAGGCTTCAAAATAAGCTTCTGTATTATCTAATTGAGCAAAGGAATCTACAGTATGTGTAGATGCAAGAGTTGCGATGAACTTTGTCTGAGGCACTTTGTCCTTCCTAATAAAAAAGGTGGAAGGTTGAACTTTTGGTGGAGAAGTTGGAGGTGTATTGATCTGTAATGGTTCACTCCACTGATTAGTTGGTTCAGATTTAGTGTATGAAGGTGATGGCTCAAAAACCCTTGACGTCTTGGAAACTCGTTGCCCATGAATTATGTCAGGCTTTGGCTTTGACTTTGACCTTTTAGGTTTTTCTTGAGCTTTCTGAGGATGAATATACTGTCTAATCAAAGGATAGTTGAACTTGAAGACCTTTAAATAACCAACTTCTTCTAGATACATATAATACATAGGAGACAAGTATATTGGTTGAATATTTGGAAATAACGAAGAGGATGAGCCATATATTGTCCTTGACTGTGCAGATTGCATATCAGTTTCCCAATTCCTTCTATCTTCTAGATTTCTCTAACTTTGGCGTCGAAGTCAGGTCTAATATAATGTGTAGCAATGTAATGTCGAAGATCAGGTGCTCTACCTAACTGAGCTGTAGCTCTTATGCTTGTAATACATATTTTATTATGTCGATAATTTCTTGAGAGACGACGTCACCTTTATGTTGCGTAGCATGAGTTTGTTGACTGATTTCATTCAACTGAGAATCAATTCTTCGAATAATTTTTTTCTGTGTTATTGCATTTGATGTTTGCCAGCTAAGAACTTCATCAAAAGGATTTGATACTAGTGTTCCTTGTGAGGTGATTCTTGTGGCTCGAATATAAGGGTTATAGACAACCCTCATTGATTAAAATTCTTTACTTTATTTATTAAAATAGTATTGTTTTCTATTAATAAATTCTTTTATTTAACGATTAAAATTATTTTATTTATTTAATCTGATTCAAATTAATATTATTTTGTTGTCAACAAATTCTTTAATTTATTGATTAAAATAGTATTGTTTTCTATTAATAAATTCTTTTATTTATTAATAAATAAATAATGGATTGAATCTTAGCCCTATTTAGTTGAGGGGTTGGTAATGGAACGAGATGAAACGTAATATACTTCAGTCATTTGGTTGAGGGTTTCATAATAGAATGAAATGGAATGAGATGAAAGCGGAAGGTTTCATGTTGCATTCCATTATATAATAAACAGTGAAAATAAAAAACTTCTGATTCGGAGAGTTTAGGAAGGAGCACAAATTAATATACTCTTAATAATTTTTATTAATACCAATTATTTCTTCTAACCCTAACTCCCTTTTACCCAAACTCATTTACGGTCCATAAAAATTGTATATAATTAATAATACTTTTATATTATTTCTCCTTACTCTAATAATAATATTTTTATATTATTAATAATAAATTGTATATAATTAATAATAAAATAAAAACTGCAATAAAATTTTTATTAATGAAAAATAGAAAATATATTTAAAATTATACTTTAATTATTTGTATATATTTCTATACAAATAAAAATATAAATAAATTATTTTTAAATATAAATCACATGTAGTATAATAAAATAAAATTTAATAAAATAAAAAATATATTAAATAATTAATATTAATATTTTATATAATTAATAATAAATTGTATATAATTAATAATAAAATAATAAAACTTTTATTAAAATTTTTATTATCTTAAAATAGAAAAAATATATAAAATTATTTGTCATAGTTGTGACTTGAACAGTAACTTTTTAATTGGACATGATTTATGTTTTAAAATCATAATGTTAAACCTCATGAAACAATCATTTTAATATCAGGGATATAATAATCATTTATTAGACATTACATTTTATTTCATTTATTTTTCAAACAATATTTCACTACATTACATTATGAACCTTTCTATCTTTCCAAACAATTTTTCACTATATTACATTTTATTCTATTATACATTGTTCCGTTCTGTTTCATTTCATTTCATTAATTAACATCCAACCAAACAGACCCTTAGGAGTATCTTGATTGAATCAAAATAATCTTATTTTGTAGTCAACAAATTCTTTTTATTGATTAAAATAGTATTGCTTTCTATTAATAAATTCTTTTATTTAATGATTAAATTATTTTATTTATTTAATCTGATTCAAATTGATAATTTTTTAACAATTCTTTTAAATCTAAATTTCAATTTAATTTATTAATTCTAAAGGCTGTATTAGAATTAATATGCATACCCATTAACAAATTTTAAAGGTGTAAAATGACCAGCTCAATCGTCCTTTGGACTCACCTATTTTTTATGAAACCAATATCTGTTCACAACATAAGAAACTCGAAAAATAATTAGAAGGTGTTGATTTATTATTAAAAATTATGATGAAATAGTAGCAACACACTTGTACCGATCTTTTAAAATCAAGCAAAATTAATTAAATTTGACTCAAATTAAATCAAATTTAATTAATTTGAGCCGTTAATAAAAATCAGGTTTTATTGCTATATTAAAAACATTTTATTAGTCTATGTTTAATGTTCATGCCAACTATGTTTTATTATTAGTTTTTAACCCTATTTTTTTAAACGAAAGAACCCACAAGAGAGAGTAGGTAAAGAGAATCGAACACATAATCTTTTGACTTCTTGCTCCTCTATTCTACCAACTTGATCATCCCTAGAAGGTTTTTAACTTAAGTCTTGAAAAAGAGTTTTAATTTGTTTCGAAAATTTTAAAAGTATAATTTTTAAAAAAATATAAATTATAAAAGAGATTTATTTCTTTTATTCTTTATAATATTACACATTTCTGATTAGTAATATAATATAACATTCGCTACTGTTTTTACTATCTGACCAATCAATATTAACATGTTTAGGTGAATCGTAAATGGTGCAACTAAAGGATTCTAAAGACCTTGTAGCGGTGCCATTTCTTGTTTCATTGGGGGTTGTTAGGTAATTCGGCATCCATTGTTGCTCTTCAGGGGCATTGCAGCTCTCTTTCCAGATTATACGTACATTAGTTAACAAGAACCTGCATGCAACTTGTGATTGTTATTAGGTTGCAGTAACTTGTAGGTTTCGTTCTTAAACTAGACATTGGGTTTGTTTTGTTTGTAATGCAGATGGGTTACAGGCATTTTGACACAACGTAGATATATGGTTCAGAACCAGCTATTGGAAGTGCATTGATAGGCAACGAAATTTTTGTTGGACAATTTTCCCATAAAGTTGGACAACTATTAATTGCATTTTTTGGTTTTTAAATAAATTATCAGTTAAGTTACACGATTTGATTCAGATAAAGATAATAAAGTGACCCAATAAATGATCTAGATTAATAGGTCGAAGTTCGGGTGAAAAATGGATCCCAATTAGTATGGATCGAATCCATATCGACTTTGTGATGAGGAAGTCCGATATGGAAGCTATATAAAGGTTAAGGTCTCCTGTAGTTGCTCATATCAACCGTAAGCATAAGAAATCTCTGACTTGTTAAGAGAGCTTATATATCGAGAAAACTGTAGAAAGACTTAGCCCGTGTCTCAGTAAACATTTTCTATAAAAGGTCCTGGGAGATTTGTGATCGTTTGGAGTTCGAAATCGACACGACATCGGAATTAGAGATGGAACCGAAATTAGATATTCCGCATTACCTTCTTTTTTAATCCTTTCATGTAAATCTGGGATACGTAATAAGGTCTATACTATGTATTACATGTGGTATTAAAGTGGTTACGTGATTAGATTGTTGGAAATAAAAGTTTTTCGGCTTTTCAACTCATATGATTTTTCTCAGTTTTTGATTCGTTTTTCAGTTTTTTTACGTATATAATTACGTAAAAGTGGTATACATAAGGTTAGCTATAAAAAGGGTCAAAACGGGTCGAATAGAGCAAAAAATTAATCCCAAGATGCTAGAAATTGTCTCCAGCATCGGTGGCACATGCCCGACTCTGTTACAGTAGCACGAAGTGCTGGCATGCAGCTCCACAACACGCATGACTCACGGCCAGCCCTCCCACAAGCATGGGACGGACCGTCTACATGGCAAATCAAATAGACGACATGTTGTGGCGCTTGCGATTTATGTGTCGTACAGTAGACTCGCGTCTGTGCATGATGCGCCCGCATTAGAGGCATCTGTCACACGTCGACGAAGTGTGTACCACCCACTGCGGACCCACGCCACGTGCACTAACGTGGCTTGCCACATCAACGACTAACATTAGTCGTACGGAGCCACAGCGATTTCAAAAAAACACAAAAAATCCAAATTCCCCAGGATGTTTTGGGTTAGTTTTCGGATTCAAAAAATTTATAAAGTAAGTTTTTCTATTTTTTGGATTTATTACATTAGTAATAAATTAAAGTTTAACTCCAGAGAAAGGAATTAAGGTATTATGATATGATTTCAACTAAATGTTCATGCTTCGAACATCATACGAGGGAGATACATGAGGTTCTCGTATCTCAGATCTCATGTAGCGCCCCCTTACCATAGGATATACACCGGGACGCCTGTAGGTCATTCTGATATATATCCTACGATAAGGGAGAACTACGAACAATCACTACATTACTTCACATAGCATCATAATAAACATCGAGGCATCGGATTTGTGAAATTTTTAATTTCATTGTTATGTGAAATTGTGAATTTTTAGAGATGGAAGTGACAGGGCTTGATTAGGTCAAAGTGAGCGGACCAGGTAATGACTTTTCTGGTCCGTATTTTATCAATAATTAAACCTATAAAGGTCCGAATTGAGCGATTTTGGTGTCTTTGGATTTTTAATTTTTAGAGAAAATTTTTGTGATAAATATTTGTGAAATAATGCCGGAAATATCACGAACATGCATTGTACACATCTTAATTGCTACATGTGCATTATTAAATATTTCTGATTGTACATTTGGTAATGTTTGTATATTTTGACTGTTATAGAGGCACATTTGGAACGTCAGCCCATGGACATTGCCGAGACTTTCAGGCATTAGCTCGGAAGCTATTTGTGAGTGACCTACATGGTTTCTCACTTATTATTTGCTTATAATTCTGTATTTATAATTCTGTGGAGAATAATGGTGGGATTATGTTTGATTGTGGATTCCGGACAGAAAGTCCGATGTATTGAGAGATTATGACATAGGAGTGCTGTTGTATGTGAATTTGTGAACTATCTGCTTAAGATGTGATACTTTGTGACATTTGTGTTGATTATGTCTTATATACTGATTCATTTTTACATATGTATGAATGCATGATCAGATAATGACAGTTGTGACCGGAGCAGCCACCGAGAGCTAGAAGCTTAATGTATTTGAGCCTCGAGCCCACAGTGATTTAGAGCCTCAGGCTCAACGATTAATGCGCCCTTATTGGGATAGTTCAGGCGCTCGGTCACAACACCGTAATAATTGGAAAAGTGTCACATGAGCATTTTAAATGCATTTGATTGAATGTCTATGATTGAGTGAAAGGCAAAATGCCTTGTGCTTATGTGAAATAAATGTGTTCTAAATGTGCACCATATTGGCTTAGGCATTACATGGCATAAGTGTATGACAGATAATGACTGTTGTGACTAGAGTCGCCACCGATCAGAGTTTTAAGCTCAACGAGTGAAAATGAGCTTTAAGTTCATAAGTGATTCAGAGCCTCCGGCTCAACGTTTAATGAGCCCTGTATCCTCCTAATAGATAAGGGACAGTTATTAATGAGCCCTACCTGGGACAGTTTAGGCATTCGGTCACAGCAAAATAATAACTAAAACAGTGAGTCTCATGTGCATTGCATAGGCATAATAGGAAAGTGTATTGACTACGAATACTGCGAATGTGAACTATTAACTAGAATGAGATGTATGAATATTGTGTTGCGTGTTCGGGTGAGCCATCGATGATGGTCACTCACTGAGTTCGCAAAACTCACCCAAAATTTGCAATTATTTTTCAAGACTCAGAAGAATACCCCGTTAGGCAACAGGTGTATAATGCGAGAAGAGGTCGGGGTCAGTTCGCGTCTGTATTAGTGTCTGAGAAATTCTGTATAAAATTGTATTTTTCTAAATTTTTGTACAAATGGTTAGGTCTATTAGTAAAGTCAACGGACTGAATTAATTTGTATTTATAAAAAGGGCCCCCGTGGTCATCGTATTTACCGGTGATATTGTATGTTTGTGTTTTCAAGAAAAAAAAATTTATACTGAGTGATGTAGCACGCCACTCTCGCAGGACACGGACTCGGATATCACCATCGATGTCGGGTTCGGGTCATGCGGGAGTGGGGTGTTACATCTCAGATCTCATGTTCAGTGTTCGGGATTGCATGATAGTCGATCTGAAAAGGAATTGAGACATTCTGAAACCATTTTTGAGTGAATTTTTGTGCAACGAACTTGTCATAAGGGAGATACATGAGGTTTTCGTGTCTCGGATAGTCATTTTAGTGTTCGGTGATACACAATAGTCACTCTACCGAGATTTTTCTTTTACGAAAGTCTCAAATGAAGTTTTCAGAGAATGTCTTTAGCACAAGTATGTGACATTGACACTGTGCATTTGGATTTTTGCATTTAATGATATTACATTGTCACATACTATATACCTTTAAAGAATGTGAGGATAACATAAAGATGTATCCCTTGTGTTTGTAGACTTTTTGAATGCTAATGAGGATGTAGTCACTGCAGTGGCCTTCAAGTCAGTTTGTTGAATTGTTCTGCTTACATGTTAGAGGATGGCTCTAGTCTCATGTTTGGTTATTGTGGCCACAGGTGTCGGCCTTACATGAGATTTTGAGATGTGCATAAAGTCATTGGATAGAAGAAAATCATTGCTTGAATGATCTATTTGCCCACAGGTGGTAGTGTCATGAGAGTTGATGATTAGTACAAGATCGCTTTTATATGTGGAGGTCTAGCTGCATATATTATGTATTCAGCCTATAGGTGTTTTATAATATGTGTGACGGGATTTTCAGTAATGATACTATTTAATGGCTTTGAGTATTGTTGTTGTCCTACATTTGTGCTGATTTAAACATTATCACCTTGAAATCACCTTTTCAGTCAACAAAATCAATGTCACCATTGAAATCCTAATCGGTTTTAATATAAAGAAAGGGACAAAGGATGTATTGAACGTTATGAAGATAGCTGTAGTTGATATGACCATACGGATAGATAGATTATCTCCACCTACATCCATGAACTCGAGAACTCATAAAGCAGCCTATGAAACCTGGGATTGGTCTCACAAATTATATCTGATGACCATTAAGAGATTCATTCCTAGCCATCTACAAAGTGGGCATTCGGATACAAACATAGCAAAGGAGTTTCTTGATAATGTCTCCTAAAGGTACACAACCTCATCTAGTGTCAAGATAAGTGCCTTGATGAAAGAATTATTCTCTATAAGGTATATGGGAGAAAAGAGGAGTAATGGAGTACATATCGAGAATAAGTTTCTGTATTTTCTGATTGACCAAAGGAATCTTCTACAGTATGTGTAGATGCAAGAGTTGCGATCAACTCTATCTGAGGCGCTTTGTCTTTCCCAGTACAAGAGGCGAAAGGTTGAACTTTTGTTGGAGAAGTTGGAGGTGTATTGGTCTGTAATGGTTTACTCCACTGATTAATTGGTTCAGATTTAGTATATGAAGGTGATGGTTCAAGAACCATTGATATCTCAGAAACTCGTTGCTCAGGAATTCTATCAGGCTTTGGCTTTGACTTTAACCTTTTAGGTTTGTCTTGAGCTTTCTGATGATGAATATACTGTCTAATCAAAAGATAGTTGAACTTGAAGACCTTTGAATAGTCAGCTTCTTCTGGATATGTCTAATACATAGGAGATGGGTATGTTGGCTAAATATTTGGAAATAACAAAAAGGATGAGCCACATACCGTCCTTGATTGTACATGATGATAACTTTAAAAAATATTGAAATAAAAAATCAAATCATAAGAAATCAAGTGTATTTAATTTTATTTTATATTATAAAAATTGTGATAATTTTGTTAAAATTTTGAGAATTCTAATATTTATTTGAAAGAAAACATCTTTTTATTTACATGATGATATAGCATTTTGAATAATCTTATTATATACTTTTGTTTTTTAGTGGTATGTCTTTATATTTTTCTTTTGTGGGACCAAACAAAGAAAAAAGAAAATGAAGAAATCTTTAAAAACCCAATTCTATCTTTCCTTGACTAATGATAACAAATTCAGTTCCATTCAATTCAGATTAATCTACTCCAAAATTAACTAATCAATTTTGAATTAGTTGATATTTAATTTACATTTTAAATTATATAACTCACTAATTATATGTTTATAATTTACTAAATCACCTTTAGAGAGCCTTTTCCTTTCAGTAAGAACACTACTTAAAAGATAGCTCAAACTCATTTCAATATTTATTTTATACATGCTATTCATTGTGTCTTTTAGAACTATATTTTTTACTATTTAAGAGTAAGGTTGTATATTACTGAACCATCTCAAATTTTGTGTATTAACGAAATTTTTATTGAATATTTATATCGAATTGATATGAAGTTAGTATATTAATATTGGATTTATTGAAATTTAAGGTGAGATTAAAACTATTATTATTAGTGAAAGTATTAAACTGGGCGAGGACCTTACAAACGAATTATTAGTCAAACAATGGCTCCAAAGATTAGAAAGTTATAGAAATGGGAATTTAAATAGTAGAGTTAGTAGAATGAAAAATGCTTGCAGTAATGTTAACTTAAAAGTGTTGGAGTTCTAATACTAAAATAATATCTTTAGTGATTGGAAATTTTCTCTCAACTATGGAACCCAACTCCACTCGTACGGATGTTCAAGCTGTTAAGAAAGTTTGGATCAGGGAGAGGGACGAAGACCCGCCCCCTCCACCCCCGGCTCCCTCGAATCCTCCTTTGAGCTATCGCGCTGTAGTTTCTGGCACTTCCGAAAATGGTTCAGGGGACTAGGTGTTGGACTGGCCAGAAGATGATATCGTAGAACTGACTGACGGAGATATAGACCTCATTCAAGGCCAATACTTTTAAGAGTAAATTAGATCAAGCCTGGGGGCTCAGGCAGTGATCATCAAATTAATGGGCATAAAGCTCACCTTCAGCATGATCAAAACACGACTAATGGCATTATGGAAACCCAAGGGGCTGATAAAACTAGTTGATCTGGATAATGACTTTTACCTCGTCAACTTCAAGGATGAAGATTATTACATCCGAACACTCACCCAAGGGCCTTGGATAATCGCTGGGCAGGCACTCTCTGTTCAACCTTGGTATCCATCCTTTCGCCCTTCCACTGGAAAAATCACCCATGTGGTGGCCTAGGTGAGATTCCTCGAGCTATCTGTCGCTCGTTACCACCCCTCCATTCTCAATGTGTTGGGCAATCTAGTGGGGCCCACAGTTAAAATCGACAGTCATACGCAGCTCACTCATCTTGGGAAGTTTGCTAGGGTTGCAGTAGATCTGGACTTCAGCGTTCCGCTTCGGGCGTTTGTTGAATTGGATGGCGAATCGATCAAAGTTGCCTACGAAGGCCTTCCTCCCATCTGCTTACATTGTGGCTTGGTAGGCCATGGCTCAGAGAACTGCCCTTCCTGGACCCCTGTCCCGACTGCCGCCGAGTCTTCGGAGGTGGACCAAACGACACTCGCTCCTACTATCCCTCGAGCTGAAGCCCCCACCGGTGACAGATCCACCGTGCCCTTCGGACCTTGGATGCAGGTCCAGCGACGAGCGCGTTGCCCTTCAACTACGGCCAGGACGACTTGTGGTGTTGCCCCTTCAGCCGCCGGCATTGAGGGCCTATCAGGTTCGCGATTCACGGCTCTATCTGCCCTTGATTCACTTTCTCCCCCAACGGCTAGCTTGCGTCTGACGGAGTCTATCCCTCATTAATCAGCTAATGTCTCGCGCTCCAAATGTAGGGGAAAATCCAACGCCCCAGGCCATTAGACTCATATCGCCCAACGCACGCAACGTGCGTCGTTTCAAACCCACGGCACATCTCCTCCACAATGCACCCCCACGACGTAGTCTGGGATCTTCCAGGCCCCCTAGCTGGGCCAAGACGCCTCAGGCCCAACCACTGCCTCTTCTGGCCTCTTGCTAGGCCAGCCCACTCCTCTCTCAGCCCAGCCTGCTGTCCCCACTGGGCCACGTTCTGCCCCCCACTTAGGCCAGACTGTGGACCCTCCTCCCATCCCCCACCCCAAGCTCACACAGCCCTCTCGATTTCGACCCATTCGGAAGTTATAATTCAGGACCCAACATTTCAACTCCCCCTCCCCGCAGATGTGGGATGCCGGGATATGGAGGCCGAGACCTCTCCTACCGGTATTCCAAGGGAATCACCCACTCCCACCCCGACCCACTTGCTCCCCCCATCACGCTCCCCAGACCCGGGTCTTGAGGACACCCTAGCCAATGGTTCTCCACTCGTTTCAGATACCTCGATAACAAAATCAGACTCGCCTTCTTCAGGTCACACGGATCCGGAGCAGTCAGATCTTACTGTCCCCTCGCGAGTTGAGTAGATACCGCTCATGGTTGTCTTAGTGGAACCTTGGATTAGTGGGACTCGGGCTCTCCAAGTCATTAGAAGCTTGGGCTTCGATCACTCCTTCTGGGTGGAAGCTGAAGGATACTCGGGCGGTATATGGCTGCTTTGGCGAGCTGATATTGAGGATTAGATCTTATTAGCTCACCGCCAATTTATCCACACTACCGTCAAATAGGAACGGAAGGTTTTTGACTTCACGGCCATCTACGCTAGCCCCACTTACTCGTTGCAAAAATTTCTGTGGCATTATTTGCGCCAAATCGCCGGCCTCACTCACCACCCTTGGCTTTTAGCCGGCGACTTCAATGCCAAATTGGAGCAAAGAGATAAACAGGGAGGATCCCGCTCCCAACCTATTGTCAATTCTCTCTTTCGTGATTGCGTCCATATCTGTAACCTTTCGGATCTCGAATTTTCTGGTCCCAAATTCACTTGGCGCCGAGGTCAAATTTCAGCCCGCCTCGACCGTGTTTTTTGTTCGCTCTCTTGGCATGATCTGTTCCCCCATACCACGGTTCACCACCTTCCCTTCCTGAAATTTGATCACCGGCCTCTTCTCATTACCTTTTCCCTTCCGAGATCTAATCCTCCGTCGGTTTGTCCTTTCAGATTTCAGACAGCCTGGCTTTCCCATCCTCGCTTTAATCTCTTTATGTCTGACAGTTGGACCCCCCTACCCAGGATTTCTGCGGCGCCCTCACCCGATTCGTCGAGAAATTACAGTCCTGAAACACTACCATCTTTGAGAATATTTTCATCGAAAAAAGCGCCTCTTGGCCAGACTTGAAGGCCTGCAACACCACCTTGACACCTCTGACTCGAGTTTTCTGCAAGCTCTAGAAGAGGAACTTCGTTCTGATTTAGAACAAGTTCTCCTTCAAGAAGAGCTTTACTGGCATCAGCGTTCCCAGAGCCAATAGGTACTGCATGGCGATCGTAACACCAAGTATTTTCATGCACTCATGCGCTCCAGGCACCGGAAAGGGAGGGTGGCTTCCCTCAAGGACGAGGCAGGAACGATTATCGCCGACCCTATGACTCTCCGTCGTTTGGCGCAACATTACCTTGAAGATCTGTATGGGGCCGACATTCAGCAGCCCCCTTCCTGGGACATACAGGGACACTTCCCTTCTCTGGCACTGCACACCAGAGAGGACCTGTGCCGGCCTCTTAGTCCCAAGGAAATTAAGAATGCCTTCTTCGGTATGGCTCCTAACAAGGCTCCTGGGTTCGATGGCTACACTGCTCTCTTTTACCAGTCTCAATGGGATATCGTCGGCCCCTCATACACATTTGAAAGGTGCCTGGAGCGTTACACAACCCAAATGGCATCCTTTGATAAGCGTAGGTACCAAAAGGGCAGGTAAACGTAGTCTTGTCTTGGTCCGCTGGTGCAATCAATACCTGGAAGTAACCTGAAAAACCATCCAAGAAACAATAGTGAGATTTCCCAGATACTCTTTCCAACATTTGATCAA